>JAYESA010000001.1:36309056-36844056 GCA_036927795.1 Iris macrosiphon | reverse complement strand
TTTGGGTAAACATATACTTCAAGCTCTTGTGGTTTGTGAAGATCTCCACACGCTCTCCGTATAAATAGTGTTTCCACAACTTCAGAGCAAAGATGACCGCTGCCAACTCCAAATCGTGGGTAGGGTAGTTCTTCTCATGAGGACGTAATTGCCTAGAAGCATAGGCAATCACCCTCCCATTCTGCTGTAACACACAACCCAGTCCCTTTCCCGATGCATCATTATATATAGTAAATCCTCCAGATCCTGATGGCAACGTCAATACTGGAGCTGTCGTCAACCTCCTCTTCAGCTCATCAAAGGTGATCTGGCACTCCTCTGACCAAACAAACTCCACGTCCTTTCGGGTCAGCCTAGACAACGACTCTGTAATCCGGGAAAAATCTTGAACAAATCTCCTGTAGTAACCTGCCAGTCCCAGAAAACTCCTGACCTCGGCTACTGAACTCGGAGCCTTCCATGCCTCAACTGCCATGATCTTTCTCGGATCCATCGAGATTCCCTCTCCAATCACCACATGACCAAGGAATTCAACCTTGTCAAGGAAGAACTCGCACTTCGAAAGCTTTCCATAAAGCTTCTCTTTCCTGAGAGTCTCCAGCACTATCCTCAGATGCTCCTCATGCTCCTCTGGGGTCTTCGAATACACCAAGATATCATCTATAAACACCACTACAAACCTGTCCAGATATTGATGGAATACCTTGTTCATCAGATTCATGAACACTGTCGGGGCATTAGTCAACCCAAACGGCATCACCATGAACTCATACTGTCCATACCTGGTCCGAAAATCTGTCTTCGGAATATCCTCCCTTCTGACCTTCACCTGGTGGTAGCCTGTCCTCAGATCAATCCTGGAAAATACCCTCGCTCCGCTCAACTGGTCAAAAATATCATCAATACGCGGCAGTGGATACTTGTTCTTGATTGTGAGGTTGTTCAGAGCCCTGTAGTCGATACACATCCGTATCGACCCATCCTTCTTCGGCACAAAAAGTATCGGAGCACCCCATGGAGAAGAACTAGATTTGATAAATCTCTTGTCCTGAAGCTCATCCACCTGCTTCTTCAACTCTATCAGCTCATTGCTGCTGACTCAATAGACGTACTGGAATATCAGCTCCGTGCCTGGCACCAAGTCTATAGAGAACTCCATATCTCTGTCCAGAGGTAATCCTGGCAACTCCTCCGGAAAGACATCCATGTACTCTGCTATCAGTGGATGTAGCAACCTCGGCTCTACCACCAGGGCTCCGCAGAAGTCTCCCTTGCTCTGCTCCACTGCTCCTCTGGCGAACTCAAACTCTGGCTCACCCGACGGACTAAACAACACTCTGCCTCCACGACAATCTATACTAGTACAATGCATACTCAACCAATCCATCCTAAGTACAATGTCCTAGCTCGGAAGTGGCATTACGAGTAGGCACACACTCAACTCCCGGCCTCCCAAGGTAACTCTCCGGTCTCTACAGACATCACTGACTAGGATGATGCCATCCTCGATCGTGATCTTGCAGAGTCTAGCTAAAGGTTCAGCAATAAGATGGTGTCTAACAGAAAAAGATACAGACACAAAGCTGTGGGAAGCCCCAGAATCAAATAAAGCAAGTGCTGGAATAGAATCAAGAAGAACAGAACCTGAGATCACATCACCAACGGTGCAAGATACGATATCATCAAGGAAGGACAGTAATATTGCAAAAGAAAACAATTTCAGAAAAATTAAATATAGCAAAAGAAATCAGGAAGGGTCCTAGTTGTGATTGAGCACACACTCTCTCAGCCTATATCCTATATCCTATCGCAGGTAGACCTAGAGACTAGACCTGCATACTAGACCTTGCATACTAGACCTGTATGGGCCACCACCAAAAATGTGTCACGACCCACACCCGAAAAATCGGACATGAGTCGTGGGTACGTCCAGCCTACGCCGCAGAATCGGCGGTAGAACGCTGTAAAGGTCCGTTCGAGGTCACAATATCAATCTCACAATAATCTGTCAATATAACCTCTCCAAAAGGAGGGCAACCATGCAATATATATATGACTCAATCACAATAACTAGGGAAAGAGGAAAAGCACGATAAGATATCACAAAGAAACAAATAAACGAAGAGCAAGTACAATATCCAAAATACAGTCGAAGTCTACAATATCACAGAAGCAACAAAATAATAAATACAGTCATCCAAAATATCAACTGGGAACAACCCAGAAAAACCCACCTAGCTAACTAGGGCGCTAACGGCATCTCCTCGACGGGCTCCTCCCCAGTCTCCGGGTCACAACACTCCTCGACGCCCGGCCCGTAGAATATCGGGCAAAAATTCTCAGGATCCTCTGGAAAAAATATGCCCAGTCAGGACTAGAGCAAAGTACATAACTCTGAAAGCAACTCCAAATACATGGTAAGGTGTATATGACTAGCAAAAGAAAAGTATACAAGATGCACAAGAAAATAAATACATGGAGGAGCAGATAAAGTAGCTGCAATGTAAACTGGAGAACAATACAAGTAGTAGAGAAGTAACTGCATGTGAGAAAACAGGAATACTAGCTAAGTACCTTGAGCACAAGTTCGTTATGTGATCGGCTTAGGTTGCACATAAATAATCTATGATAACTCCGTTATTCGTGAGTTGCATAACCGACATACACATGAATATTGTTTGGCTTTGATCACATAACCAACTCCTACTCCCCTCCCCCACTAATACTCTTGGATCCAACCACGACATGCTACATATATGATAAATAACTCGTGCACATGAAGATGAGAGAACAAGAAGCATATGATAGCACATGAGAATCAATACCCGAAGCACATGATAAAATACACGTGATAGAGTACCCGCTGAACACGGTAAGGGGAATAACATCTCATGACGGGATCCACTAGTACCAGCTCGTGAAACAATGTGTCAGAATCAAGTATTACAGTTCTAGAACAGGTGATATAAACGTTATCATGAAATAAAAACTATCAGAGGTAGGTACTCGCCTGACGTCCTGAGCAACTGATGAGGATCGAGATCCGGACTGGCGTCGCAAGAACCTATTACAAAAAGCAAGATTAAACGGGGTTCTAAAGAGTTAAACTGATATAAAATAACTAAAAACAAGATTCTAGGGGTATTCTAGGTTGAACGGGTCAAACCGGTGAAAGTTGGGTCAAAAAGTCAACTCGTGGTCCAAAAAGTCAACTTTAGGTTAAAACTAGGTCAAACATTGACTTTTACGGTCAACGAGGACAATTATGGTCAACACTAGGTCAAACTAGGGTGCCCCTAAAATTCTAGGTCAAAACTAGCTCATTAAGCTAGTAAACCAACAATCCCGCCTCCTCGAGATACCGGGATACCCTCGGTATCCAATACCTCGACCTAGACTACGCACCCCGCCTATATCCGCTGAAACATATGCTAGCACGCGCAAATATATATATATACCAATACATAAAAACCTAACTCTAAACTCAAACCTAGGCAATTGCTCAAAAACCCCGCTCCGATACTCAATACCTTGGGTATCTCAAGGTATTGAGATATCCCTCATCTCTCACTAACACTACTAACTAGCTATCTAACTATGCTTATACATATATACCTAGCTATATATATAGGCTACTATATATATATATACACACACACATATGCGTATATACCTAGATATCTATATATATACATCACACATACACATATACATATAACCCAAACTCATACATATACATATATATTTATCTAGCTATATCTATGCATCTATCTAGCTATATATATATATATATATATATATATATATATATATATATATATATATATATATATATATATATATATATATATATATATATATATATATATAACCATACTTATATATATACATATCTATATATATATAAACACACAAACCCATATATATATACACACACACATATATATATATATATAAACACACATATACACACATACTCATACATATATATATATCTATATACACAAACACATAAATATATATATATATATATATATATATATATATATATATATATATATATATATATATATATATATATATATATAGATATACAAACACACACACACACACACACACACACACACACACATATATATATATATATATATATAGACACACACACACACACACACACACACACACACACACACACATATATATATATATATATATATAGACACACACACACACACACACACACACACACACACACATATATATATATATATATATATATATATATATATATATAAACACAACTCAAACACAACACACACAAAACAACACACCCAACACACGCCCAACGACCCCTACACGCACAAACACACATATATATATATATATAAAATATAACCCGAGAACTCTAGCACACACTCTCCGAAGGTAACCCAACGTGTGCACAAGCCCGAAACTAAGAAACCAAGTCAAAATGGCCGTTCGGTCATTTCGACGAACACGTGGTGTGCGGTTCGCGAAACCTCCTGAAACGTACACCAAACCTACTCAGAATCGGCCCAAAATTTATCCACGGGTTCTAAATGATGTCTAGATCCTATAAAATATGCTAACTCGTCGATTCTAGGTTCGTGGCAAAAATGCGCACGTACATAGAACCTACAACGACGAAAACCCCAAAAATGCTCGAAACAACCATTTCTCCGCGACACGACTTCACGTGTCCGAACGGAGACACGTACTAACTCTCAAGACACCCAAAAATGTCTATCTAGGTCCGTCTAACCTAGGGCATCACCCAAAATTGGACCAATCTCGGATTTTACCCAAAATTAACATAAAACCTAATGTCAAAGTCTCCAAACACAACCAAACTTGTTCTAACTTTCTCCCACGGGTAGTCTTAGGGTCTAGGAAGGTTCTAAACCACTAATTATACTATATTAGAGAAATTAGTAAGAGAAATATTAGGGTTTACCTCTTGGAAGTTAGAATTCTAAGGCCAAAGTCTCCAAAACCCTTAAAATCACCACCCTCAAGCTCTAAGCCTCTAAATCAAACCTCCACACTAAGTCTAGGCTCTAAACACCTAGGTTAGGGAAAAGTGTAGGTTTAGGGTTCACATTCATGAAGAATAGAAGAAGAAAGAGAAGAAATGGAGAACTTACTTGGAATAGGAAGTGGGAAGAAGAAAGGAAGAAGAAGGAAAGAGTGGAGAAGAAAAAGAAGAAGAAGAAGAAGAAGAAGAAGTGAAAAATAATGGGGGGGGGGGGTTCGGCTACTGTTCAGGTTCTTAGGGTCCGGCCATGTGCATGTATAAAGTAGGTTACATTATGCCAAAAGACCAAAATGCCCTCCCCTTTAGTCATACAACTTGGGTTTGGGGTTCCAAAAGCACTCAATTTAACTCATAATCTCTCCAACTAACTTATTAAAAATATAATAATTATTCTAAACCCAAAAATAGGCCTTACAAGGGTGTTGGTTGGGTCGGACATGGGTCCACTAGGGTCTGACATGGGTCCAGACTAGCCAAAATCCTAAAACAATCAATAGAAAAATAATACAATCAACAATTAAATATAAATATAATTATTTATAAACAATACACAATTTACCAAATAAAAAATAAAAAAATAACTCTATTTTCTAGAATTGGGTAGTGACACTTGGTCTTGTCTCCTTTAATGAATCCACCTTGAATTTGTGCAATACATATTGCATTATCCTTATGAATAACAGTTGGAGTATCTGCGGTAGGAGAAAGGTGACATGAGCTATGAATGTGTTCAATTAACGATCTCAGCCAAATACATTTTCTACTTGCTTCATGGAGAGCCAATATTTTTGAGTGATTTGATGATGTAGCAACTATTGTTTGTTTTGTTGAATGTCAAAAAATAGTTGTATTGCTATTAAGAAACACATATCCAGTTTATGAACGACCTTTATGAGGATCAGATAAATAACCTGAATCTGTAAAGCCAGCTAGATTCGCAATGTCAAATGAACCACAAGTATAAAATAATCCTATGTCGGTAGTTCCACGAAGATATCTCATCACATGTTTAATGTCATTCAAATGTCTGCGAGTTGGCGCTGAGCTATATCTAGCCAACAGATTGACAAAGAATGATATATTTGGCCTTGTACATTGTGATAGATAAATTAATGCCCCAATTGCACTAAGGTACGGTACTTCGGGTCCTAGCACCATTTCATTGTCATCTTTAGGACGATATGGATTTTTATTGATACCTAAATATCGAACAACTATTGGAGTGCTAAGGGGATGAGCTTTATCCATATTGAGCTATTTCAATATATTTTTTGTGTATTTGGATTGATGCACTAAAATTCCATTAGTGCAATGCTCAAATGGTTATCCGAGACAATATTTTGTGTCTCCGGGATCATTCATCTCGAACTCTTTTTTCAGATAGTTTGCAGTCTCATTGATTTTATGTCTTGTCCCAATCAAGTTTATGTCATCGACATATACTGCAACTATAATGAAACCCTCCTTAGATTTATTTATTTATGAAGACACATAGGTATATAGGATTATTCTCATATCTCTCCATTTTCATATATTCACTAAGACAGTTGTACCACATCCTTCCGAATTATTTTAAACTGTATAATGAATGTCATAGCTCTATGGAATGCATGTTCTTAGATTTTGAGCTGGGTAGGTTAAATACATCTGGGGTTTTCATATAGATATCGTTATCTAAATCACCATATATATAGGCTATTACAACGTCCATAAGTCTCATATCCAGCTTTTTTTTAACTATCAGACTTAATCAAATAACGGAACATTGTTGCATCCATTACGGGAGAATACGTCTCTTTGTAATCAATCCCGGGTCTCTAAGAAAACTCTTGTGCCACTAATTGTGCCTTAAATCAAGCAATTTCATTCTTTTTATTTTGCTTTCTTATAAACACCTACTTGTAACCCACCGGCCTGACGTCTTTTGGTGTTTGTACTATAGGTCTGAACGCTCCACGTTTGTTAAGGGAATCCAATTATGCTTGAATAGCATCATTCCATTTTGGCCAATCTTTTCTTTTTCAATATTCATCGATGCTACGTGGTTCAGTGTCATCTGTCACGCCCCAGTCCCAAAATACGTAGGACTAGGAACACGTAAGCATGCCAGTCGTATGTATATGGCAACTCCAATATATGGATACCATAATACACACGTACGTTATAATATGAATATAAACTCACATGTGGTATATATATTATCACAAGTCACAGATATGCTAGTATCATCCAAACAACAAGTCATAGAAAAGAAATACTGAAATAGAATAAGGAGTCTGAAATATCCAAAAAATAGTCGGGTGAAGACAAATCCACTACCAAAGACTATATCCAAAACTAAAATAAGAGAGGAGTATAAAATCTCCAATATAAAATAAGATGATGTCAGAAGTGTATCAGCTAAAAAGATCCATCGCTAGCTAATCAATGATGCTCAGAAGGTAAGACCTTCTCGGCAGAAAGTAATGCATCAGGTCCAGGCCCATACTCCTGTGGATACTCCTGATCGTCTATACCTGGCAAGGGACCAGGTCCTCAGAGGGACATAACAAGATACATAAAAGCAAGCCAAATGAATACAATAAACATGCAATATAGACGAAAAATATATAAGTACGCTGTACAAGACAATCTATATGAAATGCATAACGAGGATAACTTTTCAACGTATGGGCAAGGGTAGGCTACTCGATTTAAGCCTCACAACCCACACACCCATCTAGAACATCAGAAATCGTCATACCTCGGGGGTAGCGACCAGTACGACTCTACAGAAATCGACATACCTCGGGGGTAGCGACCAGCGAGACACATGCCCATAGTGCGAGCTATATACTACGGTTTACCAGAGTAGTTAAAGCCCATACGCCTAATGATTGTCCTCTCATGATACTAGGTGTCAAGTGTGTGTCAACATATCTAATATATAGTAATGACTGAACGAAAATACACATCAATAAATATACAGAAATGCAATGAATATACAAAAATATAAATAGCATGCAAAAGTACTGTAAACAATTTGGCAAGGTATCTTACCTGGCAAGAAGAGCAGCAAAGTGTAACACCCAAGAGTCGAGTACACAGGATCAGAAGTTACGGCCTCAGAATAAACGTCTTCGGATGCTGAAATAGATATCACCAACATTTCCAGAATAAGCGAGATAGCTAGAAAACACTACCCTTTCGTCCAATTTGGACACAGGGGCAAAATAGTAACTTTGAGTCAAAGCGGGTCCATATATGGCCCACTTTGCATCGAAAAGTATGCTAGGGGTAAAGGTCTCTAAATGGAACAAAATTATAGGTCAAACCAATTCTAAATGTTAATACAAACTCAACGGTACGTCCAATTTTGAATTCCGGTGAGCTGAACACAATTTTGCCGAAAAAGTCAACCGTGGGGCCCGCCAATTGGCGATTTGGTCAACTATCTCAGAATTGCGTAAAAATTGGGTCACAGGACCAGCGCGTTACCATAAGTCCAGTGGCGTAAGTTTCGTCACATTTTGATGAGCGTGCACAAAATGTGCAGGGCTTTCACAAAAGTTGTGATACGAGGATTGTCCGCGGATACGGGCTGATTTTGACGCGCACACGCGTCCGAATCAGTTTCCGCAAAATCTTACGTTTCTGGGTAAACTGCGTGCACCTTTTGGTACACTTAGTACACGACAGGGCGGTCCTGTTTGGCTGGGCGTACTCCGTTTCACAATTTTTGGAAATCTGGAAAAAGTGAGTTTTGGGGGTTTTCCAACGAATTTAATTCTACATACAGCAGCTAACAAATTAATGTAATTAACAAAAATTAAACTAGGTCAAGTGGTCTCCGTATACCAAAAAAAACTTTAAATTTGGATCCTGTGATGGGAGATACGAATCCGGGAACATAGGTGGTCACCGCAGTTTTCTGCGAGAACCGAAAATTGTCTCTTTCCGTCAACTTGGACATTTTTTTCCTAGGGTTACGCGCTGTTCGAGGTCAACTATCATACAGATAACGAAGGGGGTTAGGTGGTGAATGTACCGGTGAAGACGGGGTCGAGTTTGGTTCAGCGAGGTGACGAAAAACAACACGTGAACACAGGTACCCTACTGTCCAAACTGTCAGTGCGCGGGGTTGCGCGGGGTCGCGGTCGTCGTGCGGCAGTTCTGTGCGGCTCTCCGGCTAGGCGGCGGTGGTCGAGGGTTCTGGGAAGTCGGAGCGGTTTAGATGGGAAGGAGGAGGGCTATGAGTGTTTAGGTTTAGGGTTTTTGGTCGAGATGAAGCGGTTATATATATAAAGAAGAGGTGGAGCGCTGGGTTAAACGCGGGTTTGCAAGGACTAAAGCAAAGGCTGAGGCTGCTGCTGCTTTTGCTTATTATTCTACTAATTGGTCGGTCGGGTAGGTTAGTTACGGTAGGGTTTGGGTAGTTTAAGTGGATCCATTAAGAGATTTAATTGTTCTTTTTTTTCATTTCTATTTCTTATATATATATATATATATATATATATATATACACATAGAAAAATCTAAAATTTGTATTAATGCATACCATTAAGCTAGCAACTGTCCACGGGGTCTCCTACATAGAATAAATTAGGAAAAATTTATACCGGCTCCATAAATCCCCTAAGTGTACGAACACCTAAAATAAAAATTAAATAAAATATATTTCTCCTAATTAGCTCATAATTTCTATAATTAAATTATTAATTAATTAAAAAGGTAAATACGGTTTTTAGGATTAGCCGTTTTATATTCTACCCAACTTACAAAAATTTCGTCCTCGAAATTGACACTAACCCATATTCATAATAATCACTATAGCTATTACACTATATTGGTATCTAGCAGTGCTTCCTAAAAGTCGTGATCTGCCATTCTAATACTTCCTCATATATTGTCCATACACTATTTTATCATCCTCTAACTCGTCTACACTACCCAACTTACAAGAATTCTACTAGTAGTCACATTCTTTGAAGCTATTGTCTAGGTTGTAAGACAAATACATTTATTGGGTCGAGAATCTTGGGATACCTGTCTAGAATCTCATAACTATGACTTTTTTCCGTAACCGTCAAGTATCATAGTCTAATACTGCCACGCCACCTGGCCAGTATGGCTGCAAGTAATTCGACTACTCTACCATAATCGTCTGGCTGCAACTGTCGCTACCTCGCCAGCGATTTGTCATAGTCATCAGTTCGTAACAAGTGCCTTCAACTCTTTCCTAGGCATAGTCTAAGTTTTAAGGGAAACACTTAAGGTCTTGACTAACTATTACGGGTATGATATATTTCAAATGATCTACCAAATTTCTATTAGGCTAAATGATGCTACTTAAGGGTTAATCTAATAAGGAATACAGATATTGCTATAGTGCATATACATAAGGGTTATTATTAAGAACTCATCATTTAGTTATTAATCGTTACTAACATATTTATGTTTTAACTAACAAAATAGGTGTGAGGTTGATATAAATCAAACAATTCATAATGGTACGAAAAGATATGACTATGATAGGAAGAGTTAAGCACGAGATAAGGAATGGGTATATAGAAGAGAAGATGAGTCACTCAAGAGGGCGAGATGATGATAGGGAAGGAATACTACTACTGCTACTCGCGTCATCTATTAGCATCGCGTGTATGCCATTTGGGTAGAATAGAAATATATCCTCATAACTGCTAAACTACCATATATATAATTCTACTTCTATTTGCACATCTAAGATCTTGTGTTACAATGGGGTTATGAATATGCAATGACAATTATAACTAAAAGGTTGTACCTGTATCTACGGCTTCCTGTGTCTGCTCTCTCATATTTGTCATAATGAGTGCTTGGCCTTGTCCTTGGTTGTTTAGCTGGGGTCTAGCCTCCTCCATTTGTGCAGACTGTAGAAGCAGTGGTGGGTCCCCTTGGTCTCCTATACTTGAGGGTGTATGCGGTGTTCCTGATTCTAATACCATAGACCTCTAGTTCTGCTGAGGATATTCTCGGGCCTGATGGTGACTTGATCCACATACCATGCACAGTCCCAATCGACGACGACAATCTCTATAAATATGACCTGATATACCATAAAAGTTTTAAGTACGGTGCCCCTTGGTTGGGTATGATGCGACACTATCTGGTTGCTGGCGTGTCAAAGGGTGTCTAATGGGTCCTCCTGGCTGTGTCCTTACCGGTCCTTGGTAAATTCTCTGCTGATTTCTGTTTCCCCTGCTGATGGCCTCCTGAATCCTGGCCTCTGTCAATAACTCGGCATAGGAGATCCGGGACTGTGAGCTAGTGTAGTGCTGGAGCTCCTGAGTCAGCCCGTAGTGAAACCTCTTAGCCTTCTCTAAGTCATTGGGTATTAGGACAGTGCCATACTTACTAAGACGGCTAAACTCTGCATATACTCATCAACTGTCTTGTTCCCCTGCTCCAGATAGAGGAACTGATCATACAACGCATCCCTTATAGTGTCCGAAAAGTACTTCCTTTCAAAACACTCCAAGAATTATTCCCAAGTCTGATGTATACCCAACTGGCGCTCCATTGATTCCCACCAGCGATGCGCGTTACCCTCTAGCTGAGTCCTCACACCAATCATCCATAGTTCTTTAGGTATTTGTGATGCCTATAACAACTTTTTGATGTTTGCAATCCAGTTCGTGGCCTCCTCTAGACTCTCATTGCCTTTATATGGCTTGGGGCCCATCTGCACAAAGTCCTTGACTGAGCCAACCCGAGCTTGTGACACTGAAACTAGTGCCTTGGTTGGTGTAGGGGCTAGTGCAGCCATTCTCTCAAGTGCTGCCAGAAATTCTAGCCTCTGCTCTGCTGCTTGCTGCCTCTGTTCCTGCATTATCTGTTCCTGCATTATCATCTGGAAGAATTGGAACAGCTGTGTCTGGCCATCCTGCAGTGCTGATAAAGCTGGAAGGGTCCCATCATGTATCGTGGAAGGAGTTAACGAAATTTGATTGCTAGTCAGTCCATCCGGTCCGGGAAGAAGAGGAGTCGTTGAGGTCTCTCCGGGTGATTGGTCGTCGTCCCCTGGAGACGTGTTGTCCCCGGTGGCGGCATGCCCGTTACGCAAATTCATCTCTCAGCAAGAGATGGACGAAGGATTTAAGAAGAGTACATGAATCAAGCAGGATGCAAGCACTTAAGTAGGACATATTGGAAGAAAGGTAAGTTATAGTCAAGTGTGGATGAGATCTAAAATTCTAATCCTAGGTGCAGGCCCGCTCGGTACAGTTACGTAACCGAAATGGCTAACTCGACCTGCATGGGCCACCACAAAAACATGTCACATCCCAGTACTAAAGTACGTAGGACTAGGAACAAGTAAGCATGTCAGCCGTATGTATATGGCAACTCCAATATATGGATACCATAATACACACGTACGCTGTAATATGAATATAAACTCACATGTGGTATATATATTATCACAAGTCACAGATATGCTAGTCTCATCCATACAACAAGTCATAGAAAAAAAATACTAAACTAAAATAAGGAGTCTGAAATATCCAAAATAATAGTTGGGTGGAGACAAATCCACTACCAAAGACTATATCCAAAACTAAAATAAGAGAGGAGTATAAAATCTCCAATATAAAATAAGATGATATCAGAAGTATATCAGCTAAAAAGATCCATCGCTAGCTAATCAATGATGCTCAGAAGGTAAGACCTCCTTGGCAGAAAGTAATACGTCAGGTCCAGGCCCGTACTCCTACGGATATTCCTGATCGTCTATACCTGGCAAGGGACCAGGTCCTCCGAGGAACATAACAAGATACATAGAAGCAAGCCAAATGAATACAATAAACATGCAATATAGACGAAAAATATATAAGTACGCTGTATAAGACAATCTATATAAAATGCATAATGAGGACAACTTTTCAACATATGGGCAAGGGTAGGCTACTCGATCTAAGCCCCACAACTCACACACCCGTCTAGAACATCAGAAATCGTCATACCTCGGGGGTAGCGACCAGCGCGACTCTACAGAAATCGACATACCTCGGGGGTAGCGACCAGCGCAACACACGCCCGTAGTGCGAGCTATATACTACGGTTTACCAGAGTAGTTAAAGCCCATACGCCTAATGATTGTCCTCTCATGATACTAGGTGTCAAGTGTGTGTCAACATATCTAATATATAGTAATGACTGAACGTAACTACACATGCAATAAATATACATAAATGCAATGACTATACATAAATATAAATAGCATGCAAAAGTACTGTAAACAATTTGGCAAGGTATCTTGCCTGACAAGAAGAGCTGCAAAGTGTAACGCCCAGGAGTCGAGCACACAGGATCAGAAGCTACGGCCTCAGAATAAACGTCTCTGGATGCTGAAATAGACATCACCAACATTTCCAGAATAAGCGAGATAGCTAGAAAATACTATCCTTTCGTCCAATTTAGACACAGGGGCAAAACGATAATTTTGAGTCAAAGCGGGTCAACATGTGGCCCACTTTGCACCGAAAAGCGTGTCAGGGGTAAATATCTCTAAAAGGAACAAAATTATAGGTTAAACTAATTCTAAATGTCAATACGAACTCAACGGTACGTCCAATTTTAGATTCCGGTGAGCCAAACACAATTTTGCCCAAAAAGTCAACCGTGGGGCCCGCCAATTGGTGACTTAGTCAACTACCTCAGAATTGCGTGAAAATTGGTTCGCAGGACCAGTGTGTTACCACGAGTCCAGTGGCACAAGTTTCGTCGTATTTTGACGAGCGTGCCAAAATGCGCAGGGCTTTCGCAAAAGTTACGATATGGGGATTGTTTGCGGATACGGGCTGATTCCGACGTGCACACTCGTCCGAATCAGTTTCCGCAAAATCTCACATGTACGGGTATACTGCGCACACCTTTTGGTATACTTGGTACACGGTGGGGCAGTCCCGTTTTGCGGGGCACGCATTTTTGGAAATCTGGAAAAAATAGATTTTCGGGGTTTTCTAACAAATTTAATTCTACATACAGCAGCTAACAAATTAATGTAATTAACAGAAATTAAACTAGGTCAAGTGGTCTCTGCATACCAAAAAGAAATATCAAATTTGGATCTCTGTAGTGGGAGATACGAATCCGGGAACATAGGTGGTCATCGCAGTTTTCTGCGAGAACCGAAAATTGTCTCTTTCCGTCATCTTGGACTTTGTTTTCGCTTAGAATTACGCATTGTTTGAGGTTAACTATCATACAGATAATGAAGGGGGTTAGGTGGTGAACGTACCGGTAAAGACGGGGTAGAGTTTGGTTCAGTGAGGTGACGAGAAATAGCACGTGAACACAAGTACCCTGTTGTCCAAACTGTCAATGCGCGGGTTTGCGCGGGGTCGCGATCGTCGTGCGACGGTTTTGGGCGGCTCTCAGGCTAGGTGGCGGTGGTCGAGGGTTCTGGGAAGCGGCACAGTTTAGATGGAAAGGAGGAGGGCTATGAGTGTTTAGGTTTAGGGTTTTTGGTCGAGATGAAGCGGATATATATATAAAGAAGAGGTGGAGCGCTGGGTTAAACGCGGGTTTGCAAGGACTAAAGCAAAGGCTGAGGCTGTTGCTGCTTTTTCTTATTATTCTACTAATGGGTCGGACGGGTAGGTTAGTTAGGGTAGGGTTTGGGTAGTTTAAGTGGATCCATTAAGAGATTTAATTGTTCTTTTTTTTTCTTTTTTATTTCTATTTCTTATAAATATATATATATCTATATATATATATATATATATATATATATATATACATAAAAAAATCTAAAATTTATATTAATGCATACCATTAAGCTAGTAACTGTCCATGGGGTCTCCTACATGGAATAAATTAGGAAAAATTTATACCGGCTCCATAAATTCCCTAAGTGCACGAACACCTAAAATAAAAATTAAATAAAATCTATTTCTCCTAATTAGCTCATAATTTCTACAATAAAATTATTAATTAATTAAAAAGGTAAATACGATTTTTAGGATTAGGGGTTTTACATTATCAATGCCCTTAGATATTTTAGTAGCTACTAAGAATGAGACTATCTCATTTATTGTTATATCATTGCGATCCCATACCTCTCTTGTATATGTATAAAACATAGAGATCTATTTGCATTAGGTACCTAAGCCTCCTTTTGGGCTTGTGTCTTTTCTAAGACAATAACCTCTTTTGGGTTTTTAGAGAGTATGGATCTGTCATTCATAACCTCTTCTTGAGTATTTTGTTCAACCTCCTTAAGAGCGTTACTAGAACATTTTCTCTTTCTAGGGACTAAGTCCTTCGAACCTATAGGTCTACCATGCTTCTGGCGTGCAGTAGATTCATTAGCCACTCTGCTATTATTCCCTACGGAGATATCAATTCGAGCTGGCGCATTTGCAGTAGGCACATGTGATTTAATCACTTTAGCTGCATCAGTAAATGCATCTGGCATTTGATTTGCAATCTCCTATAGATGTAATATCCTCTGTACCTTAGTTTCATATTGATTAGTACGAGGATCAATATGAGATAGAGAGGGATTATCCCATGATAATTTATGTTGTTTATTTATGGCGAGTGGTTCTGTAAGAACAATCTTTTCTTTCTTTCTCCCCCTAACAGCGTGAACTTAGTCTCATCAAAATGACAGTCTGCGAATTTAGCAGTAAAAATATTACTGGTTAAAGGTTCCAAATATCTAATGATTGAGGGTGAATCAAAACCAATATAAATTTTTAAACGGCGTTGAGGTCCCATTTTATAGTTCTGAGGAGGGAGAATAGGAACATAAACAACACAACCAAATTTACGCAAATGAGATATGTTAGGTTGATGGCCTGTCACAAGTTATGATGGTGAAAATACATGATATGCAGTTAGCCTAACAATGATCAATTTAGCAGCATATAATATGGCTTGTCCCCAAGCTAAAACGGGTAAGTTTGATTACATGAGTAAATGCCTTGCTATGTGCTGAAAACACTTAATCAAGGACTCGACTAAACTATTTTGGGTATGAACAAGAGGGACAAAATATTCAACTTATAGTCCTATGAAAGCACAATAATCATCAAAAGTACCAAAAGTGAACTCAGCTGCATTATCATGTCGAATCGTTCCAACATATTGGTAAGAAAAATGAGTCTTAAGCTTAATCAACTGAGAAAGTAGCTTGGAGAAGGCAAAATTTCTAGATGAGAGTAAAAAATATTTGACCATCGACTAGAAGCATCTATTAGAACCATAAAATACCTGAAAGGTCCTAGCAGGATCAATTG
Source organism: Iris macrosiphon (assembly GCA_036927795.1). NCBI lineage: Eukaryota > Viridiplantae > Streptophyta > Magnoliopsida > Asparagales > Iridaceae > Iris > Iris macrosiphon. Next base: position 36,827,739 of record JAYESA010000001.1, on the reverse strand, counting down.
TTCCTCAAATATCACCTTGTATTCTCTAAAGGAATGGTGGTGATTCTGAAGCTATTTTGAGAAGTGAAGGTCTTATAATGAGTTTACCCTATGAACAAGCTATACACAAATATTCAGTATAAAAGAAAAGACTTTGGTATGATAAATTATGTCCATTGGTATTGTTGATGACCTTTCTCAACATAGTCGATCCTGGATAACCCAATCTGTCATGTCAAATGATTAGATTACTTGGATCCTTAAGCCTTTTGCTAGTGATGGGTGAGATTATACTACCTTCAAAGTAGTTTGATATAGCCCCGAGGAGATTAACTTATACTTTTCTAATGTAAGCTTATTGCTTCCAATATTTGAGGTGATACAAAGATACTCTTTGCTATAAACGTTCATGGTTTCAACATGAAACCCGTTCATTCGAATATCTCTAAAGCTGAGTAGATTTTTATTAGATCTACTAGAGAATAATGTATTTTGAATGACTAAGTGTGTTATATTTGGCAACACAACATCGGCCTTACCATAACCTTCTATAATTTGCTCGGGTCTAGCAATGGGGGTCACCTTGGCAGTATTTGAGGCATATGTTGTGAAAAACTTCCTAGTTTTCAATATAGTGTGAGTTGTTGCACTATCTATCAAGCATATGCCATCATTGTTGTCCATACCTTTCAAAAACAAAAATTAATAATATATTAATATGCTACTAAATGGTTAAACTTGGTATATTGTCAATTATTATAACTTGATCTAAATCTAAATGAAACTGCTTTAAAAAAAGTAATCTACCTAGACTATTGATCATATAATAACCAATTTATTCAACCTGGAAAGTAAATAAACTTAGATAAGCATACAATAACTATTCATTGACTTCGCCTATCATGGCTTTGAATTGGTCTTCCGAAATTGCATTTCCATCCTTATCTTGTAAGAAATCATTAAAATTCATGTATGTTGTACCCTCCATGAGATTAGTCTATACACCCTTTGAGGCTTCATACTCGTCCACTTTCATCTGTAAGGTGCGATAGCTTCGCATCCAATGACCAGCTCGTCCACAATGTTTGCAAATATTAGTTGGAGCAGCTGGATTAAAAATTTGAGCATTATTTCTTCGAGGATTAAATCCCTTATTTTTTAACTATGTATCATTCATTGGATCCTGATTGTAGCCATTTCTTTGGCTTCTACGGCGTCCATGCCCTCTACCTCTGTGATTTTCTCGACCCCTATTATTGGTCACATTTGTTTGAGCACTAGTCGCATTCACTTCAGCTGGAATTGGTGGAGACCCAGTTGGTCTGCTAGTATGGTTTTTGATTAATAACTCATTGTTTTCTCGGCCACGAGTAAGAAAATAATGAGTTTGGAATACTTCTTAAAATTTCTCAAGAAAATAATGAGTTTGGAATACTTCTTAAAATTTCTCTCCCTATACGTCTATTGTAGGGTCCTATTAGTCGCATGAAATATAGCGAATGTTTTCTCTAGCGTGGAATGTTATTTCACTTCTTCACTATATAATTTCAATTGTGAAGTAATCTTGAACATAGCTGAATTAAAGGCTGCAACTGTCTTATAAACTTGGAAACATAGATTGAGCCATTCATGGAGTGCACCTAGTAGTATAACTATTTTCTGGTGATCATATCTCTCAACTAGAGAATTCTATAGCACCAAGGGGTCCTTGTGTCATGCCCCAGTCCTAAAATACCGAGGGACTAGACACGTGGCAAAGGCCAGCAGTACACACCGATGGATAAACCCAATTTAATGGATCCATCGGGGCATACTTAAGCTGTAATACAACAATAAGGGTCTACTAATCTCATCCACAGAAATGAATACAACAATACCAATAGAGTAAAATATAATCATCAGCAAGTCACAAGTAAATAAATCGGGGAACAACCCAATAACAAGTCTAACACAATAGTCAAGATATAGAAATAAAGATAACAACTGCAAATACTGAGTATGGATAAAGCATATACTCAGAAGATATCCTCGGTGATCACTCATCTACTGGATCTGGTATTGCTCCTGTGCCTGCTCATGTTCCTGCTAATGCTCTTATCCCGTATATCTCGGGATCGATCTCGTCTGCTAACCTGGGGACATAATCCGGATCCAGGTCCTCAGGGGACATAACAAGGTACAGATAATACAAGCCAAAATAAATACAGTGCAGCAATAAATGAACAATATGGGGTAAACTATATAACCAGCTAAGTGATATGCAATATGGGAGCATCACTAAAACTTAGGCTGAGACCACTACAAGCTCTGTGTTGGGGAGCCGGTAGCAGTGATATCATGTGGTTGTCTAGCTCGGAGAGAGACTGAGATGCTGGCATAATATAATCAACCTGTAGCCTATGTGTCTCTCCCCACCCAATGTAATCATACGTCTTATATCCACAACGTCTCATGTCCATGCCACGCAGGATCAAAACTAATGCAGCAAGTCATAATGAGATCTAAGAATATAATATATATATGTCATAAAACCTGTACCCTATACAGAATTATCATGAATATCTCAGAAAGATTCTGTCTCATAAATAGTGTCAAGTGTCCTGGGTATAACGTACTTGATAAGGCAAGTACGAGAATGTATAGGATCTCGGTATCCATGTCTAGGTGACGTTACACAACTCCGCGTACGGTGTTGGCACCCGACTATTAATCAGACGCTAACTAAAGTCACACGGTCCTAGGTTTAAGAATGTACAACAATATATAAATAAGTCAAGGAAATAAGTAACAAAACTGCAATGTTGGCAAGGTACACTTGCCTGGGGTTCTGACTCCAACTGTAGCTCTGGTCGCAGCGGGATTTGCAGATACTCCTCCGGTTGCTGAAATAAATATTACCATCAGATTCAGAAAATATCAAATAGCTAGAAATGCCTGTCCTTGAGTCCAATTTGGATACAAGGGCAAAAATGACAGTTTCTGGTCAAAGCGGGGTCCACATGTGGGCCGCTTTGCACCGAAAATGTGTCAGAACCAAAGATCTCCAAATTCGTCAAACTCAGTGTCAACAAGTCCAGAACGATGATACGAACACAACGGAACTTCCAGAATTGGATTCCGATGAGCCGATCCCAAAATCGTCCGTCAAGTGGAGTCGTGGGGCCCACGATACACAATTTTGTCAACGTTCTCAGAATTGAACCAAACTTGGGTCACAGGACCAGCGTATTTCTACGAGTCCGATGGCACATATTTCATTTCGATCTGACGTGTGTACACAAAGTTACAATGAGTTCCAGAACAGGCAGATACGGGCGTTGTCGGCGGATACGCGTTGATTCCGGTGTGCACGCACATCCAAATCAACTTCTGTGAAATCATGCACGTCCGTATCAACGGTACGCACCTTTTGATAAAGACCGCACGCGACCAAGTCGTCCCATTTGGCGGGGCGCCACATGACGTGACACACCGAGCGGGTTGCACGAACATCGAGAGGGTTACGCAGTCTACGCATCATAACAGACGAAACATAAAATGGGGCAGTGAGGAGAGAGAAAAAGCTACCTGAACAGGGCTCCATGGAAACCGGAATTCTCGTATCCGCGAGTCGACACGATACTGTGCTGTGTCCGGGTTACTGTAGCTAGGGTTAGGGTTTCGATGCTGGAAAGTGGCTGGGGCACCGGGGCTTCGCCGGAGGAGAGGCGACTTGCTGGTGGAGGCGACTTCGGCAGAGGCGACTCAGGCGGAGGTGGTCGGGCTGTGCTGGTGGAGGCGAGCGACACTCGTGTGTGACCGAGGACGGTGCTACGGGAGGCGTCGGCTCGAGCTGAGGGTGCTGTTCGGCTAGGGCTCCGGCGAGGTCGGCTGTGGGTCGGGGAGACGGCGGCCGGGGCTAGGGCAGCGGGGCTCGAGTGGCTATGGTGGTGGCTGGGGCGAGAGAGAGGCGGAGGAGACGGCGCTGCTACGGGGTTTGACGGGGAGGGGTTAGGGTTCAGGCGGCGGAGCGGATTAGGGTTCAGGCGGCGGGAAGAGGCGGGTTTTATATAGGGCTAGGGCGAGAGGGACGGGGGTTAGGTTTAGGGTTCCGGGGTTGAAGGAGGGGAGTGGACCGGGTGAAGCAGAGGCGAGGGGGTCGTGGGTCGGGCGGGACGGAGGCGAGGGGGAACGTGGCCTGGCAGCGCGGGCGGCCGGAAAATGCGGGGCGCGGGGCGTGCGGGTGAGCGGGTGAGCGGGTTGGGCCGTGCCGGGTCGGGTCGGGTCGTGTTCAATTCGGATCCGACCCGATCCGTTAAGAGTAGGTTCGGTCCGGTTTGGTTTAGCACGGTTCGGGTTGGTTTGGTTCAACTGAACCGGGTTTAATTCAGGGTTTATTTGGTTTAATAATTAATTGGTTTTTTGGGCTTTAAAAATATTTCTGGGGTCCAATAAATTCCTGGAAAATTATCCTATGTCGAATTTTTCATTTTACACATAAAAATATTATTTTCATAATATTTTAATATTATTTAATATTATTTTAAAATCATTTAATTAAAAAATACCTTAGTTTTAATTACAAAAAAATCCCAAAAAATTGCAAAAAATTATGAAAATCCATTTTAAAAATTCCTGAAAAATCAGGGAGTTTAAAATCTACCCCCTTAAGAGGATTAAGTCCTCGCAATCAAAGAATAACCGGTCAACAGAGATGACACGGTTACAAACATTGTTCGAAGCACAGCACGATCAAGGATGATCAAGGTTGAGGGTTTTGAGAAGAACACATAGGGAAAATCATTTCCCTAAGCATTAAAAGTTATGCAAACTCCCGTATAAAGGAGATCTAGAAGACTACAGTTTAGAAAAACTAGGTTATCACTTAAAAACATACTAGGTTATCAATTATAAAATATTCTAGGTTATTGATTATTAGCAAGTTCAAAATTACTAGGTTAAGGCTGAGGTCACGAACCAACAGGCATGAGCTAAAACAATACTATAAACGATAGCTACGAATCACTTATGCGCATTAGCTAATCCACGAGTTCGTGCATTCTCCAAGGTCATCGCAAAAGTTTGTCCACGTCCTTGTAGTCGATTCCTCTGCTGCTGCTGAGCCTGCTGGAAGAGTAGTGCCTGGGGTATCAAAGTTGGCCTCGGCTGATACCCTCTTGGAGCTAGTGGTAGGACTCCTTCAACTCCCATTTGCGGTGCTCCCAAAGCTGGACAGGCTGGCCTCGGTACTGGTAAAGCTTGTCGGTTAACCATTGGTGCTTCTCCTCGATGCATCGTGCAACTTCTGGCTAAATGTTTGCTGGATCCGCAAATCAAGCACAGTCCCAACTTGCGTCTGTACTCCTGATTAATATGGCCTATCTTGCCACAGTAGTGACAAGTAGGAAGAACTAAGGCTCTTGGTGCTGCCTTCGGTGGTGGATTCATCTGTAGTCGCTTTGTAGCTCTTTTCTGCTGTGCTTGGTCTGGTGCATGCGGCCGCTTCTGGCTAGACTCTATCCTGGTGATGCACTCCATAGCCCGTGCTACAGTAAGAACGTCCGTTGCAACGGAGCTGATTAACTTTCGTAGCTCTGAGCTAAGTCTGTAAATGAACTCCTTCGTTTGGCTTTGCTGAACCTTCTGATAGGCTTGCATCATCGTGTAGTACATTTGGAACATCTGTTGCCCGTCCATAGCTTGCCCTTGTGGAAATACGGGCATTGGTGGTGTGAACTGTGGCGTAAGTGGAATATCGTCTTGCCTACCTCTTGAGGTATCTTGACTGTTTTGTTGTTCTAGTTGACCTCCACCAACTGGTGTTACTTCCTCTTCGTTGGTTACCCCAGCATCTCGTGGTGATCTTGCAGGAGTCTCGTCGTTTGCTCTTGAATCTATTACTCTGTATCAAAATAAACAATAAGAGGTGCACAAGAATCAAGGCAGAATGCAAGTCAACAAATAAATTCGAATCCGATATAGATGTCAAGAACGTTTCAAGCAAGTGGATGAGATCCTAAAAACTTATCCTATTCTTATTGCAGGCTTGCTAGGTCCCTAAGTTAAAACCGAAGCAATTTAGTCGTGGACCTGCATGGGCCACCAGAAAAACTATGTCACGCCCCAGTCCCAAAATACCGAGGGACTAGATACGTGGCAAAGGCCAGCAGCACACACCGATGGACAAACCCAATTTAATGGATCCATCGGAGCGTACTTAAGCTGTAATACAGAACTAATCTCATCCACAGAAATGAATACAATAATATCAATAGAGTAAAATATAATCATCAGCAAGTCACAAGTAAATAAATCGGGGAACAACCCAATAACAAGTCTGACATAATAGTCAAGATACAGAAATAAAGATAACAACTGTAAATACTGAGTATGGATAAAGCATATATTCAGAAGATATCCACGGTGATCACTCGTCTACTGGATCTGGTACTGCTCCTGTGCCTGCTCTTGTTCCTGCTAATGCTCCTGTCCCGTATATCTCGGGATCGATCTCGTCTACTAATCCTGGGGACATAATCCGGATCCAGGTCCTCAGGGGACATAATAAGGTACAGATAATACAAGCCAAAATAAATGTAGTGCAGCAATAAATGAACAATATGCGGTAAACTATATAACCAGCTAGGTGATATGCAATATGAGAGCATCACTAAAACTCAGGCTGAGACCACTACAAGCTCTGTGTCGGGGAGCTGGTAGCAGTAATATCATGTGGTTGTCTAGCTCAGAGACAGACAGAGATGCCGGCATAATATAATCAACCTGTAGCCCGTGTGTCTCTCCCCACCCAATATAATCATACGTCTCATGTCCACAACATCTCATGTCTATGCCACGCAGGATCAAAACTAATGCAGCAAGTCATAATAAGATCTAAGAATATAATATATATGTCATGAAACCTGTATCCTATACAGAATCACCATGAATATCTCAAGAAGATTCTGTCGCATGAATAGTATCATATGTCCTGGGTATAACGTACTTGATAAGGCAAGTACGAGAATGTATAGGGTCTCGGTATCCATGTCTAGGTAACGTTACAGAACTCCGCATACGGTGTTGGCACCTGACTATTAATCGGATGCTAAGTAAAGTCACACGGTCCTAATTTTAAGCATGTACAACAATATATAAATAAGTCAAGGAAATAAGTAACAAAACTAAAATGTTGGCAAGGTACACTTGCCTGGGATTCTGACTCCAACTGTAGCTCTGGTCGCAGCGGGATTTGCAGGTACTCCTCCGGTTGCTGAAATAAACATTACCATCAGATTCAGAAAATATCAAATAGCTAGAAACGCCTTTCCTTGAGTCCAATTTGGACACAGGGGCAAAAATGACAGTTTCTGGTCAAAGCGGGGTCCACATGTAGGCCGCTTTGTACCGAAAATGTGTCAGAACCAAAGGTCTCCAAATTCGTCAAACTCAGTGTCAATAAGTCTGTGTTTGATAAATAAATGAAAGAAATAGAAACGAGGTTTATACGAAAACTCGCTCTTATAGTTACAAACAAGAAGTACAATTAATCCTATACGAGGATGTTAAGTACAATTTTTTAGTCTGGGTAAATATTGCTATAGGAGTCTGATATACAGTCGATTACTTTGTCCCTTGGACCACACGATGATGACGAAGTACCGTAGAAGACAGAAAGTAGCTTCGAAGGTTGCTGAAGAGAGTGGATGCTCTATGCCAAAGTCGTCGATCACTACTCTTTGCCTGAGCTCTGGATTCTTCTCTCTCAAAGACTCTTCGGTTCTGATCTTCAAATCTTCCACCGTTTTCTCTCCAATTTCTCCACCTTCAGTTTCCTCCCCCTTCCGTCTCCTCCACCCTGGACCTCTGTCAATAAAGGTCTCTATTTATAGAGTTTTAGTGACAGTGACCACTCAGTCGGCGTAGAAACTGAGTAGTGGAAAGTACAGCACCCTTTTACACGATGGTTAAAATAACCGTTGCCCGCGTATAAATAACCTTTTGAATGAGCATGTGACGCGTGTCCCATTAAGAGATAATGCGTATAACTGCTGCGAAGATCACGGCGTAAAAGCCACATAGGTAGTTATCCCTCGCGTAGAGGAGGTTGGCGTAGAATCCAATAACTGTCACCATGGCGTAGAAGCCAAGTCGGCATAGAAGCCGAGTAGGCGTAGAAGCCGAGTAGGCATAGAAGCCGAGTGGGTGTAGAAGCCGAGTGGGCATAGAAGCCGAGTAGGCATAGAAGCCGAGTGGGCGTTGAAGCCGAGTGGGCGTAGAAGATAGCTGATCCTCTTCCCCTGACTGAGGCCTTGAGCGAATTCTGGACCGAATTGCCTTAATACGCAGCAATGCAAATATGGCCTGAGTTGGCGTATTCTAAGGAGATAGCGTACAACGTGCTCCATAGCTGAGAATAGCCCGATGGCGTAATGTGCCAAAGTGATGATGTGGACGTTTTAGCCAAAATTACGGCTTTTGGAGATATAATCAAATCTCTTGCATTAAATGCATAGATCTGCCCCCATCCTGCGCATTAAATGCAGAGGCGTGTCATCGAAGATTTGCTATCATTCTGCACATTAAATGCAGATACGCGCCTCGAACCCTGTACAAAGAGCAATTGATGACATGGCAGTCTGTTTGTCTTCTGCGGAGCGTAAGAAGCTCACGTCTGCCTGTGTAAAACTAGGCAGTGTATTCCAGAGGCGTGTCTCGAAGATTTGCCATCATTCTGCGTATTAAATACAGAGGCGTGTCTCAAAGACCTGTCACCATTCTGCGCATTAAATGTAGAGACGTGCCTCAAGCTCTGCCATCACTCTGCGCATTAAATGCAGAGACGTGCCTCAAGCTTTGTACGAAGAGCAGCTTTTGACGTGGCAGTCTGTTTGTCTTCTGTGGAGCATAAAAAGCTCACGTCTGTCTGTGTAAAACTAGGTAGCGTATCCCCTTGTATGCGTAAAAGCGGTTTACGCCAAGGAAATGGCAGTAAATGACAGTCTGGGTCGCTGTGCCGCGCCATCATTATAGCCGTCGTCTGGGTAGTCGTGCAGTATTCTTTGGCAGGAGTTCAGACGTCAGGTCTACTGCATGATTTGACAGGTTCATTTTGGGGAATACGAAGCGTTCCTCGTACACTTCAATGCTGCATTAAAGTGGATGATTTTTATGCCATAAAGGCGATGTAGCACCCTTTTTACGCTGAAACAGCCTGGTCATACTACATTTACGCGGATGGTCCTCGAGCTTATATTTTATGTTGTGCTCAGCGAAAAAGCTCTATTGTACGTTGATGGCTCTGAAGTCATCTTTTTACGCTGTCCAGCATCAATATGCTGCATATAGCTATCTAGCATATTTTTCATACTTCTATAAGACCTCCTTCAAAGCTTTCAAATTCCTCGTAAGTTGAAACACTTTGAATGAAGCATGAAACAGTCAAGTCTGACACGTCCTTCAAGGCTGACTTTATGGCAGAGTTATTGGGGATCCGTTAGAATTCGGTGGGCTCTCTCTTGCCTACAAAAGGCTGAGGAGTTTAACATGTTCTTCCCATATTTCCTTTACCACACAAAGATGATCGCCGAAGTTCGTCGGGTCAATTTTAGGAAGAAGAAGACCATGTTCTTCCAGCATGTAAGGAGACGAAAAAGATGGCGTCTTCGAGAAAATGTCCTCTGCAACGATGGATCATGGAAGGATATCATAGCCTCCTTTCCTCGGGATAATCAGCAACTTTGTATGGCGGTTCTTCAGGAGAGAGGAAGGGTCGTATTTGACCACACAGCTTGCAAGCTGTATTTTCTCCTGTCGTTCGTGGACAAGAGCAGAAAAACTAGCTCAGTCCTCGAGTATTAAGTTGGGTGAAATACCTCAACTCAATCTGTCATGGCGTACGGAGCATAGGATCTGCATGTATTTATGCAGGCCTAATTTTGTATCCTCCCACCATTTATTATTTTCTTATTAGTCGGTTGCGGAAACCGACTAACTGCTGGAGAAGATGGATGAAGATCTCCACCCATGCGAGAACCTGGCAGAACAGACTCTGGGGTGGCCTTCCGACGACGATGAGGAAATCCTTTGTAGACGGGATTTCCCTCATATGTAATCATGAAAATGAAGAAAAACCCTTTGTAGATTAGATTTCCCTCATATATAATCATAAAAATGAATAAAATTATCTTTCTTCTGTGCATATGATTATCTTTCCATATACTTTGCTGTGAAGTCTGAATATGAATAAAATCGACGATGATAGAAAGAGTGCTAGGTCCCGTCCTGTCTTTTACGCATAACTAGGGATGCGTATAAAGCCGCTTAGCATTCGAGTATTCGAACTGTCCTGCTGTTAGGAATGAGGAACCGCGTAGAATTCTGAACTGTCACTTCTGATAAACAAAATTCTTGTTCAGACCATCATCTTCAAGAATAATTTCTCGAAAATCCCTTGGAACAGGGCGAGAAATAGCTGTCAAAAACTGAGTCGCCTTCTTGAACTGTAGATAAAATATTCAGACTGGAGTCTGGATGAACTTCCAATCGACCCAAAGAGAAGAGTCATTTTCAATGTTGAACTCTGTATGCTTCGGGTACTTGGGATATTTTGTGGTCAAGAAGGAGTATCTTTTGTGTGAACTCTTGCAATTGACCGTCTTGAGAATTGTTCAGATATACGCGTACTCTGGCCTGCGTATTTTTTTTCAGATATGCGGAAAGTCATTGATCTGTAACTGTAGATGAGCATAAAAATCATAAGTTTGTAGCCTCTCGAGCGTAAAAGCTGCTGAGCATGAGAGCATCCGGGCGGAAAAACTATAGAATTGTAGCTTCTGAAAAGGAAATCTTCCGAGCGTGAAGTTGTAGATTTGTTGCCTCTGAGCGTAAAAAGCCACCGAGCGTGAAATCGTAGATTTGTAGCTGCTGAGCGTGAAGTCGTAGGTTTATAGCCTCTCGAGCGTAAAAGCTACCGAGCATAAAAGCATCCGGGCGTAAAACCATAGACTTATAGCCTATGAGCGTAAAACCGTAGATCTGTAGCTGTCGAGCGTAGAAAGCTCCTTAGCGTAAAAACTATGAAACTACTTTGTACGAAAACTTTTCGAATTCGCTGACTGTCCGCCTTCTTCGAATTCGCTGACTGTCCGCCTTCTTCGAATTCGCTGACTGTCCGCCTTCTCTGAGTAATAGGCTGACATAGTACCCAATCATAACCGAATATTAATTATCAGATTTGGTTCGGGATTCGAGGAGTCCATCCGAACTCTATATATACCACAAGATTTCGAGAGAAAAACTTTTCATCCGTCTTCTGCGAAAGAAAGCCTTCGACTGTTCGAGTTTTTCTTCTTCGTCTCCTCTCCGAGCATTCAGAGCTTTCAGCAATGGACCCGAAACCGATCTCCTCCTCTAAGGGAAAGAAGACCGACTCTTCTTCTCGCTCTTCTGCCCAAGCGAGAGCGACTTCCGTCGGGCAAGGCGAGCTTCATTCTGAGCGAAGTATCCCGCCGACGAGCAGTGCACCCGGCCTTAAAGGTAAAGCTTTTGGGACGAAAAAGAATGACTAAAATCCTTCGCACACGTTGTACGTGAACGCGCTAGGCCGTCTTCTGTGCTGATAGTCTCTTCGAGGAAGATGATGCACAGAGATGTTTCATCTTTTACGTCCGCATTTCTAATGTGTCAGCGTAAAAACTCCATATTTTCGCAGTCGGGCGTAAAAGCACAGACTGTCGAAACTTGGCGTATACTATAAAATTTGAGTGTTACGCTTCTGAATGGAAATTCTGGCATAATAACTCAACTTTGACAGTCTGACGTAAAACACAGACTGTATACTGCCAACTTTGAATTTTACGTCTAGAAAATGGATTCCAGCGTAATGATCAAGTTTTTACAGTCTTGGCGTAAAGCACAGACTGTTGATTTTTTTTGGCATATGCTGCAAGATTTGTAATGTTTAGTATTGAAACTAACATGTCTTTCTTGCATTTTACAGTTAACTTGCATGCGTCTCCATTGGCTGAGGTGATGTCTTTCCGCTGCCGGGGGCTTGGTTCTGTATCTGCCCAAGATGCTGAGAGACTATCCCATCTCGGCATTCTTCCATGCTACACATCCCAGGAGGATATCGTGGACACTGGCTCCCGATCTTCACAGCCGGGCGGGGAAGATATTTCATCTGAAAGGAGCTGACCAGGGGTCGTTTGTCAGCCTTCCATTCGGCTCTGTGATGCCGTTCAGGGGACTGTACCCGGGCAGTATCCCAAGTGAAGACAGTTTATTGCTCCATCCGGTCCAATTACCGACTTTCTGCAACGATTTCATGGGGCACGGGGGAGTATACCCCAAGGTGAATCCTCGGTGCAATGGGTGGATCACCCCAACAAATCTTCAATGGGCTCGCTTAGCTGACTGGGTCCTGAAGCATTTTCAGACCGATCTGGAGAGCATTGGTCTGTTTGCAGCTGTGAGCGCTACCAGTGTTGGGTTACCTCCCAACCCCAATCTGTTTCTGGCTTTGATGGTGAGATATATCTCGCTCACCGGGACTTTCGCCACTCCACTGGGGGAGTTGGGATTGGTCCTCCACGAGATGGCAGAGATCTCGAGACTGCCAATGGGGGATACTCCATATGAAGAGTATATTCCCACGAACCGGGAATTAAGGGATTCAGACCCTCGGGTAGTGACAGTGTACCAGGAGCTGATGTGCCACTACCTTGCTTGCACCACTTTTTATGGTGAGCCCTCAGATTTGGCTCATACCAATAAATGGGCGTCCTACCTCTTCTTTCACCGGGCCAAAAATGTTAAGCCAGAGAAGGTCTTGGATAGCAAGGATCAGCCTTTGAATCTTCTGAGCGTGCTTACTACTCAGGTAGTCGACGATCTTATGGAGAATGCTGGGGCTTCGGACCAGATTCTCGACAAAGGGATAGGAAAATATCCTGCAGGCACCAAGGCCTACAGTTATTTGAGGCATTACCGCAAGCCTCTGTCCAAGGAAGCTCAACTGGCTGGCTTCCTCTCCATATGGCTGCGCCGACTGGTGGTGCCCAGGATTGCATCTACGGACCGCATTCACCGCAATGCGCTATGGCCTGCAGTGCGTCTGGTGTTCGGGGCAAGACTGGGCTTGCTCCCTGCCATGGTGTGTCACATACAAGCTGGGCTGAGGGCCATGACTGATGGGCTGCTCGCCGATAAAACTCGGCGTGATAGCTTTCCCAGGGTAGAATTACCATACCTGTATTTGATGGGATGGTTAATTCTCCATAACCCCAGGGTGATGTCTCCCGGCTCTGGCAGTAGTTCGGGGGGTAGTTTCTTGTTGAACTACAAGAATTCCTCCTAGAACGTAACCACAGTTTCAGACTGTCGGCGGGTGCTGAACTTCAGCCACAGCTGGAAGCTTTTCTGCACTGTCCCCTTTGTATATCTCAATCAACAAAGGATCAGACTTCATGATATAGGCGACGGGAAGACCGTTCTTTCTCCTGAGGCTTTTAATTGGTTGGTCTGCATTAGACCTTCATATCTACTGTACAGAAGTGAAGACCATTGCTTCTTTGAGCCCTACCTGCCTAGTCGGTTTGCCAGGCATCTTGGGTACGACCAGTTGCACGTGGGCAATGCCGTTACCAGCTTCAGGTCCAAGGGCGGACTCATTGATGGAGCGAGAGGATGGCGATACTTCATCATGGGTTGCACTGAAGCAACTTTTACCGTACCCGTGATTTCACTCTCCACGGAGCTGCGCATTCTCCACACGTATGCCCAGTTCTATGTGGCAACCAACACCTTCCATTGCGATTTTGACATGCTTAGAAGTTTTAGGATGCCCTCCTCCAAGCCTGGGGGAAGAGTCAAAATCCCTTCAGTTTCTTCTAACGAGGGTGAAGAGTCCGTTAATCCAGATGAGCCTCTGTTGTCGGTACCGAGGGGTGAAATACCTCCGCCTGCAGGGGCTTTGGTCATCTCTGGTAAGCGAAGGGCTCCTATTCCGAAGGAGACTTCCCCTCGCAAGAGGAAGAAGAAGACGGTTACTCGTCCTCTTAGGATTCCTGGTAATGAGGCTCCTAGAATTGAGCCTGCATCTCCCCCTATTGGGGATGATTCTTTGATTGGAGGTTCCTCGCCTTTTAGAGAGGGAACCTCTAATGTTTCGGTTGGCGGTGCCGGAGAATCTCTGCTGGAGGCTGTTGTCGCTGCTACCGCTTCAGGTAGTGGAACGAGATCGCCTTCGGGGCCGAGCCGAATAAGGATATCTTTATCCAGGTCAGCATCGGGAGAAACCCCTATCGTTTTTGTAGGTGCACCCAGTGAGATTCCACCTGACGAACCTCGGCTGGAACTTGACAAGGACCTGGAAGAATATTTGCCAGTGTCGGTTAGCACACCCCCTTCTCCAGGTATGACAACTTGCCTAGAATTATTAAGAAATAATTTAGCTGTACTGGCCGCAGACGCGACATATACACCATCGGCCATGGGTAAATATCGTCTTTATGCCTCTTTTTAGAAAAGTTAACATCATTTCGATATTAACTTCCTTTTGTCTTCTTTTCAGGGGAAGACATCTTCGGGGAGGGCAGTGTTGACGCGCCTTTTGGCTCTGTGTCGGCTTCTGGCGACGACATGGAGGTACCCAGCTTCGAAGAGTAGACACTTTCGGGTGCCGGCTCGCCCGAGACGGTTCCGATATCTTAAGAGGAGGATGAGCCTGTAATTACGACAATGCCTCCTTTGAGTACGTCAGTTACTTCGTCCAGTGTCGGCGCATCTTCTTTTGTCTCACCACCAGTTGAGGCGACGGCTGTGGCAACATCGTCTGCGGTCGTTCCTGGAGGGGGATTCGCCAATATTACAGCCACTTCCAGCGTCCATTCCGATCTAGCCATGCTGATTGAGCAGTATACCGGTATCTTCTATACTTATATGAAAACGTTGATATCAATGGTATTGGAGAAGAATCTGAGCTTCGAGGCGCTGAGGAGGTCCTCTCAGTTTGCGATAGTGTTGATCAAAGAATATGACGACACTGGAATAGCTGACACACTGGAGGAGATAGTTAATGGTTTGGAGCAACCCATTAACGAATATCAACAGCTATCTCGAGGCAGCGTTGACGACCTGGTCCAGGTTGAATATGACTCCTTGACTGCGCAGCTTACTGAACAGATGGAAGCCCTAAATAAATCTATCCAGACACATCAGCAGGAGATAGATGAAGAAAAAGCTGTCTTGGAGGAGGTCATTCCTCTTCAAACGAAGTGCCAGGCCGAGCATGAAGGAAATGTAGCGAGGGTCCACAAACTGGAAGCAAAACTCGCTCAGGCAAAGGAGTGGGCTTCTCAGTCGTCGGAAGCTCTAGATGTGGTGAATGGTCGACGGGGCCTAGCTCAACAGAACTTGGCGCGTGTAGGAGTTGCCCGTGCTGGTTTTGTTTGGGCTAGATCCGATCTGTCCCTTCTGAGCAATGACGAGGCACGGCTGGAGCGGGCCAGCGCTATTATTTTAAGCTCCAGGACTGAGAAGATGACCGCGCTGGCGCAGCAAATTCGCGACCTGACCGCTCCTCCCAAATGATGTACTTTTTTGCTTTCCAATGTAATTTTGCTCTTTCCGGGAATAATAAAGAGGCTTTTATCTAACTTTGTGGACCCATCATTTTGGAATATAAATGACAGGTTTGGGTGAAAGTGATATCAGAGGTAATATGGACGTGATATACTCTCGGTAAGTTTTAGTAGGACATATCTATTCAGAGGTTATATGGACATGATAGAATACGCTTCAGCTAAAATTTGTACACAAAACACTATCAGAGGTAATATGGACGTGATAGGTTTTGAAGTTCCAAATTAGTTAAACATATCTATTCAGAGGTTATATGGACATAATATAATACGATCCAACTAGTTTCATTTTGGAAGTAGTTTTGTCAGAATGAGATCTTCGCCATATTCCACTTGAGCAAAGGAGGTTAAGCATAGTACCTCTTCAGGAATTTGCCATTGATAGGAGCCATTAACAAGTCTCCATTAGGCTTGGCTAACCTGTAAGCGCCGTTTGAGAACGTCGTCTCGATCACATAAGGGCCTTCCCATTTGGACTGGAATTTACCCTTGCTCCTGTGAGTAAGAATCATCGGTCTTCTCACAGCTAAAACTAGCTCGCCAGCTTTGAACACTCTTTCCTTTACTTTTTGGTTAAAAGATCTGAAAATACGTGCATGGTAGAACGCGATGCACTGTTGAGCTTGAAGACATTTCTCGTCTAATCCTTCCAGCTCTTGAAGCCTTAACGGGTCATTCTTTTCTTGAGTCAACTCATTAGCCACTGCTATCTTGAGTGACAGAATCTGGATTTCGATGGGGGAGAACTGCTTCGCTCCCGTAAATCATTAAGAATTGGGTGCAACCTGTCGGTGCTCATACCGTTGTGCGGTATGCCCAGAGACATTCTCCTAGCTTCTCATTCCAATCCCTCTTGTTCGAAGAGACAAAATTTTTCAAGAGCTTGATAATGGTTTTGTTGAAAGCTTCCGCCAAACCATTAGTAGCAGGATTATATGCCGTAGAGGCCACATTTTGTATCCAATTTTTATCGCAAAATCGATAAAACGCTTGGCTGATGAATTGAGGTCCATTGTCATGAATTATCCGCCGGGGTACCCTAGAACGATAAATGACGTGATGCTTGATGAAGCTGATCACATTAGATGCCTTCACCTCAGCAAGAGGGATCGCCTCTGCCCATTTGGAGAAATAATCCGTGATGGCCAGTATGAACCGGTGACCTCTGGAAGAAGACGGGTGAATAGGACCAATGATATCCATACCCCATGCTTCGAAAGGCCAGGACGCAACCGTAGGATGTAGATATTCAGTAGGTTGATGTATAAAGTGTAAACCCCCTAATTTTTCAAAATTTTCAAAACTGGATTTTTTACAATTTACTAGAATTTTCTGGGATTTTTCTGTAATTTAAAAACAGGGTTTTAATTATTAAATAATTTTTAAATGATAATAAACAATATTAAAATATTATGAAAATAATATTTTATGGTGTAAAATAGAAAACTGGACTTAGAGTAATATTTCTGGAATTTATTGGGCCCCGGACCTATTTTTAAAACACCTAAAACTATTTATTTATTTATTTATTTATTTATTTATTAATTTACTGATTATTATTATTATTATTATTATTATTATTATTATTATTATTTTATTTTTATTATTTTATTTTCTGGCCCACTGGACCCGGCCCAGCCCGGCCCAACAGACTCCGGCCCAACCCATTGGCCTAGCGGGTCGGGCGGGTCCACCCGAACCCGACCCGCGCACCCGAACCAGCTCACCCCCACCCGAGTCCCCAGCCGTCTGCGTTGCCCTCCGCCGCAGAGCCCCCTGCCCCTCCACCTCAGCCCGACTGCCCTCCGCCCAGCTCCGGCGAGGAATCCCAAGCCCTAACCCTAACCCTAATTTGATCCCCGAGTCCGATACATGTCGGACACGACGAGAACCCTGTTTTTCGACCCCATTCAGGTGCGTGTATTTTCTTGCTCGTAGCTCGGATTTTGATTCCGTAAATTGCGTTACGTAGCCTGTATGACCCTCTCAGTGCCCGGACAAACCGCTCGGGGCATCGCATCCTGTGGTGATCGCACACCGCGATCCAAAAACAGGAAAAAATCAGACCCTGTTTCACCCCGGAACTGAGTACGCCCCGCCAAACGGGATGACTTGGTCGCGTGCGATCTTTACAGATTCGTGCGCGTCGTCGGTACGGACGTGTGGGATTTCGCGAAAGCTGATTCGGGTGTGCGTGCACACCGGAATCAACGCGTATCCGCGGACATCGCCCCGTATCCGACTTTTCTGTAATTTATCCTAATTTTGTGTACACACGTCGGATCGAGACAAAACTTGCGCCATCAGACTCGTAGCAATACGCTGGTCCTGTGGGTCAAGTTTGGTTCGATTCTGAGAACGTTGACGAAATCGCGTGTCGTGGGCCCCACAGGCCCCGCTCGACGGACGATTTTGTGATCGGCTCATCGGAATCCAATTCTGGAAGTTCCGTTGGGTTCGTATCATCGTTCCTGACCTGTTGACACTAAGTTTGGTGAATTTGGAGACCTTTGACCCTGACACAATTTTTGGTGCAAAGCGGGCCCACATGCGGACCCCGTTTTGACCAAAAACTGCCATTTTTGCCCTTGTCTCCAAATTGGACCCAAGGACAGGCGTTTCTAGCTGATTGATATTTTTTGGATCTGATGGTGATGTTTGTTTCAGCAACCGGAGTACCGTCTGCAAATCCAACTGAAGTCAGAGCCGAAATCAGAGCCGGAACCACAGGCAAGTGTACCTCGCCAATACTTGCAGCTTGCTACCTATTTCCTTGACCTGTTTTTACATCAGTGGGCAAGTGTACCTTGCCAAACCCTACAGTTTGCTATTTATTTTCTGGACTTAATTATGCATCAGTGGGCAAGTAAAGCTTGTAAATTCTCAGTAGTTCCTGTGATAATATTTTGCTGGATTTCTTGTATAAATCATATAAACTTGTTTTAACTGCTTAACCTAGGAAACGTGCGACGTACTTAGCGTCCGATCATAGTCGGGTGCCAACCCCGTACGCGGTGTTGGGTACGTCACTTAGAGTTGGACATTCGATACCCTTACTCTTGGTACTTGTGCTATCAAGTACACCTGAACCCAGGACACTCGACACTATTCATATAACGGAATTCCCTGAGATATACATGGTGATTTCGTATAGGATACATATTCATGACATTTACAGTTTACATGCTTAGTTATATCCTGACTCATTGCATTAGCTTTGATCCTGCGTGTAATGGACATGAGACGTGAGATTTCATTGGGTGGGGAGAGTATTACCATAACAAAGGCTGATTATATTATATATATTGACATCTGGATATGTTTTAGTCTCTGACACAGAGCTATGGCACCAGTTCTGGCCCTTCGAGAAAATACTGCTATGGGTTTCTCTGACACTGATCCTGTAGTAGCCTCAGCCTGAGTATGACTAAAACTCTCACTTGTATATCACTTAGTTGGTTTACATATTTACCCTGCTGTTTCATTATTGCTGCACTATATATATTTTGGCTTGTATTTTCTGTACCTTGTTATGTCCCCTGAGGACCTGGAATGGACTATGTCCCCAGGTATAGCCGCAGAGATCTACCCCGAGGTGTACGGTACAGGAGCACTCCTTGGAGCAGAACCAGGAACAGAGGACGAGATAGTGGCAGAAGACTTCTCCTGAGTACTGGCTTCATCTACTCAGTATTTTCATTTCCAGTATTTTATTTCCTGTCTATTTCCTTAATGTAACAGACTGATTCTCGGATCGTTTCCCGAGATAATCTTATTTGAGATTTATTTAGTTATTCTATTGTATTAATTCTGGCATTTAATCTGTGATTATCTGTTGTGGATGAGATTAGAAATACCTGAGACTTGTAACATTTTACTGTTAGACTACAGCTTAAGCATGCCCTGATGGATCCATTAAATTGGGTTGTCCATCGGTGCGTGCTGCTGGCCATTGTCGCGCATCCAGTCCCTCGGTATTTTGGGACTGGGGCGTGACATGGTTTTTGTGGTGGCCCATGCAGGTCTACGACTAAATTGTTCGGTTTCAACTTAGGGACCGAACAGGCCTGCAATAAGAATAGGATAAGTTTTTAGGATTTCATCCACTTGCTCGAATCGTTCTTGATATCTATTCGAATTAAATTATTGACTTGCATCCTGCCTTGATTCCTGTGCGCCTCTTATCATTTATTTTGGATGCAGGGAAATGGACCCACAAGCCAGCAACGAGGCCCATGCAGAAACACCGCAAGGCGTGGTGGTTACCCACGAAGACGATGTGACACCAGTGGGTGAAGGCCAATCATCACAAGGCAGTCAAGCAAGTCAGCCTGCCTCAAGAATCCACCAAGATGACGTTCCACTCTCGACGCAGCCTACTCCATCGATGCCTTCCTTCTCACTAGGACAGCCTATGGATGAACAACAAATGTTTCGCATGTTCTACGTGATGATGCAAGCCTATCAGAAGGTTCAATAAGAAGCTCAGCAAAACCAAGCGAAGAACTTCATCGACAGAACTAGCTCGGAATCACGAAAGCCAAGCAGTTCAAATGCAACTACCTTCGACGAGGACGTTCCTACTGCAGCACAACCTGTGGTGTGCACCACAAGGATCGAGTCTAGCCAGAAGCGGCCGTATGAGTCAGTACTAGACCAAGCACAACAGGAAAGAGCTGCAAAGCGACCATAGATGAATCCACCACCGAGAGCAGCATCAAGAGCTTCATTCCTTCCTACTTGTTACCACTGTGGCAAGATAGGCCATATTAATAAGGAGTGCAGACGCAAGTTAGGATTATGCTTAATTTGTGGAACCAATCAACACTTGGCCAAGGATTGTCCTCAGCATCAAGAGAAAGCATTGACGAATCTTCAACCAGCCACATCAGCACCAGTTGGAGCACCACCGGCAGGAATTGCAAGGGATTCTCACATACACCAGCCACCGGAAGCATCTCCACAGGCAATACCTGTCTGTCCATATTGTCGCAGGCGAGGTCATATAGAGGACGAGTGTAGACGAAAGAAGAAAGTATGCTTAGCTTGCGGATCCAGTCAGCATTTATTAAGGGAATGCCCTGAGCGTCGGGAAAAAGCACCAAAGGGTAGCCAGCAAGCGTTACCAGAGTCAGCCTCTCCAGCATTGGAAGCACCGCAAACGAGAGTTGAAGGAATCCTACCACCAGCTCCAGGAGGGTATCAGCCGAGGCCACCCTTGATACCCCAGGAACTACTCTTCCAGCAGACTCAGCAGCAGAAGAATCGACTGCAAGGACGGGAACAAGCCCCAGCGAAGACCATGGAGAACGCGCAGATTCGTGGAGTAGCTGATGCGAGTAAGTGATTCGTAGTTATCCGTTTTTAGTCTTGTTATAGCTCGTGCCTATTGGTTCGTGACCTCAGCCCTAACCTAGTAAATTGCAACTTGTTAATAAACAACCTGGTTTTCATAAAAGTTGTAGTTCTTTTACTTTAACTAAATTTTCTGGAAAGTGTATAACTTTTATTTTTAGGGAAACGGTATTTCCCTAAGTATCATGTGATGTGTTTCGAACGATACTTGCAACCGTGTCATCTCTGTTGACCGGTTATTCTTTGATTACGAGGACACAATCCTCTTAAGAGAGTTAGATTATAAACCCCCTGATTTTTCAAAAATTTCAAAACTGGATTTTTCACAATTTACTGGAATTTTTTGGTATTTTTCTGTAATTTAAAAATAGGGTTTTAATTATTAAATGATTTTTAAATAATAATAAAAAATATTATGAAAATAATATTTTATGGTGTAAAATAAAAAACTGGACTTAGGGTAATTTTTCTGGAATTTATTGGGCCCCGGACCTATTTTTAAAACACCTAAAACTATTTATTTATTTATTTATTAATTTACTTATTATTATTATTATTATTATTATTATTTTATTTTTTGGCCCACTGGACCCGGCCCAGCCCGGCCCAACAGACTCCGGCCCAACCCATTGGCCTAGCGGGTCGGGCGGGTCCACCCGAACCCGACCCGCGCACCCGAACCCGCTCACCCCCACCCGAGTCCCCAGCCGTCTGTGCCGCCCTCCACCGCAGAGCCCCCGGCCCCTCCGCCTCAGCCCGACTGCCCTCCGTCCAGCTCCGGCGAGGAATCCCAAGCCCTAACCCTAACCCTAATTTGATCCTCGAGTCCGACACGTGTCGGACACGACGAGAACCCTGTTTTTCGACCCCGTTCAGGTGCGTGTATTTTCTTGCTCGTAGCTCGGATTTCGATTCCGTAAATTATATTGCGTAGCCTGTATGACCCTCTCGGTGCCAGGACAAACATCTCGGGGCATCGCGTCCTGTGGTGATCGCACACCGCGATCCAAAAATAGGAAAAAACCAGACCCTGTTTTACCCCGGAACCGAGTACGCCCCGCCAAACGGGACGACTTGGTCGCGTGCGGTCTTCACAGATTCGTGCGCGTCATCGATACGGACGTGTGGGATTTTGCAGAAGCTGATTCGGGTGTGCGTGCACACCGGAATCAACGCGTATTCGCGGACATCGCCCCGTATCTGACTTTTCTGTAATTTACCCTAATTTTTTGTACACATGTCGGATCAAGACAAAACTTGCGCCATCGGACTCGTAGCAATACGCTGGTCCTGTGGGTCAAGTTTGGTTCGATTCTGAGAACGTTGACAAAATCGCGTGTCGTAGGCCCCACAGGCCCCGCTCGAAGGGTAATTTTGTGATCGGCTCATCGGAATCCAATTTTGGAAGTTCCGTTGGGTTCGTATCATCGTTCCTGGCCTGTTGTCACTAAGTTTGGTGAATTTGGAGACCTTTGACCCTGCCACGTTTTTCGGTGCAAAGCGGGCCCACATGCGGACCCCGTTTGTACCCGAAACTGTCGTTTTTGCCCTTGTCTCCAAATTGGACCCAAAGACAGGCGTTTCTAGCTGATTGATATTTTTTGGATCTGATGGTGATGTTTGTTTCAGCAACCGGAGTATCGCCTGCAAATCCAACTGAAGTCAGAGCCGAAATCAGAGCCGGAACCACAGGCAAGTGTACCTCGCCAATACTTGCAGCTTGCTACCTATTTCCTTGACCTGTTTTTACATCAGTGGGCAAGTGTACCTTGCCAAACCCTACAGTTTGCTATTTATTTTCTGGACTTAATTATGCATCAGTGGGCAAGTAAAGCTTGTAAATTCTCAGTAGTTCCTGTGATAATATTTTGCTGGATTTCTTGTGTAAATCATATAAACTTGTTTTAACTGCTTAACCTAGGAAACGTGCGACGTACTTAGCGTCCGATCATAGTCGGGTGCCAACCCCGTACGCGGTGTTGGGTACGTCACTTAGAGTTGGACATTCGATACCCTCACTCTTGGTACTTGTCCTATCAAGTACACCTGAACCCAGGACACTCGACACTATTCATGTGACAGAATTCCCTGAGATATATATGGTGATTCCGTATAGGATACATATTCATGACATTTACAGTTTACATGCTTAGTTATATCCTGACTCATTGCATTAGCTTTGATCCTGCGTGTCATGGACATGAGACGTGAGATTTTATTGGGTGGGGAGAGTATTACCATAACAAAGGCTGATTATATTATATATATTGACATCTGGATATGTCTTAGTCTCTGACACAGAGCTATGGCACCAGTTCTGGCCCTTCGAGAAAATACTGCTATGGGTTTCTCCGACACTGATCCTGTAGTAGCCTCAGCCTGAGTATGACTAAAACTCTCACTTGCATATCACTTAGCTGGTTTACATATTTACCCTGCTGTTTCATTATTGCTGCACTGCATATATTTTGGCTTGTATTTTCTGTACCTTGTTATGTCCCCTGAGGACCTGGAATGGACTATGTCCCCAGGTATAGCCGCAGAGATCTACCCCGAGGTGTACGATACAGGAGCACTCCTTGGAGCAGAACCAGAAACAGAGGACGAGATAGTGGCAGAAGACTTCTCCTGAGTACCGGCTTCATCTACTCAGTATTTCCATTTCCAGTATTTTATTTCCTGTCTATTTCCTTAATGTAACAGACTGATTCTCGGATCGTTTCCCGAGATAATCTTATTTGAGATTTATTTAGTTATTCTATTACATTAATTCTGGCATTTAATCTGTGATTATCTGTTGTGGATGAGATTAGAAATACCTGAGACTTGTAACATTTTACTGTTAGACTACAGCTTAAGCATGCCCTGATGGATCCATTAAATTGGGTTGTCCATCGGTGCGTGCTACTGGCCATTGCCGCGCATCCAGTCCCTCGGCATTTTGGGACTGGGGCATGACATAAAGTCTGCATGGACCTGATAGGCTCTGCATTGTCTTGCATACTTTATTGCATCTGTGATCATAGTAGGCCCGTAATAGCCCATTCTCCTTATACGATCCTGTAGCTTAGGACCGGGTTGATGCGCTCCGTATATGCCGTCGTGAGCTTCATGGATAATCCGCTGTGCTTTATCACCAGAGAGACATCGTAATAATAGTCTGTCATAGGTCCGGCGATATAGACACTGTGAAGATGCATCAAAATAGAAGCATAATGATAGTCTTTTGACGGATACTGCTTCTTTAGGGTCCTCCGGCAAGATTTTGTATGCCACGAAATCTATAAAGGGACTTCTCCAGTCTCTCCTGGGAGGATCGGTGTTCACAGCGTAGCTACGTTCTATGTGAAAGTTATTTTTCACACAGAATAAATCTCTGTTAAGAAGGATCACCGAATTCTGCCTTCTTATAGGAGTAGCTAAATATGCAGCTAAACTGGCTAGAGCATCAGCTTCCAGATTCTGAGATCGAGGCACATGTTCCAGGAAGAATCCTTTGAATTTCATGGCTATCTCAACCGCTGCTCGCTGATAGGGGATGAGGTCTGGATTTCGGACTTCGTATATTCCTCTGACTTGATTGACGATCAGCAGAGAATCACCGAAAGCTTCCAGAGATTCGACGCCCAATTCTTTAGCGACTTGGAGCCCGATTAGTAGAGCGTTATACTCCGCCACATTATTGGAACAGGGCTCGCTAAGAGAATATGCCCGATAGAGGACGAGTTTATCAGGAGTAACCAGGACAATCCCTACTACTGAGACCACGTTTCCCCTGGGACCAGTTCTGGAGGCAACATCGAAGAACAGTTGCCATACATCACTTTCCATTACGGAATTACATTCTACAACTTTGTTGGGAATGTCCTCGTATAGTTTGGAGGCCTCCGGGATCAGATGAGCAGCTAGGAAATCAGCCAATGCTTGGCCTTTGATCGACTTCTGAGGGATGTATACCATGTCATATGGTGTTAATAACATCGCCCAAGTCGCGAGTCGGGAATTAAGAACACTTGGCTTGTTCATCAGTACCCGAAGAGGATTGATCCTGGAGATGATATGAATAGTCTGGCCCGTGACAGTGTCGCATTTTCTGGATAGCGAACATCAGAGCCAAGCATTCTTTTTCCACTGGACTATACCGGTGTTCGGCTCCGACCATCATCCTACTGAGGTAGTAGATAGCCTGTTCATGACCCATATCATTCTTTTGTGCGAGAAGAGCTCCCAGAGAATGATCCATCGCTCGAACATACAGCAAGAATGGTCTTCCAATGACGGGAGGCACCAGAACTGGCGGATTAGTGAGATAGCGTTTGATATCATTAAACGCTTGCTGACAGGCTTCGTCCCATATGAAGGATACACCTTTCTTCATGAGATGAGAAAAAGGCTGATATCTCCCAGAGAGGTTGGATATGAATCTCCGGATATAAGCCAGACGGCCTTAAAATCCCCTGAGTTTCTTCAGATTACGGGGCGGTCGTATTTCTAAGATGGCCTTGACTTTATCAGGGTCCACTTGAATACCTTTGGCGGTAATGACAAATCCCAGGAATTTGCCACTAGATACCCCCAGAAAGGACTTTGTAGGATTTATTTTAAGTTGATGTTGGCGAATCAACTCAAATACTGTCTTCAAGTCTTGGATGTGATTATCCTTGAGACAGCTTTTGACAGCTACATCGTCCACGTAACACTCCACAGTTTTGCGTAAATGCTCATAGAATATGTTACTCATAGCCCGTTGGTACGTAGCCCCGGCATTCTTTAATCCGAAGGGCATGACCGTATAGCAATATACCCCCAATGGAGTCCGGAAGGCAGTATGCTTCTCGTCATCATAGTGCATCTTGATTTGATTATATCCTAAAAATCCGTCCATGAAAGACATATGTTCAAAACTGCATGTATTGTCAATCATGACGTCTGTGATGGGAAGAGAAAACTCATCCTTGGGGCAGGCTGCATTCAGATCTCGGTAATCGATGCAGATACGTACTTTCTCATTTTTCTTCATGACCGGGACAACATTGGTGACCCAGTCGGGATGTTGTTCTTTTCGGATGAAACCGCAGGCTATCAACTTCTTTATTTCAGCTTTAATGGTGTCCATCATGTCCGGGCGGAACCGGCGTTGGTGCTGCTTCACAGGCTTCGAATCGGGCAATATATTAAGTTTATGAGTAGCCACATTTAGATTAAGACCTGGCATATCCTCATAATTCCATGCAAAGACATCGATATATTCTTTTATCAGCTGGATAACTTCTTTTCTTTCTTCTTCGGAAAGATTGTTACTGATAAATATCGGCTTTGGCGAAAGTTCAACCCCAACATCAATCTGGATAACTTCATCTTCGGTGGGAGGTTCTCTCTGTTCGAAGCAGAATTCCCATTGTGTATCCATCTGTTGAGCCTAAGCGTCATTCTCAAACGGTTCAGATTCTTGTTCGTCTGCTTCGAAGGAATCTGCCACTACCATATTTACTGATAATATTTGTTCGAGAGCATCAGATGAGTCGGAGGGCGACGAGCCATTTTGAGAAGAGAAAAAGATATCCTCGTTTGACTCAGAAGTTGAAAGGGAGGTGGTATACCCTAACCCGAAACGAGTTTGTTGATAGTAGGGATCGCTGTGCAGCGGCATTCGTCTGCCTTTCCCATAGTTGAGACCTGGTTCCATCTTCAAGTCATAACCCATACTTTGCATGATTTTCAAAGCTTGCGGGCTGTATCTGTGAACTTGTATTTTACCAGCATCGTCATCGGAAGAATCTTCTTGCACAGTCGGTTCATTGCATATGCGGCTGAAGACTATCGAATGATGACTGCTGCAAGTAGGCGGGACAATGAAGATAGAATCCTCATGCGGTCCATATATCGTGATGACATTGGATGATGACGCCACTTCCTACATATACGGATGATAGGAATCTATATCTTCCAAGAATTTTTGTGCTATAGGTTCTATATCGTCATGGGGAGAGGATTCCTGATTTGGAATTTGAGCGTCAATATACTGGAAAAGAGGATCTTTATTGTCATCCGAAACCGCGTTCTTGGTTGTATTTACATCAATCGGCTGCTTGTTGCACCGAAGGTTGATGACCAAGGGTGGAGGCTTCTGGTTCAAAGTGATCACTAGAGGATCACCCCCTTTTTCTGACCTGGTTTTGTTCAGGTGGATGGCCATAGGCTCCATGGCTTTTGGGCGAGTAGTCCGCCCTTTCACCTTGATTGATAGAGGTTGTTCGACAGAGGGTTCTTCTGGCTCCCGGTGGGATTCCTTCTCTGCTTCGCCTGACACCTCTTCCATGTAGTCTTGAGAGTACAACACGGTATCAGAGTAGTAGGATTCTACTCCTTTAAACGGGTTCAGGTCAGCAAACTCCGTTTGTACTGTTCCTTGGGCGTCTACATATTTAAAGCATTGATGTAGAGTCGAAGGAACGATGTTGTGGTCATGGATCCAAGGCCTACCCAGCAGAATGTTGTAGGATACCTCTGAATCGATGACATAACATGTGGCCACTGATATGAGGTCGCCAATCTGGATCCTCAAGCAAATTTTCCCCAACGGCTTACTTTTCTATGCGTTGAAACCCACGATTGTAGTAGTGGTGTAAGCCAATTCGCTGGTAGGAATCCTCAGCGGTATGAGCAGACTATGAGGAATGATGCTGATCGATGATCCCGGATCTATGTGAATCTGGTCGACCTCCATGGAACCGATTTACCCGGTGTAATAGAGGGGTCTGTCATGTCACGCCCCGAGGCGTCCCCCGAGCCGTGACCGCCGTGCGGGCCTGGAGTTGCGCCCGCACAAGGCTTTTTAATGATTTGCATAGCAAGCACATACTCAGAGTACGCAGATAAATTGAAACACAGATTTGAAACATAGAAAAGTTCTCTTTATTGATAATGAACATCTATTACAAACTCTTGAACGAGTCAGCTAATATGCCGAACGGCTACAAAAGGGTTGACTCAAAATGAGATAGCAGTCCTGTACATTACATCCTTTTATAAACTCAAAATGTATAGACCTCCAAGCTGGAGGATCGCTTTGCCGCGGAGCTGCATTTGTGTATGAAGAGTTGCAGCTTCGGACTTCAAAAGGCTTTGAGGCGCGGTGAAGATTGCGCCAACAGCTGGACTGGATCGGGAAGACGACTTCGGCTCCTCGCTCGGTTCGCCTTGGTGCGGAGAACCTGTTTCAACGAGGGTCAGCATATCGAAACATGCTGGTGAAGGCGAGCTAGCCTGACTATACCAATCAACACGTTGTTTATTGAAGCATGCATATTTTTGTGGGTTTCTATCTTGCCTTAGTTCATTTACAGTTAAGCAGCATATTGAATTTACTGAAATGAACATGCCACCGTTAGGTGGATTTTACCTGCCCGTCTGAATGACCTGCACAATACTTACCATGCCTTCCCTGCCACGGAGACACAAGTTAGTATGCAACAGGTTTAAATATACACGATGCACGCACGATGCACTGCAAGCCATATTCACACGATAAACACACGGGGCATTGCAAGCATATACACACGAGGATCATTGGCTTGATGCCATATGGACTAGTCAAGGACATGAATAGCATGCAACGAGAAAACACGAGGAGCTCATAAAATACGATGTGTTGCACGTTATCCAGTCCGCACACGATTTGACTATAACACGAAGTCTGCCCAGGTCGGATCGGTGCCAGTGCCCCAGCGACCGTCCGCAGAACTTATATCCTTGTGCACAAGTTGTCCATGATCGAACACACGATGTTTAGTTAAGTTATCATTTCACGCAGTTGAGGCAACACGAGTAATGCATGCTTTATTTTGTATAGCCTCCTAGGAACAGTTATGCGTATGATAAATATTCCGAACGAACAAGCATGCAAGTAAATAACCGTTCGCGAAGTTTATTGACAAGCATATAACCAAGTCTATTTTCTTTTATCTTGGTTTCTTTTATTATTACTTGGTATCGTTTGATCGGGGCAAGGGAGTGAAGTTGGAAGCAGAGCTAGCTAATCGGGTTGGTAGCCACTCACTTAGATTTTTGGAAAGAAGAAGGAAAGAGGCGCTTCACGACTCCGTTCGCAAGCCGCCTACTGCTCGTTCACCTGCACACGAACAGCTCGATTAATACTTCTTCCTCTCTTTCCATTCTCGGAATAGAAGTGCAGTTCAATGAACGAAAATAATGAAAACCATCGAAACCGTTCAAGGAAAACAAGCAAATCCCAAAACCAACTCAAAGCACGAAAACAACAAGCGACATCGAAAACCGCTGCAATAAAAGATAGCAGCGGAGAGGTCCCTCCTGACTCTGCCGCTAAGCCGATCCTTGGGGCGCAGTCCACTGAATATGGGAATCGATTCCGAAGAAACAAATCCATAACGAGGACGAGTTCTTAATTCAATCTATCCCGATCGAACGATACCGTCTTGTGTTTCTTAGCCGCGCTCTCCGCATCGGGAGAACGGGGTGCTACATCCTACCCAACCAATTGGAAGTTTCGTCCCGAAACTTAGGAATAGTGCTTACCGTTAGGGGTTATTACGTTGCGGGCGATGAACAGGAAGATTCGGGCAGGAATTAATGGCATGGCCTAGATTGCCACAAGCGAGACATAACCCAAGTCTCTTACGACACTGACTGAAGGAGTGCCCACGTTTGTTGCAGTATTGGCATACTTGGTTGGGATTTGTTTTGTGCTGACCACCGTTGTTTCGGCGCTTTGCAGCAGTGTTTCCTCCATCGTTGCCTTGGCGTTTGTGATTGTAGGTATGCACAGCGCCGGTGGAAACGTGAGGATACTGTGGTTCTAGCGATAAGGCGTGATTCATGACTTCACGCATTGTTCCATATTGATTATTGACCACGTGCGAATGGATGGCAGGGCGTAGTCCACCTTCAAACCTTCTGGCTCGACTCGCTGCATCAGGTAAATAGGCCCTAGCGAACTTCGAGAGTCGGTTGAACTCGGCGGAGTATTGCTTAACTGTCATACTGCCCTGCCTCAGTTGCACGAAGTCATTTTCCATTTGGCGTTGGACTGGAGGCGGTATAAACTCCTCTTCGAATGCGGCACGAAAGGTCGTCCACGAGATCGCCTCCTCTCCGTGATCAAATTGGAGAGATTGTCGATGCACGTCCCACCAATCGTGTGCGTTGAGGCGGAGCTGTAGTTGCGCACAGGCGACGCGCTTATCTTCGGGGACCTCTAGCAGAGTGAAGTGGTCTTCGATCTCGGCTAGCCAATCTAGAGCTACCACTGGGTCCTCAGTCCCGTTGAACGGGGTATTGCAGACTTTCTTGAAATGGCCCAAGTTGAAGGCAGTCACGTCCCTCTGCCTTGGGATTTGAGGCGTCTCCACTTCAAGCACGGGCTGTTCCACCGGAGTCGCTGCTGTTGCGGCGGAATGATTGGCAGCCAAAGTCTGAACAATTTGTTGCAGGGCATCGACCTGCTTCTGTTGGACTGAGAATCGGGTCTCTAGATTACTCTCGAGCTTAGCTTGGCGAGCATCGTCTCGTTGTCGTTGCGATTCTAACATTTGCATTAACCGCTCAAGCGGGTCGACTTGAGACATGCCTCTTTGGCTCCGAGAGCTTCCCGAATTTCTCGAACTGCTCTCTTGTGTTTCGATCGGTGGTTGCGCTGCAGATTGCGCTGGATCCATTCCTTCAAAAGAAGGTAAATTACATTAGGATCATAATGTATTATGGACTTATTGCATGAACGTATCTCATTTTGGCCTAGCGGGTTCAAGAGTTCGCACAGGAATTTGATCATTTAAAGGAACTTTTCCAGCACGAAGTCTAAGGAACTTTGAATCTGTGCTCTGATACCACTATGTCACGCCCCGAGGCGTCCCCCGAGCCGTGACCGCCGTGCGGGCCTGGAGTTGCGCCCGCACAAGGCTTTTTAATGATTTGTATAGCAAGCACATACTCAGAGTACGCAGATAAATTAAAACACAGATTTGAAACATAGAAAAGTTCTCTTTATTGATAATGAACATCTATTACAAACTCTTGAACGAGTCAGCTAATATGCCGAACGGCTACAAAAGGGTTGACTCAAAATGAGATAGCAGTCCTGTACATTACATCCTTTTATAAACTCAAAATGTATAAACCTCCAGGATGGAGGATCGCTTTGCCGCGGAGCTGCATTTGTGTATGAAGAGTTGCAGCTTCGGACTTCAAAAGGCTTTGAGGCGCGGTGAAGATTGCGCCAACAGCTGGACTGGATCGGGAAGACGACTTCGGCTCCTCGCTCGGTTCGCCTTGGTGCGGAGAACCTGTTTCAACGAGGGTCAGCATATCGAAACATGCTGGTGAAGGCGAGCTAGCCTGACTATACCAATCAACACGTTGTTTATTGAAGCATGCATATTTTTGTGGGTTTCTATCTTGCCTTAGTTCATTTACAGTTAAGCAGCATATTGAATTTACTGAAATGAACATGCCACCATTAGGTAGATTTTACCTGCCCGTCTGAATGACCTGCACAATACTTACCATGCCTTCCCTGCCACGGAGACACAAGTTAGTATGCAACAGGTTTAAATATACACGATGCACGCACGATGCACTGCAAGCCATATTCACACGATAAACACACGGGGCGTTGCAAGCATATACACACGAGGATCATTGGCTTGATGCCATATGGACTAGTCAAGGACATGAATAGCATGCAACGAGAAAACACGAGGAGCTCATAAAACACGATGCGTTGCACGTTATCCAGTCCGCACACGATTTGACTATAACACGAAGTCTGCCCAGGTCGGATCGGTGCCAGTGCCCCAGCGACCGTCCGCAGAACTTATATCCTTGTGCACAAGTTGTCCATGATCGAACACACGATGTTTAGTTAAGTTATCATTTCACGCAGTTGAGGCAACACGAGTAATGCATGCTTTATTTTGTATAGCCTCCTAGGAACAGTTATGCGTATGATAAATATTCCGAACGAACAAGCATGCAAGTAAATAACCGTTCGCGAAGTTTATTGACAAGCATATAACCAAGTCTATTTTCTTTTATCTTGGTTTCTTTTATTATTACTTGGTATCGTTTGATCGGGGCAAGGGAGTGAAGTTGGAAGCAGAGCTAGCTAATCGGGTTGGTAGCCACTCACTTAGATTTTTGGAAAGAAGAAGGAAAGAGGCGCTTCACGACTCCGTTCGCAAGTCGCCTACTGCTCGTTCACCTGCACACGAACAGCTCGATTAATACTTCTTCCTCTCTTTCCATTCTCGGAATAGAAGTGCAGTTCAATGAACGAAAACAATGAAAACCATCGAAACCGTTCAAGGAAAACAAGCAAATCCCAAAACCAACTCAAAGCACGAAAACAACAAGCGACATCGAAAACCGAGGCAATAAAAGATAGCAGCGGAGAGGTCCCTCCTGACTCTGCCGCTAAGCCGATCCTTGGGGCGCAGTCCACTGAATATGGGAATCGATTCCGAAGAAACAAATCCATAACGAGGACGAGTTCTTAATTCAATCTATCCCGATCGAACGATACCGTCTTGTGTTTCTTAGCCGCGCTCTCCGCATCGGGAGAACGGGGTGCTACATGTCATGCCTGTTATGTTTTAACAGCATGTCATCTTGAGTGAAAGTGATATTAGGGACCACCTCCATCACACTGTGGCATTGAGGACATGCCATGGGTTCTTCGTCAGGGGACTTGAGCTGGGTCAAGTATGCATCCGCCCGCATTAATGCTTCACTCAGGGTTTGACGAGTGTCTTGAGAGAGCCTGAGTAGTTTCAAAGATGGACAACCTGGCTGGTGTATTAGCCAGTTGGGCCAGGATGTCGAAGTTGTTGTCACGCCCCAATTTCGCCCAATCGTTAATCGGCCCCCGGGCGTGATGCCGTGCACGCATAGGGCACGCATGCACAAGGCCTAGGCATAATGATGATCTTTAGAACATATACAACAGAGTACGCAAGTAAGATAACACACA
This sequence comes from Iris macrosiphon, assembly GCA_036927795.1. NCBI lineage: Eukaryota > Viridiplantae > Streptophyta > Magnoliopsida > Asparagales > Iridaceae > Iris > Iris macrosiphon. Next base: position 36,794,778 of record JAYESA010000001.1, on the reverse strand, counting down.
TTGAGGCATAGAAAAGTTTCCTTTTTATTGATAATGAACATCTTGTTTGCAGACACTTGACCCAAAATAAGAAGGATGCCTCACGGGCTTATAACTTGGATACAAAATGAGATAGCGGATCCACACATTACATCCCTTACTTAAATTCAAAACACCAAAACACCTTGGGTGCGAGTCAGCACCATCGCCTTGTGGCTTCCAAAAGTAAGAACGAGCTCCTTGCTTCTTATGTACTGGAGCTACCAAAAGTCATGTCACAAAAGCGTCTTGATTCAGGGAGGGGTCGGAGAAAGCTTCAGCTCCTTGCCGCGTCGCCTTGGCTCGGGGAACCTGCTGTAACGAGGGTCAGTACTTCAAAAAGTACCGGTGAGGGCGAGCTAACCCAACTTAACCAAAATCTACAACGAGTTCATATGAGCATGCAATATTTATTATCATATGATCTATCTATCTTTCCCTAGTTCAATTCTTCACATAAGATAGAGTAAAATAACATAACCAAATGTGCCACCGCTCGGTGACTTTACATGTACCGTCTGAGCCACCTGTACTAAACTTACCATGACCTTCCCTGCCACGAAGACATAGTTAGTCTGCACAGTTTAAATATACATAACAATCACTTGGTTGGACTTGGGATGGGTCGTCTGCCATTCCGCCTCTGGTAGCTAGCCCTTAGCGGACGCACGGACCCATCCAAATGCTAGGACTACACTAGCAAATTGTTCTACCCGGGGCGAAGCGGTCTCAGTGCCCCGGCGACCGTTCGTAGAATGATATCTCTTGTATACAAGTTGTCCAAGACCAATATTTCACAACCAACTAAGTTATCATATGAACACATATTCAAGCATACAAGCAAGTGAACATAGTGTGTTTTCTATAGTCTAGGCTACTTGTGTAAAGATCACATTTTCTTTCCCATTTAGCACCATACCATGAACAGTTATAGATAAATGAATCTAACTACAACTGACATAATAAAAATGGTTATGTATATGACGGGCATGCACGCTACGGTATGATCGTTCAGAACAATTCCATATGACAAGCATTATTGGAGTGTCAAGTCTACTTCCATTCTATTTTGACTCAATCTTAAATGTTTTAGTATCGTTTGATCGGGATGAACAATGAGTCAATTTATTTAGAATGCAGACTTGGAAGAAGAGAGCTAATCGAAATAAAGCCACTCACAAGTTAGTGAAGTAGGAGAGAAAAGGAAGAGCTTTAAGACTCCGCACAAGCGTCGTCTACCCGATCACCTGCATGCACCAACAGACGATCAATATCCCCTGCTTCGGTCTCCAAGGTTCGATACGAAATTCGAAATCCTAAGAACGAAAGCAATAAAATCTATTGAAACCGTTCAAGAAAACGTAAGTGATAAAATCAACAAGAAAGCAACCAAGCGGTACAAAAACGGGCAAGAAACCAACGCAACGGAAAGGCCCCTCTCGACTCTGCCGCCGAGCCCATCCTTGAGGCACGATCCATTGAATATGGGACCTGATTCCGAAGAAACCAATCCATAACGAGGAAAGAATCTTGATTCAATCTGTCCCGTTCGGACGGTCGTAAGTATTTCTTGGTCGCGGTTCCCGAATAGGGGGAACGGGGCATTACATCATAACCATCCAAAAGAAAGTTTTATCCCGAAACTTAGGAATAGAACCTACCGCTAAGGAACAATAAAGGAAACCTTTCCCTCATATCAGATTCGGTTTCCCATGTTGGTTCTTCGACCGCGTGGTTCTGCCACAGAATGCACACTAACGATACTGTCCGATTTCGTAACTGCTTTTCCTTACATTCCAATATCTGTACGAGTTCTTCGGCGTACGACAAGTCCGCCTACAGATCTAACTAACCCAAGTCTACCACATGGTTTGGGTCATGCACATATTTTCTTAGCTTAAACACATAAAAAATATTGTGCACATCTGATAGGGCTGGCTGTCACGCCCCGATCTCCCGCAGGCAATTGGCCGTTCCCGCTAGGCAGGAATCACCCTCGCCAGCGCTCCCATGGAACGATCGCTTAACCTATCCGGGCGTGATGCCGCACGAGCATGATCCACGCCCGTGCAAGGCCATGGTTCATTGGCTGGCGGCAAGAGTTCTAAGCCACAGAGTCGCACAGATTGTCCGAGTGCAGTAGAGTCATGAACACATAGGCAATCGGTAACAGGTTCACTGAGTTGACAAATATAGCGGAAGCATCGAAACAAGTAAAGTAATCTCTTTATTGATATGAAACATGTATTACAGGCGGTGTATAGCCGAGATTACAAGTCGCTCAAGCCTCTCTCTCTGAAACAGTAAAAGCGTGCCAAGTGGCTATAATTTAGAATAATTGTACAGGCGATGGTCAGGCGATGTTCACAACTTATGTCTTGTATAAGCGCTTCAGTCCCGGACGCACCGTTGCAAGGCTTCAGAGGGAACTCCTGGCCTTAGCACGCACGAAGGAGGCGTCCGCACCGCACGAGGTTCTCCCGCACCCTGCATATCAAACTGGTGCATTATCAGTACATTGAATGCACTGGTGGGGAAGCTAATCGCCCGCTCGACAAATCCAAATACGTAATACAGGTTCCGTGCACAACTATTAAGTTGTCTTTCTAGTTGCCTTAGGATCAGTTTCATGCAAACATTGAATAGCTTAACGTGTTGGGCAGTGCGCCGTGCGATGTTTGAGGAAACACAACGAGACTTACCAACTTACCATTTCTCCTTTCCTGTCCAAGGCAAACATGATTAATTCAAGCACGGGCAAGTATAAACATTTAGGAGCATAGCATATGCAAATATGAGGGTCGTTATTTTTAGATCGTTCAGGTGTTCAGTACATTGATGCTATACAATGACTCGCACACGGATAGCCGCTAAGCGAGGATGACTTATCTATATGAACAGAAGTCGCTGGCATAGCCATAAAGGACCAGATGTAGTCTCAGGGTCGAGGATGAAGTGCAAGCAACAGAAACGATGGGCCTTGCACTTATCCCGCCCTAAACAGACGACTATGCTTGTAGTCTCACGATCGAGGATGAAGTGCAAGCATGCAGAAAACGGAGAGTCTTGCACTTATCCCGCCAAAACAGACGACTACCAGAAGTTCCGTCTAGACCGGGTCGGCCCCAGTGCCCCGGTGACCGCCCGCAGAACGAGATCTGAAGATCACCTTTTACAAGTTGTCCGCGACATGCAAGTCAGGGTCTCGGGTCAGATACAGAAACAAGTTCATGGCAGAATATATATATATGAACAAGTCCGGTATGGAACGAGTTCGAAACAGAATATATATATGAACTTGTTGAGACAGGATTCAGTAGTTTGCTCCTCGAGCTGTAATTCAGGGATTTATTCATTTTTGCTGCAGATTCCCTGGTTCAGAATTTGCCTTGGTGACCTAACGGTCCCGGATACTTGCAGGTTTATTCAGGCACGGAACGACTACTTAGTAGTCTTCCGGAGTTTGGATGAATACAAGGCAACATACAACAGACAAGCATGCGTTTCTAAGGAACATAAGCAGACATGTTTGCTCGGGCCCGAAGGTAGCAGAGAGATGAAACCGTCAAGGGACTTAGCATGCGAGGGTCTGAGTATAAGCAGTATTTCATTTCCATGTTCTAGCAAGCAATATGAGTTGGGATTATTCCCTTAGCTAGGTGCGTTGGATTTATTAGTATGCAGGGGGTGATTCACCTAGCGACTAGCATGAACATTTCAGATTTTATGTGTGCTGGCTAAGCAAAGACAAGTTCACCGTAGCCACCCACCTTAGCGATGATTCGCCTCGGTAGAGCGATACGTCTGAGCGAGCCTCTGAAAGTCCAAGCCGGATTCCTGTAGGGGCAAGTCTGGATATCCTTTGCTTCTTGATCGAGGCAAAGCAGGTCGGGATAGCTGCACTATTGCCGATTGAGACGGCAGTCCGCTTGAGCGGAACAGGGTGTTACACTGGCGGCAATGCAATTTGATAGGTAACTGAAGTGACTCGTTTGAGAATTTCAAACGGGCCAACAAATCTCGGACTCAACTTTCCTTTTATCCCGAATCTTGTAACGCCACGCATGGGCGAGACTTTTAAGAACATATGGTCCCCTTCTTGGAATTCAATAGGGCGACGACGAATATCGGCATAGCTCTTTTGTCGACTTTGTACCACTTTTAACCGTTCTCGAATCAGCCGAACCTTCTGCACTATTTGTTCAACCAGTTCTGGCCCAAGGATTGGCCTCTCCCCAACTTTATCCTAGCAGATCGATGACCTACACTTCCACCCATACAGTACCTCATACGGAGCCATCTGGATGCTAGACTGATAACTGTTATTGTAAGCAAATTCGGCTAGCGGCAGGTTGACGTCCCAACTTGACTTGGAATCGATTACGCAGAGGCGCAGCATATCTTCTAGTACCTGATTCACCCTTTCTGTCTGGCCATTGGTTTGAGGATGGTAGGATAAGCTGAATTTTAACTTGGTCCCCATCGACAACTGAAGGCTTTCCCAGAAACGTGAGATGAACCGTCCGTCCCGATCTGATACTATGGAAACTGGCACTCCGTGCAGCCAGACTATCTCATAAAGGTAGGTCTGGGCAAGGCGATCGGCGGCCCAAGTACTTTTAATGGCAATAAAGTATGCAGACTTGGTTAACTGGTCGACGATGACCCAGATTGCGTCGTTCCCCCGTTGCGTCCTTGGCAGACCAACAGTAAAGTCCATGCTGATGTGCTCCCACTTCCATTCTGGGATAGCAAGATTTTGCATTTCTCCGCCCGGCCTCTGATGCTCTGCTTTCACCCTCTGACAGGTTATGCATTGCGACACAAAGAGTGCTACATCTTTCTTCATGTCGTGCCACCAGAAGACCGTACAAAGGTTCTTATACATTTTTGTGCTCCCGGGATGGATCGCATAGGCTGCATAATGTGCTTCGGTGAGGATTTCCTTTCTGAGTTCTGAATCATTGGGGACGCATAGCCTTCCCTTCACTCGTAACACCCTATTCGCATCCACTGCAAAGTCTTTCGCCTTCCCCGCTTGGACCTGCTCTCGCATTTTTTGGAGGAATAGATCATCTCTTTGAGTAGATGTGACTCTCTCTATCATATTGGGTACAAATCGCATCTGAGCAACCCGCGCGCCGCGATAACGAATTCTGAGTTCGATGCCCATTTCTTCTAACTCCCTTTGTAACCTGCGATCGACGGACAGAGATCCTGCAAAGACCCGATTCAACGCATCCGCTACCACATTTCCTTTGCCAGGTGTGTAGTCTATCGTCAAGTCATAATCCTTTATCAATTCTAGCCAGCGTCGCTGTCGAAGGTTCAGATCCGCTTGGGTGAATAAGTACTTTAAACTCTTATGATCGGTATAAATTCGGCAAGGCACCCCATAAAGGTAGTGTCGTCACAATTTCAACCCGAACACAATTGCTGCCAGTTCCAGATCATGTGTGGGATAATTCTTCTCGTACTTTCTCAGCTGTCTGGATGCATAGACTATCACTCTATCTCACTGCATAAGTACACACCCTAAGCCCTGCCCTGAAGCGTCACTGAAGATTTGGAATCCCGAAGTCTCGTCCGGTAGTACAAGTAACGGGGCAGAAGTGAGGCGCTGCTTTAACTTAGCAAACGATGCTTCGCAGTCGGCGGACCACTCAAATGCGACTCCCTTCTGTGTGAGGCGAGTCAGAGGTGAGACAAGCTTGGAAAAATCCTTTACGAACCGTCTGTAGTATCCCGCAAACCCGAGAAAGCTTCGAATTTTACTAACGGGTGTAGGTCGTTTCCACTCGACAATGGCCTCTACCTTCTTCGGATCGACTGAAATGCCTCCCGCATAAATGATGTGCCCTAGGAAAGATACATTGCTTAGCCAAAATTCGTACTTACTCAGTTTTGCATACAACTTGTTGTCTCGAAGGGTTTGTAGCACGGTCCGCAAGTGCTCTGTATGCTCCGCCTTATTCTTCGAGTACACCAAGATATCATCAATGAACACTACTACAAATCGATCGAGGTACTGCCGAAACACTTGGTTCATCAAACCCATAAAGGCAGCAGGGGCATTCGTCAAACCGAACGGCATTACCAAAAACTCATAGTGGCCGTAGCGAGTGCGAAAGGCTGACTTCGGCACATCGTTCGGCTTAATTTTGAGCTGATGATAACCCCAACGGAGATCAATTTTTGAGAACACTGTTGCAGCTTGTAACTGATTAAAAAGATCATCTATCCTGGAAAGGGGGTATTTGTTTCGAACAGTTGCCTTGTTTAATTATCGATAGTCGATGCAGAGTCGCATAGAGCCATCATTTTTCTTAACGAACAATACTGGTGCACCCCATGGAGAGACACTAGGCCGGATATACCCACGATCAAGCAATTCCTGTAACTGAATTTTTAACTCTTTTAGTTATGCCGGTGCCATTCGATACGGAGGTTTAGAAATGGGTTGGGTTCCTGGAAATGTGTCGATGGTGAACTCTGTCTCTTGATCGGGCGGCATACCGGGCAACTCGTTGGGGAACACATCAGGAAAATCTACCACAACGGGAATGGACTTAACGTTTGCGCAATCTTGCCGAGTGTCTCGAACGGAAGCCAAGTACCCTACGCAGCCGGAGTGAATCATCCGTCGAGCAGACATCGCTGATATCACCATGCAGGCATTTGACGCTTCTGACTGTGGACTGCACGAATAGCAAAACTCGATCTCGTCAGGAAGACGAAACACGACTTTCTTCTCCGCACAATCGATAGTAGCAGAACAAGCGCCAAGCCAATCCATTCCCAGAATGATGTCGTAGTCCCCTATGTCCAGAACTATCGTATCAAGTGACAATTTCCTTCCTCCGATGCAAATATAGCCATCACGACAAACTAAAACTGAAGGCAAGCTCGTGCCTGACGGTGTACTGATGCTAAGCCTTAGGCCTAATGGGGTTTGAATGAATTTATGTTCTCTAGTAAAGTTTGTTGACACAAAACTATGTGTTGCACCAGAATCAAACAATACTCGAGCAGGTATATCATTAAAGAGTAATATACCTGACACCATCGTGTTTGATGCGAGAACCTCATCCCGAGTCAGAGCATAGACCCGGCCTTGAGCGTTCTGCTGTGCCGTCTGATTTGCTCGAGGTACTTGCCCCTGGTTCTGAGGTGCACGATTTGGTTATTGTTGCTGGTTAGGTCCACCTGCCCGACAGTTCGCTGCCATATGCCCCTGACGACCGCACTTAAAGCATGATCCGTTGAATACTCGACAGTTTCGAGCGATGTGTCCAGTACGATTACATCAGTGACAAACAAGCTCGCCACCCTTACCCTGATTTGCACCCTTGTTACCGCCGTTATTTGAGCGCTTAGGCGCATTGTTACCCCCTGTGTTGCTAGGACGCTTGTGATTGGAATTTTCCACAGAGTCGGTACGAACTTGTGGGTACTGCGGTTCAAGGGAGAGTGCATGGTTTAGGGACTCACGCATGGTGCGGTATTGGAAAACGACGACGTGAGCACGAATTGAAGGTCGCAGTCCTATCTTAAATCTTCGTGTACGTGTCTCTGCATCACTAATATGAGACTTAGCAAACTTTGCAAGTCTATTAAATTCTGAAGTGTACTGCCGTACGGATATGTCTTCCTGTTGCAGATGGGTAAACTCGTCTTCCTTCTCATGGCGAACGGCGGGTGAAAGAAACTCCTCTTCGAAGGCCTTACGGAACACTGACCATGAGATAATCGCTGTGCCACCTTCACTCAATAAGGCTTGTTCGTGCACGTCCCACCAATCATGGGCATTTAAACGGAGCTGAAGTTGGGCGCAAGCGACTCTCCTGGTTTTGTCCATACGGAGTACTTCGAAGTGGTCTTCTAACTCCACCAGCCAATCCAACGCCACGGAAGGGTCTTCGGTACCCTTAAAGATAGTATGGCACATTTTCTTAAATTCTGATATCTGTAGGATGGACCCCTTATCATCTGAAAGTGGAGGTTCCAGAGAGCCCTGCGGTCCCAAAATGTCAGCTATAACTGGCGCTGCCACGACGGCCGCGGATGCAGAATGATTGCTGGCGGCTAGCGTCGTCACAATCGTTTGCAAGGTATCCATTTGCTTCTGCTGTGTTTCGGCCTGAATCCGTTGCGCCATAAATTGTGCTTCTATTCGAGACTTTGGCTTGTCTCTGTTGTGTTTTCATTAGACGCATCATTCGTTCGAACTGATCAACAGAGGGCGCGGCAGCCGGACTCCCTGAGCTGCCTGACGTACCAGAACTACTCCCTTGCACTTGCGCCACCATCTATGCTTGTGCACCCGGCTTAGAGGCCGTTCCTTCAAAGAAAAGTAACTTGTATCAGTCTCAAAGTATATTATGGACTCACTATATGGAACGCATCTTATTTTGTACCAATCGATTTCAAGAGTTTACTCGGACGGGACAGGGTCATCTTAGGAAAACTTTTCGACTCGAGATCAAAAGATCTGAAGCTATGCTCTGATACCACTATGTCACGCCCCAATTTTGCCCAATCGATAATCGTCCCCCGGGCTTGATGTCGTACATACGTAGGGCGCGCGTGCACAAGGCCTAGGCATAATGATGATCTTTAGAACATATGCAACAGAGTACGCAAGTAAGATAACATACATTGAGGCATAGAAAAGTTTTCTTTTTATTGATAATGAACATCTTGTTTACAGACTCTTGACCCAAAATGAGAAGGATGCCTCACGGGCTTACAACTTGGATACAAAATGAGATAGCGGATCCATACATTACATCCCTTACTTAAATTCAAAACACCAAAACACCTTGGGTGCGAGTCAGCACCATCGCCTTGTGGCTTCCAAAAGTAAGAACGAGCTCCTTGCTTCTTATGTACTGGAGCTACCAAAAGTCACATCACGAAAGCGTCTTGATTCAGGAAGGGGTCGGAGAAAGCTTCAGCTCCACACCGCGTTGCCTTGGCTCGGGAAACCTGCTGCAACGAAGGTCAGTACTTCGAAAAGTACCGGTGAGGGCGAGCTAACCCAACTTAACCAAAATCTACAACGAGTTCATATGAGCATGCAACATTTATTATCATATGATCTATCTATCTTGCCCTAGTTCAATTCTTCGCATAAGATAGAATAAAATAACATAACCAAATGTGCCACCGCTCGGTGACTTTACCTGTACCGTCTGAGCCACCTGTACTAAACTTACCATGACCTTTCCTGCCACGAAGACATAGTTAGTCTGCACAGTTTAAATATACATAAAAATTACTTGGTTGGACTTGGGATGGGTCGGCTGCCATTTCGCCTCGGGTAGCTAGCCCTTAGCGGACGCACGGACCCATCCAAATGCTAGGACTACACTAGCAAATTGTTCTACCCGGGGCGAAGCGGTCCCAGTGCCCCGACGACCGTTCGTAGAACGATATCCCTTGTATACAAGTTGTCCAAGACCAATATTCCATAACCAACTAAGTTATCATATGAACACATATTCAAGCATACAAGCAAGTGAACATAGTGTGTTTTCCATAGTCTAGGCTACTTGTGTAAAGATTATATTTTCCTTCCCATTTAGCACCATACCATGAACAGTTATAGATAAATGAATCTAACTACAACTGACACAATAAAAATGGTTATGTATATGACGGGCATGCATGCTACGGTATGATCGTTCAGAACAATTTCATATGACAAGCATTATTGGAGTGTCAATTCTACTTCCATTCTATTTTGACTCAATCTTAAATGTTTTAGTATCGTTTGATCGGGATAAACAATGAGTTAATTTATTTAGAATGCAGACTTGGAAGAAAGAAGCTAATCGAAATAAAGCCACTCACAAGTTAGTGAAGTAAGAGAGAAAAGGAAGAGCTTTAAGACTCCGTACGAGCGTCGTCTACCCGATCACCTGCACGCACCAACAGACGATCAATATCCCCTGCTTCGGTCTCTATGGTTTGATACGAAATATGAAATCCTAGGAACGAAAGCAATAAAATCTATTAAAACCGTTCAAGAAAATGCAAGTCATAAAACCAACCAACAAGAAAGCAACCAAGCGGCACAAAAACGGGCAAGAAACCAACGCAACGGAAAGGCCCCTCTCAACTCTGCCGCCGAGCCCATCCTTGAGGCACGATCAGTTGAATATGGAACCTGATTCCGAAGAAACCAATCCATAACGAGGAAAGGATCTTGATTCAATCTGTCCCGTTCAGACGGTAGTAAGTATTTCTTGGCCGCGCTCCCCGAATAGGGGGAACGGGGCATTACAGTTGTATGGCTTCTCTAAACCTTTGTTTTGAATGTTTTTCACAGGTTTATCGAAACGTACTTCTTTTTGCTTCCCTTTGTCCGCCGAAGTTGGTCTCGAAGGACCGACTTGTGGTATGGCGGGTTCCGGTTCCGAAGGCTTGGTAGCTGAAGCGTCTGCCGGTGCATCTTCCTGACTTGCTCCATAGTCCTGGAGGTAAGCTTTCCCTGAACGGGTTCCAGTAGCCAAGACCTCATCTTCTGATGTCGAGTGTACCGCAACCATGTGACATGGTTTACGCTTTAAGTTCTTTTTAGACTTAGCCTTAGCAGCTTGAGTCTCTTTCTCGATCTTCGATACCAGATCTGGATGAACCCACATAATCTCGCCTCGCTGGGTAGTTAGGGGTAGTAGGTCATGATTTTGACCCATAGCTGGAGGGAGGTTAACGATGTTCATCGTTGTCCGGGAAATAGGTGTAACACCGTCTGGGACTTCTTGGGGAGGCAGATTGCCAAATTGCAGAGAGATTATGTTGGTTGTGACCGTCTTCTCGCTGTTGCGCAGAGTGATGGCCTTAGCATCGATCAGCTCCTAGATCTTCCTTTTTAGTACATAACACGCCTTTGTAGGGTGGTGTATGTATCTATGGAAGATGCAGTACTTGGGGTTGTTAGTACTGCCGACTTTATTAGGCCGCTTCTCCTCAGGAAGGGTAATTTTGCCGCTTTTGACGAGATACTCGAATATGCTCGGAATATCATCGTCGTCAAAAGAGTATATTCCAATGGGCCTGGAAGTCCCAGGTTTCGTCTCCGTGGTTGCCGTAGTCTTTTGTCCGAACGTATTGATTGCCAGAGCTTCTTTTCCTTTGGAACCACGAGGATGGTCGCTGTTGGGGGATGACCTCTTGCCTCTATCGGAGGTAGAGATCATGATGCCATTATCACGCACCTTCCGACTGTTGTCCTCGACGGCTATCGCTGAGATGATGAACAAGGGCCAAGCATGGAACTGATATGGTCCTGTGAACACCGAGATTACGGGAAGAAGGTTCTTCCTGCAAATGTTGACCAATGCCGAGTTTGGAACTCCGGGAGGTATTTGCAAATTGGCTTGACGAAAACGTTCGATGAAGGTGCGAACGTCCTCTTTTTCCTTCTGCTTCACTTCGATGAGAGAGGACATAGACATGTCCATCCCTCCCTCGTAGAATCGTGCGAAGAATAGAGCTTTGAAGTCTTCGAAGAAAGTAATGCAGTTGTCCGCCAGGCTACGGTACCACTGGTAAGCTACTCCAGAGAGACAGCCTTTGAACACCCGAGTGAGGAGGGCGTCATTCTCCTGTAGTAACACCGTCATCATACTGAAGTAGTTCATGTACTGACTCGGTGATATTTTTCCCTCGAACAAAGCTATGGTCTGTGGTTTATATTTAGGAGGGAAATGGGCCTCTTCCCAGATAGCTGGGTAAGGCTGGTTGATCCCCAATTTCTTTAGCTGATCTTTGTGCTTCAAGGCATCAAATTGGGCTTTCAACTCCCGTACTGCCTATATCAGATTTTCAGCCGGTAGCGGGACCACAGAGTGGTGAGGAATCGGTTGTATCGTGACTCCAACGGGAGGTAATACATTCTCCGAGTGAGGAAGCGGAGGAACTGCTGACTCTTGATCTAGGGCAGGCTCTTGGATCGTGTTGGATGGTGGTAAGTCCACCACCACACGTATCTGAGTTGGAGGGACCGATGCTTGAGCCATTGCAGCTATGTGTTTAGTTAGCATCATCTGGTGCATGTTCCCCATCATGGATTGCATCTCTTTCAGAGATGTCTCCAGTATAGTAATGCATTGCTCAGCGCTCCCTGATGGGGAAGCTTCCTCGCGTTCATCTCCGATGGCATAAACTTCCATCTCCCTGTGTGTTATTGAAAGATTAGTATAGGTCTCTGTAGAAGTTGACTCTATACTTTTGGCATCTGATTCGGGGGACTGGCGACCCCCAGCATCGAAATCAGAAGAGTACGAAGCCGGTTGTCGTGACCTCAAACGAGTGTTTCGGAACACCCCAGCTTCAGTGTTCCTAAGGAGCATGTTGAATCTCCTTCGGCTCAGAGTTCTAGAGGGATGAAGTCTTAAGCCCGACCTTCCTCTAGGTATGTGTGAAGCCATGTTCACAGATGCATGCGTGGGCTCTTCTTCCTGGAAAGACGGATAGTAGCTCAACCTGTCAAAAATCGACCGTTTTGCTTCAGAACAGCAATAATTAATTACAATCCTATGACTATTACAATAGTGCTCGTTAGGAGGCGTAATAGACATGTTGGAAGATCCCCTATCCTTGCGTTTCTGGATCAGATACTCACGCAGGTCAGGAGGATTTATAGAAGAAGAAGAAGATGGCTTGTTCCTTCTGTTCAGATCAGTGGGCACGTGGATGTTGGGAACCATAGTTTTCCCCGTGCCACCCGTATACAACAGGTTAGCCATCTCGGTAGCGGATAATCCCCGAGAAGGGTGTCTTTCCGTAAACTGAGCCTTCTTTACGCTGAGGGGCTTTGCCTGGCGTAATTTGGAGCTTTGCTCAGGTTGGCGTAAAGCCGATGAGGTCTTCAGTCGGCCATCAGCTTCTCGCGTAATCCGGAGGGCGGGCAGATTATTTCCTTGCTGGCGTAAAGGCCGAGAAGTTGAGTAGTCCGTCGCTTGCTTTCCCTTGCGTAGATTGCAGGGATCATCTGCTTTTCCGCGGAAGGCAGATGCATTTTTATGTGCGGAGCACGTTTGGGTTTCCTGATTTGGCGCTGAGGCATTATCAGAAATTTTGTCTATTCCGTCACAGACGGGAGACAGAGTTTTATGTGCAGAGCACGATGTATAATTCTGGACTAGCGCTGAGGCATTGTCAGAAATTTTGTCTGCCCTGTCAGAGACAGGCGACTGAATTTTACGAGCAAGGTGCGGAGTATACTTCTGGATTGGCGCTGAGGCATTCCCAGAAGTTTTGTCTGCCCTGTCAGAGACAGGCGACTGAATTTTATGCGCAAGGCGCGGACGGAGCGATGCTACAACCTCGTTGGTCGGAGGGATCAGAGAGATCGGAGAGTCGACAGGAATGGTAGAGGATGTCTTGGGCATCCAGACCTTACGCAGTTTCCTATTGTCTTGGACTGAGAGAGAGTGAGAGCTACCCCCTGTTCGAAGCATATCTTCGTAGGCAGACTGGTTGAACTGGACGACCAGAGTCTTCTTTACAGATCCCACGGATACCGCATCGTGTTGAGCAATTGCTTCCTCATCAGAAGAGAAAGATGTTCCCAGTAGAGTCGCCATCTTATGTTTGATAAATAAACGAAAGAAATAGAAACGAGGTTTATACAAAAACCCGCTCTTATGTTTATAAACAAGAAGTACAATTAATCCTATACGAGGATGTTAAGTATAATTTTTTAGACTGGGTAAATATTGCTATCGGAGTCTGATCTGCAGTCGATCACTTTGTCCATTGGCCCATACGATGATGAAGAAGTGCCGTAGAAGACAGAAATTAGCTTCGAAGGTTGCTGAAGAGAGTGGATGCTCGATGCTAAAGTCGTCGATCACTACTCTTTGCCTGAGCTCTGGATTCTTCTCTCTCAAAGACTCTTCGGTTCTGATCTTCAAATCTTCCACCGTTTTCTCTCTAATTTCTCCACCTTTAGTTTCCTTCCCCTTCCGTCTCCTCCACCCTGGACCTCTGTCAATAGAGGTCTCTATTAATAGAGTTTTAGTGACAGTGACCACTTAGTCGGCATAGAAATCGAGTAGTGGAAAGTACATCACCCTTTTACACGATGGTTAAAATAATCGTTGCCCGCGCATAAATGACCTTTGGAATGAGAGTGTGACGTGTGTCCCATTAAGAGATAATACGTATAACTGCTGCGAAGATCATGGCATAAAAGCCACATAGGTAGTTATCCCTCGCGTAGAGGAGGTTGGCGTAGAAGCCAATAACTGTCACCATGGCGTAGAAGCCACGTAGGCATAGAAGTCGAGTAGGCGTAGAAGCCGAGTGGGCATAGAAGCCGAGTGGGCATAAAAGCCGAGTAGGCATAAAAGCCGAGTGGGCGTAGAAGCCGAGTGGGCGTAGAAGATAGCTGATCCTCTTCCCCTGACTAAGGCCATGAGCAAATTCTGGACCGAATAGCCTTAATATGCACCAATGCAAATGTGGCCTGAGTTGGCGTATTCCAAGGAGATAGCGTACAACATGCTCCCATAGCTGAGAATAGCCCGATGGCGTAATGTGCCAAAGTGCTGATATGGACGTTTTAGCCGAAATTACGGCTTTTGGAGATATAATCAAATCTCTTGCATTAAATGCAGAGATCTGCCCCCATCCTGCGCATTAAATGCAGAGGTGTGTCTTCGAAGATTTGCCATCATTCTGCGCATTAAATGCAGATACGCGCCTCGAACCCTGTACGAAGAGCAATTGATGATGTGGCAGTCTGTTTATCTTCTGCGGAGCGTAAGAAGCTTACGTCTGCCTGTGTAAAACTAGGCAGCGTATTCCAGAGGTGTGTCTCGAAGATTTGCCATCATTCTAATGCATAGGCGTGTCTCGAAGATCTGTCACCATTCTGCGCATTAAATGCAGAGATGTGCCTCGAGCTCTGCAATCACTCTGCGCATTAAATGCAGAGACGTGTCTCGAGCTCTGTACGAAGAACAGCTTTTGACGTGGCAGTCTGTTTGTCTTCTGTAGAGCATAAATAGCTCACGTCTACCTGTGTAAAACTAGACAGCGTATCCACTTGTATGCGTAAAAGCGGTTTACACCAAGGAAATGGCAGTAAATGACAGTCTGGGTCGCTGTGCCGCGCCATCATTATAGCCGTCGTCTGGGTAGTCGTGCAGTACTCTTTGTCAGGAATTCAGACGTCAGGTTCACTGCATGATTTGACAGGTTCATTTCGGGGAATACAAAGCGTTCCTTGTACACTTTAATGCTGCATTAAAGCGGATGATTTTTACGCCATAAAGGCAATGTAGCACCCTTTTTACGCTGAAGCAGCCTGGTCATACTGTATTTACGCGGATGGTCCTCGAGCTTATATTTTACGTTGTGCTCAGTGGAAAAGCTCTATTGCACGTTGATGGCTCTGAAGTCATCTTTTTACGCTGCCCAGCATCAACATGCTGCGTATAGCTATCCAGGATATTTTTATGCTTCTACAAGACCCCCTTCAAAGCTTTCAAATTCCTCGTAAGTTGAAACGCTTTGAATGAAGCATAAAACGGTCAAGTCTGACACGTCCTTCAAGGCTGACTTTATGGCAGAGTTATTGGGGATTCGTTGGAATTCGGTGAGCTCTCTCTTGCCTATAAAAGGCTGAGGAGTTTAACCTGTTCTTCCCACATTTTCTTCACCACACAGAGATGATAGCCGAAGTTCGTCGGGTCGATTTGAGGAAGAAGAAGATCATGTTCTTCCAGCATATAAGGAGCCAAAAAAGACGGCATCTTCGAGCAAATGTCCTCTACAACGATGGATCATGGAAGGATATCATATCCTCCTTTGCTCGGGATAATCAGCAACTTTGTATGGCGGTTCTTCAGGAGAGAGGATGGGTCGTATTTGACCACATAGCTTGCAAGCTATATTTTCTTCTTTCGTTCGTGGACAAGTGCAGACAAACTAGCTCTGTCCTCGAGTATTGAGTTGGGTGAAATACCTCAACTCAATCTGTCATGGTGTACGGAGCATGGGATCTGCATGTATTTATGCAGGCCTAGTTTTGTATCCTCCCACCATTTATCATTTTCTTATTAATCGGTTACGGAAACTGACTAACTGCTAGAGAAGATGGATGAAGATCTCCACCCATGCGAGAATATGGCAGAACAGACTCTGGGGGTGGCCTTCCGACGATGATGAGAAAATCCTTTGTAGACGGGATTTCCCTCATATGTAATCATAAAAATGAAGAAAAAACCTATTGTAGATTGGATTTCCCTCATATGTAATCATGAAAATGAATAGAATCGTCTTTCTTCTGTGCATATGATTATCTTACCATATACTTTGCTGTAAAGTCTGAATATGTGTAGCTTCGACACATCTGGTAACTTTATGCCGACTCTGATAGAAAGAGTGCTAGGTCTCATCCTATCTTTTACGCATAACTAGGGATGCGCAGAAAGCTGCTTAGCATTCGAGTATTCGAACTGTCCTGCTGTTAGGAATGAGGAACCGCGTAGAATTCAGAACCGTCACTTCTGATAAACAGAATTCTTGTTCAGACCATCATCTTCAAGAATGATTTCTCAAAAATCCCTTGGAACAGGGCGAGAAATGGCTGTCAAAAACTGAGTCGCCATCTTGAACTGTAGATGAAATATTTAGACTTGAGTCTGGATGAACTTCCAATCGACCCAAGGAGAAGAGTCATTTTTAATGTTGAACTTTGTATGCTTCGGGTACTTGGGATATTTTGAGGTCAAGAAGGAGTATCTTCTGTGTGAACTCTTGCAATTGACCGTCTTGAGAATTGTTCAGATATACGCGTACTCTGGCCTGCGTATTTTTTTTTCATATATGCGGAAAGTCATCGATCTGTAACTGTAGATGAGCATAAAAATTATAAGTTCGCAGCCTCTCGAGCGTAAAAGCTGCTGAGCATGAGAGCATCCGGGCGTAGAAACTGTAGATTTGTAGCTTCTGAAAAGGAAATCTTCCGAGCGTGAAGTTGTGGATCTGTTGCCTCTGAGCGTAAAAAGCCACGGAGCGTGAAATCATATATTTGTAGCTGCTGAGCGTGAAGTCGTAGGTTTGTAGCCTCTCGAGCGTAAAAGCTACCAAGCATAAAAGCATCCGGGCGTAAAACTATAAACTTATAACCTGTGAGCGTAAAATTATAGATCTGTAGCTGTCGAGCGTAGAAAGCTCCTTAGCGTAAAAACCACGAAACTGCTTTGCACGAAAAAATTTCGAATTCGCTGACTGTCCGCCTTCTCTGAGTAATAGGCTGACGTAGTACCCAATCATAACCGAATATTAATTATCGGATTTGGTTCAGGATTCGAGGAGTCCATCCGAACTCTATATATACCCCAAGCTTTCGAGAGAAAAACTTTTTATCCGTCTTCGGTGAAAGAAAGCCTTCGACTGTTCGAGTTTTTCTTTTTCGTCTCCTCTCCGAGCATTCAGAGCTTTCAGCAATGGCTCCGAAACCAATCTCCTCCTCTAAGGGAAAGAAGACCGACTCTTCTTCTCGCTCTTCTGCCCAAGCGAGAGCGACTTCCGTCGGGCAAGGCGAGCTTCATTCTGAGCGAAATGTCCCGCCGACGAGCAGTGCACCCGGCCTTAAAGGTAGAGCTTTTGGGACAAAAAAGAACGACTAAAATCCTTCACACACCTTGTACGTGAACGCGCTAGGCCATCTTCTGTGCTGATAGCCTCTTCGAGGAAGATGATGCACAAAGATGTTTCATCTTTTACGCCCACATTTTTAATGTATCAGCGTAAAAACTCCATATTTTTGCAGTCGGGCGTAAAAGCACAGACTGTCAAAACTTGGCTTATACTATAAAATTTGAGTGTTACGCTTCTGAATGGAAATTCCGGTGTAATAACTCAACTTTGACAGTCTGGCGTAAAACACAGACTGTATACTGCCAACCTTGAATTTTACGTCTAAGAAATGGATTCCAGCGTAATGATCAAGTTTTTACAGTCTTGGCGTAAAGCATAGACTGTTGATTTTTTTTTGGCATATGCTGCAAGATTTGTAATGTCTAGTATAGAAACTGACGTGTCTTTCTTGCATTTTGCAGTTAACTTGCATGCGTCTCCATTGGCTGAGGTGATGTCTTTCCGCTGTTGGGTTCCCCAACAGAGTCGCCATCTTGTGTTTGATAAATAAACGAAAGAAATGGAAACGAGGTTTATACGAAAACCTGCTCTTATGTTTACAAACAAGAAGTACAATTAATCCTATACGAGGATGTTAAGTACAATTTTTTAGTCTGGGTAAATATTGCTATAGGAGTCTGATCTGCAGTCGATCACTTTGTCCCTTGGACCACACGATGATGAAGAAGTATCGTAGAAGACAGAAAGCAGCTTCGAAGGTTGCTGAAGAGAGTGGATGCTCGATGCCAAAGTCGTCGATCACTACTTTTTGCCTGAGCTCTAGATTCTTCTCTCTCAAAGACTCTTCGGTTCTGATCTTCAAATCTTCCACTGTTTTCTTTCCAATTTCTCCACCTTCAGTTTCCTCCCCCTTCCGTCTCCTCCACCCTGGACCTCTGTCAATAGAGGTCTCTATTTATAGAGTTCTAGTGACAGTGACCACTCAGTCGGCATAGAAACTGAGTAGTGGAAAGTACAGTACCCTTTTACACGATGGTTAAAATAACCGTTGCCCGCGTATAAATGACCTTTTGAATAAACGTGTGACGCGTATCCCATTAAGAGACGATACGTATAACTGCTGCGAAGATCACGGCGTAAAATCCACGTAGGTAGTTATCCCTTGCGTAGAGGAGGTTGGCGTAGAAGCCAATAACTGTCCCCATGGCGTAGAAGCCAAGTAGGCGTAGAAGCCGAGTAGGCATAGAAGCCGAGTGGGCGTAGAAGCCGAGTGGGCATAGAAGCCGAGTAGGCATAGAAGCCGAGTGGGCGTAAAAGCCGAGTGGGCGTAGAAGATAGCTGATCCTCTTCCCCTGACTGAGGCCTTGAGCGAATTCTGGACCGAATAGCCTTAATACGCACCAATGCAAATGTGGCCTGAGTTGGCATATTCTAAGGAGATAGCGTACAGCGTGCTCCCATAGCTGAGAATAGCCCGATGGCGTAATGTGCCAAAGTGATGATGTGGACGTTTTAGCCAAAATTACGGCTTTTAAAGATATAATCAAATATCTTGCATTAAATGCAGAGATTTGCCCCCATCCTGCGTATTAAATGCAGAGGCGTGTCTTCGAAGATTTGCTATCATTCTGCGCATTAAATGCAGATACGCATCTCGAACCCTGTACGAAGAGCAATTAATGACGTAGCAGTCTGTTTGTCTTCTGCGGAGCGTAAGAAGCTCACGTCTGCCTGTGTAAAACTAGGCAGCGTATTCCAGAGGCGTGTCTCGAAGATTTGCCATTATTTTGCGCATTAAATGCAGAGGCGTGTCTCGAAGATCTGTCACCATTCTGTGCATTAAATGCAGAGACGTGCCTCGAGCTCTGCCATCACTCTGCGCATTAAATGCAGAGACGTACCTCGAGCTCTGTACGAAGAGCAGCTTTTGACGTGGCAGTCTGTTTGTCTTCTGTGGAGCATAAACAGCTCACGTCTGCCTGTGTAAAACTAGGCAGCGTATCCCCTTGTATACGTAAAACGGTTTACGCCAAGGAAATGGAAGTAAATGACAGTCTGGGTCAATGTGCTGCGCCATCATTATAGCCGTCGTCTGGGTAGTCGTACAGTACTCTTTTTCAGGAGTTCAGACGTCAGGTTCACTGCATGATTTGACAGGTTCATTTCATGGAATATGAAGCGTTACTCGTACACTTCAATACTGCATTAAAGCGGATGATTTTTACGCCATAAAGGCGATGTAGCACCCTTTTTATGCTGAAGCAGCCTGGTCATACTGTATTTACGCGGATGGTCCTCGAGCTTATATTTTATGCTGTGTTCAGCTAAAAAGCTCTGTTGCACGTTGATGGCTCTGAAGTCATCTTTTTATGCTGTCTAACATCAACATGCTGCATATAGCTATCCAGCATATTTTTTATGCTTCTACAAAGTTCAGAACGATGATACGAACCCAACAGAACTTCCAGAATTGGATTCCGATGAGCCGATCCCAAAATTGTCCGTCAAATGGAGCCGTGAGGCCCACGATATACGATTTTTGTCAACGTTCTCAAAATCGAACCAAACTTGGGTCACAGGACCAGCGTATTTCTATGAGTCCGATGGCATAAGTTTTGTTTCGATCCAACGTGTGTACACAAAGTTACAATGAGTTCCAGAACAGACGAATACGGGGCGTTGTCGGCGGATACGTGTTGATTCCGGTATGCACGCACATCCAAATCAACTTCTGCAAAATCTCGCACGTCTGTATCAATGGAGCGCACCTTTCGGTGAAGACCGCACGCGACCAAGTCGTCCCATTTGGCGGGGCGCACTCAGTTCCGGGGAAAAATGGGGTATTATTTTTTCTATTTTTGGATCGCGGTTCGCGATCGCCACAGGACGCGACACACCAAGCGGGTTGCACGGGCATCGAGAGGGTTACGCAGTCTACGCGTCACAACAGACGAAACCGAAAATGGGGCAGTTAGGAGAGAGAAAAAGCTACCTGAACAGGGCTCCGTGGAAACCGGGATTCTCATGTCCGCGAGTCAACACGACACTGTGCTGTATCCGGGTTACTGTAGCTAGGGTTAGGGTTTCGATGCTGAAAAGCGGCTGGGGCACCCGGGCTTCGCCGGAGGTGGCTCAGGCGGAGGCGGACGGGCTGTGCTGGTGGAGGCGGGCGGCACTCGTGTGTGACCGAGGATGGTGCTGCGGGAGGCGTCGGCTCGAGCTGAGGGTGCTGGTCGGCTAGGGCTCCGGCGAGGTCGGCTGTAGGTCGGGGAGACGGCTGGTGGGGTTAGGGCAGCAGGGCTCGAGTGGCTATGGTGGTGGCTGGGGCGAGAGAGAGGCAGAGAAGATGGCGTTGCTGCAGGGTTTGACGGTGGAGGGGTTAGGGTTCAGGCGGCGGAGCGGATTAGGGTTCAGGCGGCGGGGAGAGGTGGGTTTTATATAGGGCTAGGGCGAGCGGGACGGGGGTTAGGTTTAGGGTTCCGGGGTTGAGGGAGGGGAGTGGGCCGGGTGAGGCAGAGGCGAGGGGGTCGTGGGCCGGGCCGGGCGGAGGCGAGGGGGAACGTGGCCTGGCAGTGAGTGCGGCCAGAAAATGCGGGGCGTGCGGGTGAGCGGGTGAGCGGGTTGGGCCGTGTCGGGTCGGGTTGGGTCAGGTTCAATTCGGATCCGACCCGATCCGTTAAGAGTGGGTTCGGTCCGGTTTGGTTTAGCACAGTTCGGGTTGGTTTGGTTCAACTGAACCGGGTTTAATTCAGGGTTTATTTGGTTTAATAATTAATTGGTTTTTAGGGCTTTAAAAATATTTTCGGGGTCCAATAAATTCCCAAAAATTACACTATGTCTAATTTTTCATTTTACACATAAAAATATTTTTTCATAATATTTTAATATTATTTAACATTATTTAAAAATCATTTAATTATAAAATACCTTAGTTTTAATTATAGAAAAATTCCAAAAAATTACAGAAAATTATGAAAATCCATTTTAAAAATTCTTGAAAAATTAGGGGGTTTACACCTTGACTATTAAGTACTTAGCCTTGAGATCATCATGTATATGATGTCTTAGAAAAATTAAAGCCTTCTCTTTATCTTGTGAATATATTGGCTTATCAGCCACAATTGCGTCACCTAAGTTTTTTGCTTGAAGGTACAATTCAGCATCCAATCTCCAGTTGAGAAAGTTTTGGCCTTCTAAGTTTAGAGGCTTAAAATCATGCTTTGTGAGGCTCGACATATTGCTGTATAAGATCAATAATAACAAGTTAACCTAAGAACTTGGTAAATCACCAAACAATTCATGTTCATAGTGTATGCTTCAAACAATGATGTTTTAAAAGTCTATATATACCAAACAAATCTTGTTCATGGTATGCTTCGAACAATAATGTTCCATAAGTCATAGGTAAATACCAAACATTAAATGTTTATGGTATGCTTCGAATAATAATTATGTCAAGAAGTCTTTCAAAAATACCACATAAGGTATGCTTCGAACAATGATGTTCCAGAAGTCTTATATATATATATATATATATATATATATATATATATATATATATATATATATATATATATATATATATATAGAGAGAGAGAGACCAAACAATTCATATCCATGGTCATCAGATCTCTGATATTTTTGATCTGAATGTATTAAGATATATAAAAGAAATAAATAAATAATAACTCTAGCATTCTCTCCGAGAGATCTATATGCGATTAACATCGGAGTGCTATTACAGAAGTGGAGAATCTGGCGGCTTCACTGAGATGCTCTCGCTTATTTCCTCTCGTTAGAGCTTTATGCTATTAACGTGTTAGAATAAACGTAGAAGAAGGAAGAAGAAAATAGGAGAGAAGATATCTTATTAGTGTAATCACATAGTGGGAGGCAAATGCCTTATTTATACAACCAAATTAAGGTGTAATATTAATCTCTAACCAATGTGGGACTAAAAATAAAGTAAGAATCCAACCCTTTAGTAATCTACATTATAACACTAAGGATATTTTTATTTTCTATTTTCTAAATTGACAAGAATTAATATTGATATAAAATATAATATATAACCAAAAATAGGAGGATTACACCATCGCTCGTCGGGAGAGTCGATGTGGGGAGGCAAGAATAAAATCAGAGCCAGATACCAACACTTATTCGACTCTGAGAATATATTCCTTCGTATGCCTTCATATCTCTTTCTAGTGATTATCGAACATCCATATAGAAGGGATGTGTCTTTCTCTTCATTGCATGACTTGTTGCTTAGTTATGATGGTATGGTAGATGTATCTTGTAGTTAGCTGCATATTTTCATGACTTTTCTCTTTCCTAGTCTTAGCGAAATTTCGAGGACAAAATTTTTCTAAGAAGGGTAGAGATGTCACTACTCGTTCCTGATATACGTATTTAATAATTGTACTGACTGATTGTATTGTCGTTTGACCAGTATTTTAGTTTCATGACATAGCTAGATTACTTTTCCCACATGTATATATATATACTGATTTTTCTCTCTCCCCTCTCACATTTCATTTCTCTTCTTCCTTCTTAACTTTTTTTCTCCCTCAAGCCCCAAACCCCCAAACCCAAGAATCAAGAACTTTTGAAGTTTTATTTTCCCTCCTCTTTGGAATATTAGAAGGCTAGGTTAGCTAGCACTTAAGGCAAGTACACCTTGCTCAAGTGGAGAAGCCCTGATCTTCAAAATTATTTTTATTATTGGTAAATTAAAAAATATATGATAAATGTTCATCTTTGTATTCTCTTCATCTTTAGTATTTGGTATTTTTTATTTTGATGGATAATTTTGAATAGATCTAATTTTTAAATTTTAAGGAATTTATCTATTTATTCTCAAAATTTGTCAAAACTAATTCTATCATGTTGTAGAGAATTCAATTTCATGTGGTTTTGACTTTTGAAAGGTTAAATTTTGACTTAAATTGAACATTTTATGGCAAAAATAAATTGTAGAATTTTCTATGTTCTCGGACCTAATCTGTCAGGGACGAAGAATAGTACTGCATGCCATAGCGCATAGTATCGCAGGCACATAGTGCATAGTATTGTTGTCGTATAGTGTCACAAGCGCATAACACATAGTGCTCGTGCAAACCTGGAGTTACGCTTGTACAAGGTTTGCTCGTGCTCATTTTATAAATAAATATTTCAAAAGAGAGAGAGAGAGAGAGAGTTTACAACATTCATAGAGAAATTGAATACACAGTTGAAATATAAATAGCTCTTTGTTGATAATTGAAAATGTAAACATAAGATCCTCAAACGGTCGAGTCGAACATTAGTGAGTAGGTTTTCTTTAGAAGTTGAATTGGACAAGAGAATGACATATCGTAGTTTTGTTCAATCATTGAACATATCTATACCTGACATGGGTTAGGAAGAGGGGGGAAGGATTTTTGTTTTTTATAAATATATATATATATATATATATATATATATATATATATATATATATATATATATATATATATATATATATATATATATATATATATATTAGTGTATGTAAAGATAAATAACGGGAAGTAGTTATTAGATTTTATAATGTCATGATAAACTGAAGTTTGTAGCACCTTCGTAATCCAATCCCGAGTCCACATATAGGTTATGACTGCAGCTATTCATTTATCCTCTTACCAGAATTACGATGAGATGACGTCCGCATGATATGCTTATAATTAAATTCAAATCACACATATAGTATTATATGTTTTGATTTGTTATAAACTGCATGAAAGAAGAAGAAAAATACAAGGGATTCAACTTTGCACGCGAAAAAGGCAGATGAATGTTGTATTGGAGGAAGACTGTAAGGTGCTGATAGACACCATCAATCTCAAGGATGGCTTTATCTTATGGTAGACAAGACATATCATTCAAGATACTCGAGCAATGAAGGAATCCTCTACCAGTGTCTCCTACTCCTTTGTTCCGAGATCAACGAACTTCGTTGCTCACTTATTAGCAACAAACAAGTTATCTTCTACCAATCATCCTCTTACTCAAGTTATTCGAATTGTTCCTATGTATCTAATGGACTCTATCTAAAAAGATGTCTTCACTCTAGCTTAATGCTTCATATAAGTTTTTTTGTTTAAATTTCAAAAAAGAAGAAAGAAAAAAAACTGATGACATGGAAAGAATATAATGAATCCACCCACCAAGAATTCATGGACAACAAACAAAAAAGATCATGACGTTGATTATTAAGCTAGCTTTGAAAAATATAGCTTGCATATAATAGCTTAATATTGATTTTCCAAAGCTACTATAATAGCATAATGCATATATTATTAATAGTATTTAATTTTTTCCACGCCTACTGGAATAGTATTACTAGCAACAACATGCATATTGTATTTAATTTTTCCAAAGCTACTAATAGTATTAATAGCACACACACACACACACACACACACACACACACACACACATATATATATATATATATATATATATATATATATATATATATATATATATTGTTGGGAATCAAGTCTGCTGAAGGGGGCAGAGTTCGGTCTGAACTCGATCTCTGGCCGAGTTTGGACCGAACTCGGTGTGGTATTCCAGAACCTTCGAACTGAACTCGGTCCGAATTCGGTATCGGCGGTGGCTGCTCGAGTTTTTGAGTTTTATGTTATATTTTGGACCGTTGGATGCTAGTGGACGGCTGGATCTTATGGTTGGCTATTTTTATGGTTTCCTAACCATAAAATAGGTTTCTCATCCTATAAATAGGGAGGAGGGTGGAGGCACAAAGGAGAAGGACAAGTTTGAGATTCTGGTTGCTCGTCCACAGAAAATCTAAGAGAAAGTCCGTGCTTTGCTCTTAGGTCTTCGCCATCAAAGATAGAAGGAAGAAGGAGATCTAATCGAGGAGTCATCAACTTCGGTTAGGAAGATTGCTACGAGTTGGTGAGTGATTTCAATTATAATCTTCTGCTTTTCTTCTTGAGTATGGTGAGGGAGTTGAACCTATTAGGGCAAAGGGTTTCAACATTAGTTTTTTGCAATCTTATAATTTTATCTGAGTTATATAGGTTGTAATTTGTCCAGGTGACATAGTCACCGCCATATACTTGTCTTCATATGTGCTTAGTGTTCGTAGATTGGTTGGTCATCTCAGGTGGGTTGGCAAGCGCTTTTTGTACTGCGCGACCAATACGTCGTATTAGAGCCAGGTTCTTCTCGAGAGGGAAGGTACAACTATATCAACGGAGCAGATGAATACTCGAATAATCACCCTCACAGGGAGAAACTGTGCAATTTGGAAGCCAAGGATGGAGGATCTACTCTGGTGCAAGGACTTGCATGGTCCATTGGAGAGCGATAGCGCAAAGCCGAATGACAAAGGTACGAATGACTGGAAATGACTGGATCGGAAGGCTGTTGGATTCATCTGCCAATGGCTGGATGACTTGGTATTTCATCACGTGTCCATGGAGAATTCTGTAAAAGCATTGTGGGAGAAGCTACATTCGTTGTACGAAAGAAAGACGACTGGTAACAAGGCATTTCTAATTCGCCAACTCGTCAACTTGAAGTACATGGATGGTACACCAGTGGCACAACATCTGAATGAGGTTCAGGGCATCATCAATCAGCTGTCTTCGATGAAGATAGTGATTGAGGATGATCTTCAAGCCCCTCTGCTTTTGAGTTCTCTGTCGAAAAGCTGGGAGACGTTGGTGGTGTTGGTGAGCAACTCCACTCTTGATGGATTTGTCATGATGGTGGCAGTCAAAAACATCTTATTGAACGAGGAGATCCGGCATAAGCAAGTACAATCATCATAGAAGTTCGCTCTGGTGGCTTCCTTTGGTAAGGGAAGACCCAAGTCACAGGGGAGGATATGGGAGAGTTCTCGGGATCTTGCTATTGTAGACCGCAAGAAGGGATGATATCACTATAGAAAAAGGGATCATATCAAGTGGAACTACATGAAGCTAAAAGCTGAGAAGGCCAAAGACAAGGATGATCAGGAGGATCTCACGGCTATGGAAGATCTCAGCATCACAACAACCGACGTAGAGAAATCTTGTGCTGTGTGTCATAATGACGACTGGATTATGGATACGGGGGCATCATATCACACCACTCCATATAGGAGAATCTTTACGTCATACCGCGGTGGCAGGTTTGGACGTATAAAGATGGACAATAAGGGGACGGCTATAGTTGTAGGCATCGATGATGTACACTTGACAACGGAGCTTGGTGAGAAGCTCGTTCTCAAGCATGTGTGACATGTACCGAGTTTGCGCTATAACTAGATTTCGGTAGGGAGGCTGGCTGATGATGGTTGTCGCAGTTTATTTGGGGACAAAGATTGGATGCTTACGAAGGGTTCCCAACAGCTGGCTCGAGGAGATTTGTGTTGTGGCATGTACATGCTCAAGCCGTCGAGGTATATAGGTAGGCCATAGACACCGGATAGAGGCTCGAGGGGCATTAGATAGGAGGTGGATCGTCGAAAACTTGTCTTGGAGGGGCTTCGAGATACTTTGAGGGATACAGAGGATTCGGTTTATCGAGACAAAGCGACGAATGGTGATGAGTCAAAGATTGAAGGTCAGTCTGTCTGTCCCATGACAGCTGGTCGATCTCCAGGTGGGGGTTGTTCCACGGATCCGATTTTGGCGACTGGTGGTTTGCCAAAACTTTATGGAGCGATATTGGTTTCAGCTCTTCGAGGCCAAGGAGGAGATCAAGATTTGCAGCAAACTCAATCTGAGGCAGGAGCATCATCATTCACACAGTTCAGGGAAAGCTGTAGGTCATCGACGGCATGCAGAGTGCGTAATGTTCTGCTCGAGGACACATGTGTATGGGGGAGCATCAAGTTCGAACACGAAGGTGGGCCGATTCAGGAGTTCGAATCTCGGGAGAATCGTACCGTCGGCTTGGTTGGGCCAGCCAATGGTGAAGAAGCTCGCCGGAACAATAATACGTTTCGGTGGAAGAAGGAAGTCGGAGACATATAGCCAAGACTCACGGTGAGGCTGATCGTTAGGGACTTCAGTCTTGGTCGTGTCATCGATAAAGGCAGGATCCCATTGGTACAGGAGGTACTCTGCATGACAGCTAGCATCGACGTGACAGTCGAGGAGCTGGAGATGACGGAAGATGCAAAGAAACTCGGGGGATCGACGACTAGTGGCATGGGAGAGCAGGATTTTTTTTTACGGAACGACGGGCATGGAGTCCAGTTGAGGAGTCATGGAGCCAACACCTCTCATCAGACTAGAAGGGAAGATTGTTGGGAATCAAGTCTACTCAAGAGGGCAGAATTCGGTTCAAACTCGGTCCCTAGCCGAGTTTGGACCAAACTCGGTGTGGTGTTCCAGAACCTTTGAACCAAACTCGGTCCGAGTTCGGTGTCGGCTGCTCGGATTTTGGAGTTTTTATGTTATATTTTGGACCGTTGGATGCTAATGGACGGCTTGATCTTATGGTTGGCTATTTTTAGGGTTTTTTAACCCTAAAATAAGGTTCTCATCCAATAAATAGGGATGAGGGTAGTGTCACAAAGGAGAAGCATAAGTTTAAGATTTGGAGTGCTCGTCCATAAGAAATCTAAGAGAAAGCCCGTGCTTTGCTCTTAGGACTTCGTCATCTAAGACAGAAGGAAGAAGGAGATCTAATCAAGGAGTCGTCAAATTTGGTTAGGGAGATTGCTACGGGTTGGTGAGTAATTTCAATTGTAATCTTCTACTTTTTTTTCTTGAGTGTAGTGAGGGGGTTGAACCTATTAGGGCAAAGGGTTTCAACATTAGTTTTTTGTAATCTTATAATTTTATCTGAGTTATAAAGGTTAGAATTTGTCCAAGTGACGTAGTCACCGCCATATACTTGTCTTTATTTGTGCTTGGTGTTCGTAGATTGGTTGGTCATCTCAAGTGGGTTGGCAAGCGCTTCTTCTGATGTGCGACTAATATATGGTATCAGAGCCAGGTTCTTCTCGAGAGGAAAGGTGCAACTATGTCTACGGAATAGATGAACACTCGTATGATCACCCTTACAGGAAAAAATTGGACGATTTGGAAACCAAGGATGGAGGATCTACTCTGGTGCAAGGACTTGCATGGTCCGTTGGAGGGCGACAGCGCAAATCCGATGGACAAAGGTATGGATGACTGAAAACGACTGGATCGGAAGGCTGTTGGATTCATCCGCCAATGGCTGGATGACTCAGTGTTTTACCATGTGTCCATATAGAATTCTGTAAAATTATTGTGGAAGAAGCTGGATTCGTCGAAAAGAAGACGGTTGGCAACAAGGCATTTCTGATTCGCCAACTCGTCAACTCAAAGTACACGGAGGGTGCACCAATGGCACAATATCTAAACGAGGTTTAGAGAATCATCAATCAGCTATCTGCGATGAAGATGGTGATTGAGGATGAGCTTCAGGCCTTTCTGCTTTTGAGTTCTCTACCGGAAAGCTGGAAGACGTTGGTGGTGTCGGTGAGCAACTCCGCTACTGATGGAGTTGTCGCGATGGAGACAGTCAAAAGCATCTTGTTGAACGAGAAGATTCGACATATATAAGCAAGTGGAATCATCGCAGGAGTCCACTCTGGTGGCTTCATATTAGAAGGGAAGACCCAAGTCACAAGCGAGGACATGGGAGAGTTCTCGGGATCTTGCGATTGTGGACCGCAAGGAGGGCTGCTATCACTGTGGCGAAAGGGGTCATATCAAGATGAACTGCATGAACCTCAAAGCTAAGAAGGCCAAAGGCAAGAATTATCAGGAGGATATCACGGCTATGGGAGATCTCATCATCGCAACAACCGATGTAGAGGAACCTTGTGTCATGTGTCATAATGACGACTGGGTCATGGACACGGGAGCATCGTATCACGCCACTCCATATAGGAGGATCTTCACGTCATACCGCGATGGCAGGTTTGTACGTGTGAAGATGGACAACAAGGGGACGGCTGCAGTTGTAGGCATCAGTGATGTGCACTTGACAATGGAGCTTGGTAAGAAGCTCATTCTCAAGGATGTGCGACATGTACCGAGTTTGCGCTACAACTTGGTTTTGGTAAGGATTCTGGCGGATGATGGCTGTCGCAGTTTGTTTAGGGACAAAGATTTGATGTTTAGGGTTCCCAGTAGCTGGCTCAAGGAGATTCGTGTTGTAGCATGTACAGGCTCAAGTCGCTTAGGTGTACAAACAGGCCACTGACACCGGATGGAGGCTCGAGAGGTATTCGATAGGAGGTGGATCGTCGAAAACTTGTCTTGGAGGGGCTTCGAGATACTTTGAGGGATACAGAGGATTCGGTTCATCAAGACAAAGCAACAAATGGTGATAAGTCAAAGATTAAGGGTCAGTCTGTCGATCCCATGATATTTGGTCGGTCTCCAGGTGGGGATTATTCCACGGATCCGGTTTTGGCGACAAGTGGTTTGCCAAAACATCATTGAGCGACATTGGTTTCAACAATTCGAGGCCAAGGAGGAGATCAGGATTTGCAGCAAACTCAATCTGAGGCAGGAGCATCATCATTCACATAGTTCAAGGAAAGCTATAGGTCATCGACGGCATGCACAGTGCGTGATATTCTGCTCGAGGACGCATGTGTATGGGGGAGCTTCAAGTTCGGACACGAAGGTGGGCATATTCAGGAGTTCGCATCTCGGGAGAATCGTACCGTCCGCTTGGTTGGGCCAGCCAAGGGTGAAGAAGCTCGTCGGAACTTTAACACGTTTCGGTGGAATACAAAAGTCGGGGACATGCAGCCAAGACTCACGGTGAGGCTGATTGTTAGGGACTTCGGTCTTGGCTGTGTCATCGATATCGGCAGGATCCCAGTGGTGCAGGAGGTGCTTTGCATGGAAGCTAGCGTCGACGTGACGATCGAGGAGCTGAAGATAACGGAAGATGTAAAGCAACTCGGGGATCGAAGATTAGTGGCATGGTGGAGTAGGATTTTTGTCGCGGGGCGACAGGCATGGAGTCCAGTTGAGGAGCCATGGAGCCAACACCTTTCATCATATTGGAGGAGGAGATTGTTGGGAATCAAGTTTGCTCAGAAAGGGACAGATTTCGGTCCGAACTCGGTCCCTGGACGAGTTCGGGCTGAACTCGGTGTGGTGTTCCAAAACCTTCGAACCGAACTCAGTCCGAGTTCGGTATCGGCGACGGCTGCTCGGGTTTTGGAGTTTTTACGTTATATTTTGGACCGTTGGATGCTAGTGGACGGCTGGATCTTATGGTTGGCTATTTTTAGGGTTTCCTAACCCTAAAATTAGTTTCTCATCCTATAAATAGGGAGGAGGGTGGAGGCACAAAAGAGAAGCACAAGTTTGAGATTCAGGGTGCTCGTCCACAGAAAATCTAAGAGAAAGTCCTTGCTTTGCTCTTAGGACTTCGCCATCCAAGACAGAAGGAAGAATAAGATCTAATCGAGGAGTCGTCAACTTCGGTTAGGGAGATTGCTACGAGTTTGTGAGTGAATTCAATTGTAATCTTCTGCTTTTCTGCTTGAGTGTGGTGAGGGGGTTGAACCTATTAGGACAAAGGGTTTCAACATTAGTTTTTTGCAATCTTGTAATTTCATCTGAGTTATAAAGGTTGTAATTTGTCCAGGTGACGTAGTCACCGCCATATACTTGTCATCATCTGTGCTTGGTGTTCGTAGATTGGTTGGTCATTTCAGGTCGGTTGGCAAGCGCTTCTTCCGCTGTGCAACCAACATATATATATATATATATATATATATATATATATATATATAATTTTTATTTTTATTTTTATTTTTAAGGTTAAAAAAAATTTTGGGTCCTCCTAGTCCGTGGGCACTCGAGGTCGTCCTGATTGTTCTTGGCCAGGGTCGGTCCTGATTACATTTATTTAACAATTAGTTTGTTTTGGGGAAAATTTTAACTCCCAAAGTACCATCCGGAGCGGAGAAATACTTAGAAGCAAGATTAGTTTTCTTTACTTCATAATTAAGAGAGTAGCCCTTAAAAATCCTTTCCCCCTTAAGTATCACCCAAAATATTATACGGTGAAATAGATACTGCTATTCTGCCAATGTTAAGAACCATTTTACACCATAGTTTAGAGAGAATATATGTCGGTCTCGTTTCTGTGTCAGTGGCTCATCTCATGTCTCTCTCCATGTAATATTAATATATATAGGTTGTTATTTTTGTATGCACAACCTGATCAACATATAAAACTTGATATCGCACCATTTCATCGATTTGGCTCATTTCTAAATATGGAAGGGGTGTATATAATGTCTGTCTTTTTTCTTTTTAAATAAAATTTATAGTTTTTGTTTAAAATTAAGGATAATTTTGATAATCTATTTTAAAATTTTGTGGATATTTTAAAGTTTTCTAGACAATTACAATTCTCTTTCTTGGTGTTGTTTTAAGTTTTGACTCAAATTTTAGTTGCTTTTACTGCTGTTGTACGTATCTTTTGAGTGTGCATGGATGTCTTTGTTGTGGATTTGTGTCCGGTACTGTTAGGAATTTAGCTTTGCAATTTTCTTTTTATGGTTTTGAGTTATGTGTATTTTCCTATCTCAACTTGATCTCCTAGGCCATGAGGGGGATGCACTTTTGATCCCTACTTTCCAGTGTTACAGCTCTACTCTGGTGTAAAGACTGCTTTCACTTGGACTGTGTTTGATTGTACTTTCTTTTTTTCTCATATAAAATAGTTTCGTCACAATTTTTTTTATCATTTGTAATGTTTAATAGTTTATATTTTTTATGAAATTATTTTTAAAAAAAAATCAATTTCTATATTTTTCTCCAAAATAGTGAAAATTAATGCTCCTAACCCATAGAAAAATATCATTTTTTATCGAAAATAGCTATCTTCCGTGAAGAATAATGACAATCAAACACCCAAATAACCATCTTGGTCTACCTACTCATGTCATATCCACAGTTTCCTCATTGTTGTCGACTATGAACCTCTCGAATTACTTGAACTCCTTCGGCTTCTCCCACATCCTCTCGTCTCAACCAATCGATATCCGCAACCATAAAATTTATCGACACGTTCTTCGATATGACATCCTTCGAACTCTATATCCTCGTATGTGGCAACACCAAGTGCGCAAGCAGGTACCACTTCCTTTAGATAGGACGATTTTTAGCAGTTCTTCTTCTTTCACTTACTCGCATTTAGATACGTTTTCAATCTCTTCATATAACTTCTTAATTCTATATATCTCTCGATTTATTACGAGATTCATCATAGTACGTCCATTACAGCGATGCTGACGTAGTGTCGGTACCGGCAACCATGATCTCCCTAGTGAGCGTCAGAGTCTCGCTGACCCCTCTCTTTTAAATTTCTGTGTCCGCCCTTAGTTATGAGTTATGTATATTTTTCTATCTCAAGTTGGTCTCCTAGGCGATGAGGTGGATGCACAATTGGGTCTTCTTGGAAAAGTATACAAGGCACTTGATCACCAGAGCAGATCTGTTGTCTCGTCCATATTCTGTCCAACCTTGTCTTGCTGTCTCGTCCATATTCTGTCCAACCTTGTCCCCACTACATGAGAGCCACTCATCTCTATATCTACTTTCAAACTCTGTCCGAACCCACATATAATAAAAATGTGACAGAATTGGACAGAATAGAGAGGGGACAACAGATCTGCTCTCCTTGATCACTACTCTCCAGTATTACAGCTCTACCCCTGTGTAAGACTGTTTTTCACTTAATTGTTGAAATTTTCTGTTGCAGTACCTACCAATTCAAATAAGCATTTAATTGTCTATAAGAGAGCTATATTTCCGTTGAGGGAAATTAACCTGTGTTTGTATGAACCTTCCATGCATGTCAAGCCTGAATGTTTGTATATGCCCTTAGTTTACAATTCTAACACAGTTAGGAACTAACTAAGCTTTCCTGTGACATGGTAGGTTCCTTCCTTTGCCTAGAATTAATTTATACTGGTCCAACCAGTTTATTCTGCCTTAATTGTATGGACCTTAATTCTTAAGGCTACCTAAAAGTCAAATGTCATAACATCGATCTCCTACTATAGATGTTCAACACCGATTTTGAAACATTTTGTGTGAAGGATCGACACCTACATTATTTCTTGCATTGAAGTTCATTAAACCCAATGAGCAACTCTTAAGGTTCTTAAAGACATATGAGGTGGAAAGAGGCAATATTTTACTCAAATATTCATGCCACTTATGTTTGCTTAATTTCCCTTGAATATTACTTTTTTTTAATATAGGACTAGCTAAGATCGAGTATGAACTCAATTAGTTTCACCAATTTGTGCTATAATCATGCACATGGAAATAGACTAGTTATATGTACGCATCAGATTGTATGTTTCTAGGCTCTACAATATTAAAGCAAATGAAAGTGGATTCAATTGAAAAACTCTGAAACAAATCAACAATATTGATTTTTATTAATGGATTAGGTAAAAAGTCATATAACTATATATATATATATATATATATATATATATATATATATATATATATATATATAACGTATCCATATCCGGATAGGAATAGGAGAAGAGATATGTATCCATATAGGAGAAGGAGAAGAGATATGTATCCATATAGGAGAAAGAATCTAATCATAACCATAATTATTCTTAACACCCCCCTTCAAATTCC
Organism: Iris macrosiphon; assembly: GCA_036927795.1. NCBI lineage: Eukaryota > Viridiplantae > Streptophyta > Magnoliopsida > Asparagales > Iridaceae > Iris > Iris macrosiphon. Next base: position 36,760,474 of record JAYESA010000001.1, on the reverse strand, counting down.
TGGTGGGTCAAAAAATATGAGTTTGTCCAGTAGAAACTGATATCGCGGTTTTGGATGTGACTTTGTAAAGAAATCTGCCAGCGGATCAACTAAAGTCACGTATGGTAGAGAAATAGTGTCCTTCAAATAATGCTCACGGACGAAGTGACAATCAATCTCAATGTGCTTTATCGTTCATGAAAAATCGGATTGTTTGCACTTAATATAGCACTCTTGTTGTCACAATGAAGATGTGTAGGTCCTGTAGGAGCAATGCCCATATCAGAGAGCAGTCTACGTATATGAACGATCTTCTTGGTGATGGTAACCATAGCTCTGTACTCTGCCACAATAGAAGAACATGCAACAACCTCTTATTTCTTGCTTCGCCGTGAGATCAACGAATCACCAAGAAACAAACATAATCCTATAGTAGATCGTCTTATGGTCAGATCTCCTGCCAATCTATATCAGAAAATCCTCGAAGTTGTAGAGTAGATGTAGAAAACATAAATAATGAGCGCGTAATGGAACCCTGGAGATATCTGAGAATCCAGAGTAAGGCACTATAGTGAGCTGATCGAGGCACGAAAATGAACTGGCTAACAATACTAACTGCATGAGAAATATTTGGCCTGGTCAAACAGAGATACACAAGTTGACTCACTAGCCATCTGTAGCAAGTAGGATATGTGAAAGGCTCACCATTTGTGGGATGAAGCTTCACATACAGCTTTAAAGGAGTATCAACTGTGCGACTATCCGATAGACCAGCGGACGAAATATTATCCGAAGCATATTTCTGTTGAGAAACTAGTATCCCTTTCTTACCTTGTGCAATCCCGAGTCCAATAAAATATTAAAAATTGCCAAGGTCTTTCATCTGAAACTACTGATGAAGTGTCACGACCCGCACCAGGTATAGGGGCACGAGAGCATGGGTACGTCCAGCCTATGCCGCAGCATCGGCGGTAGAACGCTGTCTAGGTCATGTAACTATCTAATCAATCTCACATGAATATCCAACTCCATAAGGAGACGCAGATATCACAAAATAATATAGAATATACTCAATCACATAAGCTAGAGCACGATGAGATATCAAAGCAAGCAATAAAATACAAGACAAGTCTAAACAATAATAAATAATCTAACCTGCAATCAATATAACATCCAAGTCTCCAAGTATGTCGGAAAAGTCTTCTATGTCACAGTCTGGAAAAAATATCCAGTCAGGATTGGAATGAAATACACCTCTAACAACAATTCCATGCATATTGACAAAAACTATAACACAGTGTAAAAAAATGCAAGACAGATATGAAAACTGGCAATAAGAAATACTGGAAGAAAGGAATGCTGGAATAAATGGAATACTGGAGCATGTCATCATCAATGTACATCTAGCCATGAAATAGAAATCTAAGTACACGCAAGAACAATGAACTGGTATATAAATGTGTACAAGAATAACAACTAGAACATGTAGAGATGCTAGATCAATATACTAGAGATGCATGTCATGAATCATCTAACTAAGTGTGTGAAACATCAGTATATCATGTGATCGGCTTGGGACTATATGACTCATTACATTGATTAGCGTTCATCCCCAACAAGTCTGGCTAACCATATGTAACAGCGATGAGGCATGTAATGGTCAGGCTGCACCGACATGAGGTGTGCGTGAGCTATGATGCATGTAAAGTTGGGTATGATTGTAGCGCCCCGTTCTCCCGGTGCAGAGATCGCGGCTAAGAAACACAAGACGGTATCGTTCGATCGGGATAGATTGAATTAAGAACTCGTCCTCGTTATGGATTTGTTTCTTCGGAATCGATTCCCATATTCAGTGGACTGCGCCCAAGGATCGGCTTAGCGGCAGAGTCAGGAGGGACCTCTCCGCTGCTATCTTTTATTGCCTCGGTTTTTTATGTCGCTTGTTGCTTTCGTGCTTTGAGTTGGTTTTGGGATTTGCTTGTTTTCCTTGAACGGTTTCTATGGTTTTCATTGTTTTCGTTCATTGAACTGCACTTCAATTCCGAGATTGGAAAGAGAGGAAGAAGTATTAATCGAGCTGTTCGTGTGCAGGTGAACGAGTAGTAGGCGGCTTACGAGCGGAGTCGTGAAGCGCCTCTTTCCTTCTTCTTTCCAAAATCTAAGTGAGTGGCTACCAACCCGATTAGCTAGCCCTGCTTCCAAGCTTCACTCCTTCGCCCCGATCAAACGATACCAAGTAATAATAAAAGAAACCAAGATAAAAGAGAATAGACTTGGTTAATACTGCTTGTCAATCAAACTGTGAACGGTTACCTACTTGCATGCGTGTTCGCTCAGAAAAATTTATCATATGCATAATACAAGTTAGAATGTATGCTCTTCTTTAAATTATGCTATGAACATAACTCATCCTGAATGCAATAATCCGATAGGGAGACTATGCCAAAGTAGCTCTCCTCCTGTTACTGTCCCGTGCCTGTTATTACCCTGATTTGCCTCAACTGCTAACTTAGTGTATATGTTGATCACGGACAACTTGTGCACAAGGTCTTAGTTCCTGCGGACGGTCGCTGGGGCACTGGCACCGATCCGATCCGGACGAAACTCCTGAATAGTCGCCTGTATCGGATGAAATAACTTGTGACGCCCTGCTCAACTTTCCGTTACTTGTTATTTCATTCATGTACTATGCCCCGTCCATTATGGCATCCCGCCAGTGATCCCCTGTATATTTAAACCTGTTGCATACTAACTTGTGTCTTCGTTTCAGGGAAGGCATGGTAAGTATTGTACAGGTAATTCAGACGGTCAGGTAAAATCCACCTAACGGTGGCACGTTCATTTCAGTAAATTCAATATGCTGCTTACTTGTAAATGAACTAAGGCAAGATAGAAACCCACAAAATATGCATGCTTCACTAAACAACGTGTTGATTGGTATAGTCAGGCTAGCTCGCCTTCACCAGCATGTTTCGATATGCTGACCCTCGTTGAAACAGGTTCTCCGTACTAAGGCGAACCGAGCGAGGAGCCGAAGTCGTCTTCCCGATCCAGTCTAGCTGTTAGCGCATCTTCACCGCGCCTCGAAGCCTTTTGAAGCCAGAAGCTGCAACTCTTCATACACAAATGCAGCTCCGTGGCAAAGCGATCCTCCAGCCTGGAGGTCTTTATCGTTTTGAGTTTATAAAAGGATGTAATGTACAGGACTGCTATCTCATTTTGAGTCAACCCATTTGTAAGCCGTTCGGCATATTAGCTAACTCGTTCAAGAGTTTGTAATAGATGTTCATTATCAATAAAGAGAACTTTTTTATGTTTCAAATCTGTGTTTCAATTTATCTACGTACTCTGAATATGTGCTTGCTATGCAAATCATTAAAGCCTTGTGCGGGCGCAACTCCAGGCCCGCACGGCGGTCACGACTCGGGGGACGCCTCGGGGCGTGACATAGTGGTATCAGAGCACAGATTCAAAGTTCCTTAGACTTCGTGCTGGAAAAGTTCCTTTAACGATCAAATTCCTGTGCGAACTCTTGAACTTGCTAGTCCAAAATGAGATACGTTCATGCAATAAGTCCATAATATATTATGATCCTAATGTAATTTACCTTCTTTTGAAGGAATGGATCCAGCGCAATCTGCAGCGCAACCACCGATCGAAACACAAGAAAGCAGTTCGGGTACTTCGGGAAGCTCTCGAAGCCAGCGAGGCATGTATCAAGTTGACCCGCTAGAGCGGGTAATGAAAATGCTAGAAGAGCAACGACAAAGAGACGATGCTCGCCAAGCCAGGTTCGAGAGTAATCTAGAGAACCGATTCTCAGTCCAACAGAAGCAGGTAGATACCCTGCAACAAATCGTTCAAACTTTGGCTGCCAACCATTCTGCCGCAACAGCAACGACTCCGGTGGAACAGCCCGTGCTTGAAGTGGAGACGCCTCAAATCCCAAGGCCGAGGGACATGACTGCCTTCAACTTGGGCCATTTCAAGAAAGTCTGCAACACCCCATTCAACGGGACTGAGGACCCAGTGGTAGCTCTAGATTGGCTAGCCGAGATTGAAGATCACTTCACTCTGCTAGAGGTCCCCGAAGATAAGCGCGTCGCCTGCGCGCAACTGCAGCTCCGCCTCAACGCACACGATTGGTGGGACGTGCATCGACGATCTCTCCAATTTGATCACGGAGAGGAGGCGATCTCGTGGACGACCTTTTGTGCCGCGTTTGAAGAGGAGTTTGTACCGCCTCCAGTACAACGTCAAATGGAAAATGACTTCGTGCAACTGAGGCAAGGCAGGATGACAGTTAAAGAGTACTCCGCCGAATTCAACCGACTCTCCAAATTCGCTAGGGCCTATTTACCTGATGCAGCGAGTCGAGCTAGAAGGTTTGAAGGTGGCCTACGCCCTGCCATCCATTCGCACGTAGTCAATAATCAGTACGAAACAATGCGTGAAGTCATGAATCACGCCCTATCCCTCGAACCGCAGTATCCTCACGTTTCTACTAGCGCTGTGCATACCTACAATCACAAACGCCAAGGCAACGAGGGAGGAAACAACGCTGCAAAGCGTCACAACGACGGCGGTTCACAAAAAGGAAATCGGAGGCTAATTTGTCATTTCTGCAACAAGCCGGGGCACACAGCGAACAATTGTCGTAAGCGGCTTGGGCATTGCCTCCGTTGCGGTGATTCCAACCACCAGCTAGATGCTTGTCCCCTCCCGGATCTCCGTGCTAAGCATAATGCTCCCTAACGGTAGGTCCTATTCTTAAGTTTTGGGACGAAACTTCCAATTGGTTGGGTAGGATGTAGCGCCCCGTTCTCCCGGTGCGGAGATCGCGGCTAAGAAACACAAGACGGTATCGTTCGATCGGGATAGATTGAATTAAGAACTCGTCCTCGTTATGGATTTGTTTCTTCGGAATCGATTCCCATATTCAGTGGACTGCGCCCAAGGATCGGCTTAGCGGCAGAGTCAGGAGGGACCTCTCCGCTGCTATCTTTTATTGCCTCGGTTTTTGATGTCGCTTGTTGCTTTCGTGCTTTGAGTTGGTTTTGGAATTTGCTTGTTTTTCTTGAACGGTTTCGATGGTTTTCATTGTTTTCGTTCATTGAACTGCACTTCAATTCCGAGATTGGGAAGAGAGGAAGAAGTATTAATCGAGCTGTTCGTGTGCAGGTGAACGAGCAGTAGGCGGTACGAGCGGAGTCGTGAAGCGCCTCTTTCCTTCTTTTTTCCAAAATCTAAGTGAGTGGCTACCAACCCGATTAGCTAGCCCTGCTTCCAAGCTTCACTCCTTCGCCCCGATCAAACGATACCAAGTAATAATAAAAGAAACCAAGATAAAAGAGAATAGACTTGGTTAATACTGCTTGTCAATCAAACTGTGAACGGTTACCTACTTGCATGCGTGTTCGCTCGGAAATATTTATCATATGCATAATACAAGTTAGAATGTATGCTCTTCTATAAATTATGCCATGAACATAACTCATCCTGAATGCAATAATCCGATAGGGAGACTATGCCAAAGTAGCTCTCCTCCTGTTACTGTCCCGTGCCTGTTATTACCCTGATTTGCCTCAACTGCTAACTTAGTGTATATGTTGATCACGGACAACTTGTGCACAAGGTCTTAGTTCCTGCGGACGGTCGCTGGGGCACTGGCACCGATCCGATCCGGACGGAACTCCTGAATAGTCGCCTGTATCGGATGAAATAACTTGTGACGCCCTGTTCAACTTTCCGTTACTTGTTATTTCATTCATGTACTATGCCCCGTCCATTATGGCATCCCGCCAGTGATCCCCTGTATATTTAAACCTGTTGCATACTAACTTGTGTCTTCGTTTCAGGGAAGGCATGGTAAGTATTGTGCAGGTAATTCAGACGGTCAGGTAAAATCCACCTAACGGTGGCACGTTCATTTCAGTAAATTCAATATGCTGCTTACTTGTAAATGAACTAAGGCAAGATAGAAACCCACAAAATATGCATGCTTCACTAAACAACGTGTTGATTGGTATAGTCAGGCTAGCTCGCCTTCACCAGCATGTTTCGATATGCTGACCCTCGTTGAAACAGGTTCTCCGTACTAAGGTGAACCGAGCGAGGAGCCAAAGTCGTCTTCCCGATCCAGTCCAGCTGTTAGCGCATCTTCACCGCGCCTCGAAGCCTTTTGAAGCCAGAAGCTGCAACTCTTCATACACAAATGCAGCTCCGTGGCAAAGCGATCCTCCAGCCTGGAGGTCTTTATCGTTTTGAGTTTATAAAAGGATGTAATGTACAGGACTGCTATCTCATTTTGAGTCAACCCTTTTGTAAGCCGTTCGGCATATTAGCTAACTCGTTCAAGAGTTTGTAATAGATGTTCATTATCAATAAAGAGAACTTTTCTATGTTTCAAATCTGTGTTTCAATTTATCTGCGTACTCTGAATATGTGCTTGCTATGCAAATCATTAAAGCCTTGTGCGGGCACAACTCCAGGCCCGCACGGCGGTCACGACTCGGGGGATGCCTCGGGGCGTGACAATGATAACATAAGCTACTAATATTTCTCTATTTTCCCTAGCTAGCACGATGGATTCCAATCACGACTCCTCGTGACAGGTCTCAATGATGCCAACTCGTGTAAAAAACAGTGTCAGGGACATGTACGCTATATAACAAGAATTATAGAGATAATCAACATAATGGAAACTGTCAGAGAATGTACTCGTCTGGGGTCCTTCTGCTGGTATGAATCAGAGTCCAAGTCACAGTCCAAATAGCCTATGTATTACAAATTTATCACGTCAAAAGATAATTTATTTTAATATATTTAATTCTGGAATAATTACTCTAAAATCCTATTTTAATCTTATTATTCTGATTTTTATATTAATTCCTAAAATTTGTCCAAAGGAACTGAATTTTATCAACTCGAGGCTCATGGCACGCAAATCGAGGCGATATATTGACCAAAAAGTCAACCGACACAAACTCAACTTTCATGCATGAATTCCTGTAGATTTCAGCGTCAAAAACATGCTGGAATTTATGGCTCATCCGAATTCAAATTCGTTTGAGAATTATGGCACATACAAGTTTCGTATCGTGCACCGATGGTTAAATTCTAACCTAGAAGTTCTACAGAATTAACAGTATACAAATACTTCGAATTAAATTCTAGGAAAAACATATGTCAATGATATCGATATTAGCTTTCTGAAACTTTAAATGGTTCGTGATTCTGATTCCTGGTTCTCAGGGAATCACGAAAATATCGAAACACGTCTATTTTTGGACATACTGTGTTCTACGAATTTTTCAGAATTTAATAATCATAATTTCGTAAAAAAAATTATATAATCAGAAATATAACCTCAATATCATTCTAACACAAAAAATTAGGCCACGTTTGGAGTCCGGAGCTATGCTCAATGGCTTCTGGAAGATGAAGGAACCCTACATGGCAATTCTCCAAAATTCGGCTGAAGAAAAACCCTAAAAATAAATAACTAAACTAATATATATATAGAGGAGAGAGAAAGCAGCCGCGGCTCAGATAGCGCCACATGGCAGCCATCCAACGCTGGCCGCCCAAATCGAACAGTCGCAAATCCACGCGGCTCGGCTCAGCTGAGTCCGAGTCGAATTCTGACTCGGCTCGGCTCGAGGTCGGCTCGGCTCGGCTCGCAGCCACCCCGCGGTCACTGACAGGCGGGCCCGGCCAAGTTTGCTGCAGGAGGCTGACAGGTGGGCCCCCCGTTTGCTGACTGGGCAGAATTAATTACTTTTTGGGTTTTCTTTTTCAGAAATTAGTTTTTAATTCAGTTTTTCATAATTAACTCAAAATAAATGCTAAACATAATCAAAAAATTCCCAAAAAAACCTAAAAAATATATTTTATTATTTAGAACCTAAAATAAAAGTTTGGGATATTTTTAATTAAGTTTGTCTCTAAAATAAATTCTTAAAAGTCCTAGAAAATTAGGGTTACTAGTTTTTAATTAACAAAAAATTATGGAAAAAATCCCAATAGCCCCACTTTAACCTAATAACAACATTTAAGCACGAATTTTAGGATACGGAGGTTACAAGTCTACCCACCTTAAAAAAAATTCGTCCTCGAAATTTAAAATCCTCAATTATTTTATTTATTTATTTACATTATTTCTCCATCAAAGATTTAATTCATCAAACCGTATAATCATGAAGCAAATTCATATTGTTATTTTACAAACTTTCATAATTCTATAGATATCATATTTCTGAAAAATCCTCAAATTTAAAAATCGAATTCCATTCGTATCACAATCTCCTCAAAATTTGGTGTTAATAATTAAATACTCAAAAATTTAATATCCAATCCTCTAATTTAAATTCAATCAATGCACATTTATAAAAGTTAAAATCTCATCCAAAAAGTTTGTATTCAACTACTAACCCATTAATCATCTTACTCCTCAAATTTTGAGTAAATCACTAAATACAAAATTTACTATCCAATCCTTTAATTAAAATCCCATCAATGCATATTTATAAAATTTAAATTCTCATCCCAAAAATTTGAATTCAAACACTAATCCATTAATGATCTTACTCCTCGATTATTTTTCTACACAATACTCAAATAATATAATACTCGCAAAAATCTTCAATTACAATATTCAAAATAAATCTATATCTTGCAGTCAAATAAATACAATGATAATCTTTTTAATTTCCTCAAAATTTAATGACAAATTCAATCATTTCATAATCTTCATAAAATCAACGTTTTAACAAGATCGCCAATCCTGTCATATTAAGTTCTCAACTCTTTGTTTAAATTAATGTTTATCCTCGATATTTAAAGCACCTTGTCTCTCTTTGTCAAGTCATATCCTCTTCATAAATCTTTACTACGGTCAAACCCCCAACAATCAAGGTCTAAGAAAATCCTACCTATAGTCACACAACATGCAATCTAGAGAAAACATACATGGTTATGGTCTCCTTTGTCATGGTATTGCAGTCTCTGCTAGGGTGTACTACTAACTATATTCTAACAAGAAAATTATTGATACAAGCTATGGTACTAAGGAATCAATCAATCAAACAAATAGATGGAAAAGGAATATGAGGAAAGAACATAACATAGCCTTCTAACCCATTACTTGGATATCTTAATCCTCTAATATACACTTAACTCTGGCACATTCACTTACTAATTCCAATCTCTATATACTGATATCCATACCAACTAATCATTAGTCCACAACATCCATGAATACATCCTCATTGCATACACCTGTCTATTGATACCTAGATATGATACCAAGAATCTCTAACACAACCATAGTTTAATAATGCATCCAAAGTTTGATACTTGTATCCCTTTAGATACCACTATTTCTACTACAAGCATACTCACTGCTAGCTCTCTTATCTACTACAATTGTTTATACTATATTTTTTTTCTTATCACTCAAGTGCACACCAAGTGCAACACACCACACTAAGTACTACTCAATCTAATACAACTCTAGATGGACACCCAAGTCTGTTTGCAGTGCCATCTCAAGCATTCTCAAACCAATAGATCCGTACACATGCACATCAACCACTCATATACTAATATATATCTTACTCACCATAAAATTTTATCCTCAAAATAAAATCATCAAAATTTACTTCTTGAACGATTTAAAATAAAATGCATATACTTTCCTCAAAAGTCAAATATTCCAATATCGAATGAAATTTTAATCACTTCCAAAAATCCTTTATAGCTTTGACTATGTTTATTGAATTTGATTTTGAATCCTCAAAAATTTTAATAACATAAAATCTTAACTCCTCAAAAATTCTTTAAAAATTGAAATTTATTCCCACTCTTCAAATTATAAATTTAAATCCACAAGTATACATATAATACTCACAATCTCTAATACTCAAGGTGCACACAATACACCAATTGTCTACAATTCTCAACTGTGTTCTAAATTTTGTACTGCCCGGATTACTTGCAATATTACTTTCAATAATCAAAGTTATCATCACGCATATTTTCTACAATAATTTTCTATCTATTTCAATTGATACACCAATCTAATTATCATCACACGTAGTACTTACTGTTATTAGCACCTTGCTCAACTAATCCTCGATATAGAAACATTAGCACTATTGATATGGTAACACTAGCTCCATCATTAGATCATCTCATCAAGCTTATTAGAACTCCCGATTATTCGCACTAGTTATAACACCCATGTTTCACTTCACTCTCAATGACAGGCATATGATTCCATATCTCGATTGATGTATAAGCATATCTCTTAATCCTTTTACAGCCTGTTAAACTAATCTGTGATACACTTCACAACTTTCATTACTAATCCTGATATTTCTCTACTTATGACATCTCATTAAACCCTTTATGCATATACATTCGTTTACTCTTAACACACCCGGTATCAATCATCAAATTGAACATCATGCTCCATTAATCTTTAACACAATTCCTTGATACTTAATTGTTTACATAGATCATCCAATTACATAATTTTATGACTATCCAAGACTGAATGCTGATTCTGATACTTACTCTTGGAACCTTCACTGATACTCTTACTCCTCTTTCTATAATACCAATACTAATTATAATAACACCTATCATAGAACTATTGCTACAAGGTACTATGCTATGGGTATCTCTAGATTAATGCCTACTGCTCCCATGTCAAACTAAGAAATACTTACAAACTCACAAGTCACACTCAGTCAAACTAATACAAGACACAACCAAAATTGCAAGTCACTAATTATCATACTAATAAGGAATCCTTAAAGAAAATAAGCTAAAAAAAAAACTGGGTTAAGGACTGAAGGTATTTTTACTGCTAGTAAAGAAAAGAAGCGATGGAACAAAGTCCTGGAATAACAGAAATAGATAAGTATTGAGATGAGACTTTAAGAACCATTTTAAGATACAACCTGATAATCATACACATCTATCTGAAATCATGACACTCAGAATCCTCGCCACGCCAGTAAGCATAGATGCGATAAACGACAGGTTCCGTAACTAAGGTATGCAACTCTATAATCATGTCATCTAGAATCTTTGCCATGCCAACCGGTATGGCTGCGAGAGACTCTAAGTTTCATAACTAAAGTATGTACATCCAAGTCAGGTTCCTACGTTCTCGTCACGACAGCTAATATGGCTGCGATAAACTCTAGGTTCCATAACCAAAGTAGACGTTTTACCTTTCTCACTGTCCTCATCAATATATGTCATCAGATGATACCGTAAATTTTAGCCCGTAAAATTCATCTCGATATGAAATCAACTCAACAACGATACCAAGAATTAACAACTGGTCAACAAGAATTAAACTCAACAATGATACCAAGATTTTAATTTAATAACTGATCAACAAGAATCAAGTTCAATAACAACAAGCAAGAGCGGACGAAAACAAGGAAAAGGATTTAAATTGGAAATTATAATAAGATTCTCAAGGGGTCGTCCCAGGAATCTCTCAAAATTTTTTGTGATTGAGTATCCTCTCTCATCCTAGTATCCTATGTCCTATATTCTATAGTAGGCAAGCAGTAGTACAACTAAGACGTCACACTACCATGACATCGCACATCTTGCGAAGTCTGACCTGCATGGGCCACCACTAAAAAAGTGTCACGACCCGCACCCGGTATAGGGGCACGAGAGCGTGGGTACGTCCAGCCTACGCCGCAGCATCGACGGTAGAACGATGTCTAGGTCATGTAACTATCTAATCAATCTCACATGAATATCCAACTCCATAAGGAGACGCAGATATCATAAAATAATATGGAATATACTCAATCACATAAGCTAGAGCACGATGAGATATCAAAGCAAGCAGTAAAATACAAGACAAGTCTAAACAACAATAAATAATCTAACATGCAATCAATATAACATCCAAGTCTCCATGTATGTCGGAAAAGTCCTCTATGTCACAGTCTGGAAAAAATATCCAGTCAGGATTGGAACGAAATACACCTCTAACAGCAGTTCCATGCATATTGACAAAAACTATAACACAGTGTAAAGAAATACAAGACAGATATGAAAACTGGCAATAAGAAATACTGGAAGAAAGGAATGCTGGAATAAATGGAATACTGGAGCATGTCATCATCAATGTACATCTAGCCATGAAATAGAAATCTAAGTACACGCAAGAACAATGAACTGGTATATAAATGTGTACAAGAACAACAACTAGAACATGTAGAGATGCTAGATCAATATACTAGAGATGCATGTTATGAATCATCTAACTAAGTGTGTGAAATATCAGTATATCATGTGATCGGCTTGGGACTATATGACTCATTACATTGATTAGCGTTCATCCCCAACAAGTCTGGCTAACCATATGTAACAGCGATGAGGCATGTAATGGTCAGGCTGCACCGACAGGAGGTGTGCGTGAGCTATGATGCATGTAAAGTTGGGTATGATCACATAAGCTACTAATATTTCCCCATTTTCTCCAGCTAGCACTATGGATTCCAATCACGACTCCTCGTGACAGGTCTCAATGATGCCAACTCGTGTAAAGAACAATGTCAGGGTCATGTACGCTAAACAACAAGAATTATAAAGATAATCAATATAATAGAAACTGTCAGAGAATGTACTCGCCTGGGGTCCTGCTGCTGGTATGAATCAGAGTCCAAGTCACAGTCCAAATAGCCTATGTATTACAAATTTATCACGTCAAAAGATAATTTATTTTAATATATTTAATTCTGGAATAATTACTCTAAAATCCTATTTTAATCTTATTATTCTGATTTTTATATTAATTCCTAAATTTGTCCAAAGGAACTGAATTTTATCAACTCGAGGCTCATGGCATACAAATCGAGGCGATCTGTTGACCGAAAAGTCAACCGACACAAACTCAAATTTCATGCATGAATTTCTGTAGATTTCAGCGTCAAAAACATGCTGGAATTTATGGCTCGTCCGAATTCAAATTCGTTTGGGAATTATGGCACATACAAGTTTCGTATCTTGCACCGATGGTTAAATTCTAACCTAGAAGTTCTACAAAATTAACAGTATATAAATACTTCGAATTAAATTCTGGGAAAAATATATGTCAATGATCTCGACATTAGCTTTCCGAAACTTTAAACGGTTCATGATTCTGATTCCTGGTTCTCCCGGAATCACAAAAACATCAAAACATGTCTATTTTTGGACATGCTGTGTTCTACAAATTTTCCAAAATTTAGTAATCGTAATTTCGTAAAACAAATTATATAATCAGAAATATAACCTCAATATCATTCTAACACAAAAAACTAGGCCACATTTGGAGTCCGGAGCTATGCGCAATGGCTTCTAGAAGATGAAGGAATCCTAGATGGCAATTCTCCAAAATTCGGCTGAAGAAAAACCCTAAAAATAAATAACTAAACTAATATATACATAGAGGAGAGAGAAAGCAGCCGCGGCTCAGATAGCGCCACGTGGCAGCCATCCATCGTTGGCCGCCCAAATCGAACAGTCGCAGATCCACGCGGCTCGGCTCAGCTGAGTCCGAGTCGAATTCTGACTCGGCTCGGCTCGAGGTCGGCTCGGCTCGCAGCCACCCCGCGGTCACTGACAGGCGGGCCCGGCCAAGTTTGCTGCAGGAGGCTGACAGGTGGGCCCCCCATTTGCTGACTGGGCAGAATTAATTACTTTTTGGGTTTTCTTTTTCAGAAATTAGTTTTTAATTCAGTTTTTCATAATTAACTCAAAATAAATGCTAAAAATAATCAAAAAATTCCCAAAAAATTTTAGAAAATATATTTTATTATTTAGAACCTAAAATAAAAGTTTGGAATATTTTTAATTAAGTTTGTCTCTAAAATAAATTCTTAAAAGTCCTAGGAAATTAGGGTTACTAGTTTTTAATTAACAAAAAATTATGGAAAAAATCCCAATAGCCCCACTTTAACCTAATAACAACATTTAAGCACGAATTTTAGGATACGGAGGTTACATGAAGATATCTCTGAGTAGCTATAATCCCTGCTGAATCATCGCTAGTCAAAATTATGTCATCTACATAGAGTAAAAGAAGAACTCATCCCTGCGGTGACGTCCGCACAAACAAAGAATGATCCTGAGAACACTGTTAAAAACTTGCCTCGCATATAGCACTCTGAAAACATTCAAACCAAGCTCGAAGAGCTTGCTTGAGACCATATATAGCATGACAAAGGAGACAAACATGTCCTGGTGGAATAGAAAGACCTGCAGGGGGCTCCATATAGACAATCTCAGATAATGAACGGTAAAAAAATGCATTCTTCGCATCCATCTGATAGAGTGACCACTGACGAGAAGCAACAACATTTAGTAATATATGAAATATGGTCATCTGAGCAACAGGTGCATAGGTCTCATCATAGTCAATTCCATGCTCTTGTGTAAAACTTCGAACAACTAATCGAGCCTTGTGTCACTGAATGGATCCATCAAGTCGATACTTGACCCTGAAATCCCACTTGTAGCTAACAGGCCGGACCCCATTTGGTAGTGGAACAACATCCCAAGTACATATCTGCTGAAATGTTCGAAACTCCTCCACCATAGCCTTTTGCTACTCAGGGTACTGATATATCATGCCCCAAACTCCCACAAGCTCAATAGTCTCCGCTGAACGCGAATCACCACGTTGCAGCGCTCCCGCAGGATAATCGTTCTCATTAGGACATGATGCTGTACGAGGCTGGAGTTGCGCTCGCACAAGGCAATGTTGTCAAACACCAAAGTTATCATCAAAACGACCAAGTTGCAGGGAAAGTCAAGTATTGTGTACCAAGCACACATCAGAGTATACACAGTGAAGCTCTCGATAGGGTCCAAATAAAATGCCACAAAGGCGATGCCACAAAGGTGATGTAATACTCTTGCTCTTTTCTCTAGCCCACAAAGGTACTTATCGTTCATACATTATGTCCCGTATATCCAAGCAGCGCCACTACACCTACGTACCTGAAATAATATCTATAAATGTGGGTCAGTACACAGCCGTACTGGTGAGTGGGGTAACCCACTCGTCTAAGCCGACACTAAGTAAAATATTGAATGCAAATAGTTATATGGTGATCTTTCTAGTTGAATCCTAGATTCGTTTTATGGCATAGGTATGAATGTTAAGAAAAGTTGTAAATCAAGTTAAGCATGCAAGCATTCAACTCAAGCCAATTGACAAGCAATATATAACCAACTCGAAGAAAACTAGCATGCAAACCATCCTACTCAAACCCAAGCAACACGGAAACCTATCGAACCATTATCCAAGCCTCAATATACATCCTCAATCCAAACCTTATAATCCAATCTTCGATATGCACACTCTTGCCGAGGCAAGGTAGCCGCCGCCTACGCGAAAAGCACAAAACAAACCAAAGTAAAGCAAACCAACTCTTATCTATATGAAGTTACTGGCCAAGCCATAAAGGACGTTGATCGGACTGATCAATTGCAGTTCTACTCGAAACAGCGCTAAGTAGCAAGCCCGCCTGAATTGCATTAAATCGCCGGCACCGCGCCCAAGGCACGTTACCAATTTGTCTCCCCTATGGCCGAACGATCCTGGTGCCCCGGAGCCTTCCCGTTCGAGGAGACCAAACCCCGTGCAACATAGGTTGTCTGTGACATGCAGACACCAAGTAGGTATAACGAGAGAATCGAACATTCTTGCCCCACCAAATGATCCTAGACTCATTCAACCAATTATCCAACCAATATCCATAACCATTCTCCAACATATAGCCCAAGGCATAAATCTCAAGTTATCCCCATAGGCACAATGCCGCTTCTCGACACAATATTTCTAATTGGTGCAATACCCCTCGCTCGTTACAATCCCGTGGCACAATGCCCTCGCCAATGCAGTTGTCCGGTTTCGAACCACAACTGCATGCTTTGTAAGACAAAGCGCTCAAGTGATACTCGTGCACGGATGCACGCTCGCTCGCTCGCTCGCCCGAATTCCCGAGGTTCCAACCAAGATATTCCAACTGCTTCTCCAACTGCCCCAAATATATAATCCAACTCTAGCTCCAACTATCCAACGCAAAAACCAATCAAGCCACAAACCTATCCAAGCAAACGACGTACACTCTATGCACGCCTCAGTGTAGTGATTTCCAAGTTCCAGTCCAAGTGTTCAAGCCTTTACGTGTGTTCCATATTATTAGGCATGAAGGAGTAGAGGAGAAGGGACAAAGCTCACTCACATAGTTTGATTCCGTTAAGCATCCTGCCATGCCGATACGGCCGATCCCTTGAACCCGTGGTCTGATGCAAAGCACGATCTACTCAACTGGTATGACCGTGCGAGCAGGCCGTGCTCTCCAAATTATCTGACCGATCGGACTAAGGAAGACGGCATTATCGCTCCAATCCAGCTATCTCAGTACTGCTCTGAACGAACACCTGATTCCCATCGAACTCCACTAGAAATCTGCACATGAAACCAACTCAATCAATACGTGTTTCCAAATCCAACAAATTAAAATGTAACCAGCTATTGCCTGATTCAATCTGACTCAGCGTAATGTGCCGTACGGTTGTAGGACGTTACATAATATACCACTTAGATTCAGGTTCGTCCCCGAACCATACTAGTATCCATTCTTTACTAGCATGCCGCAATCCAACTTCATAACTCTGCTCTATGCAACTCACATTATCCTGATCCCGATTCAGCATCTCGCTCGCGCTGAAAGCTCGCACAAATTCCATATTCCCATATCCTCCTTGCATCTCAATACGAATTCTTCATATCACTTAGTTTTGGATCATACACATATTTAAGGCGTCCCTGAAATACATGTATTTCAGCTGAGCATAGCGATAGCAAATTTAGACAAGTTACAAGGGTATCTTTATGTCCGAGGCATCCATTCACTTTCCTCCCAATTGAACCAATTCTAAATTTTATTCCAACATATTTGCACAAGCGCTATCCTCAAGTATGATAATTTTCCACCGAATCAATCAGTTCGTGTTCCAACTCAATCCATCCAACTATTTCTGAATCCACACTAGCACCATCTCTAAATATAATCTCATACTCCGAATGATCATCACAACTGATACTACCCCAGCTAGGCGACTTACCCAAATATAAAACTTTGCTCTTAGATCAGCTCAGCCCAACACCTTTTCCTCAATCTCAATACCTCACTGGGTGAACATCTATACTGAGGTTCGTGTGATCCACGAATATCTTACTGCCACGCCAAGGGATAGTGTCGCCACGATCTCAATGTGGACACACTCGCCACAATTCCTAGGTTGCGCATGGAATAGTTCTTCGCGCTGCTTCTACTGCCTCGAAGCACAAGATATCACCTTTGCCTTCTGTACGAGCACGCATCCCAGACTAAGTTTCGATGCATCTTGTAAATCTGAGGCACATCTGTCCCTTCCAGTATTGCAATGATTTAATCTGAATGAGCCGCTGCTTTAACTTCATAAGCTAGTTTTGTCACGCCCCTTCCCAAAATACGTAGGACTAGGACACGTAAGCATGCCAGCCATCTGTATATGGCAACTCCAATATATGGAAACTATAGCACATGCGTACGCTGTATAATGAACAATAATTCACAAGTGGTAAAAACTATCACAAGTCACAGGGTATAATCTAAATCTCATCCACAGAAATCAAATATAAATGAATAACCAATGACCATATAACTAGATCTCAATAAAAAAAGTATCTAAAGATGATCGTCGGATGGAAACAAATCCAATGTCGAACTAGAATATAAAAATGAACAAGATAAATACCATATAAGTACAACATCTAACAAATACGAGGCTCGAAGAGAAGACATCCTCGGAAATATAAGTAGCCTGTCCGGATCTGCGCTCCTGCGAATACTCACGAACATCTACACCTGGAAAGGGACCAGGTCCTCAGAGGGACGTAACAAGATACATAGAAACATGCCATAAAGTAAATACTGAATAAATAAAGGGGATGTGCTAACCATCTAAGTGAATGCAATTTGAGGATAATCTTGGTACGTATGGGTAGGCGTAGGCATAACGTCCAACGTTCTCTAGAGTGTGGTATTTGCAAAATCATCAAGTAACGTCCAACACTCTAGGGAACGTGGTATCTGTAACGTCCATCATTCCGAAGAATGAGGTATCTGCAATATATATACGTCCGTATCACTCCGAAGAATGCAGTATCTGCATAAAGGAGGTGGGTGTCCCATACGCCTACTAGTCGTCCTCCCCGCCCAATGTAAATGTACAAGTTGCGAAGACGACGTGAACATCTCGTACTAAAATACAAGTCTCTATAAAAATAAACAACTAAGCTAAATACCATTACACGTGTTGCTCACACCGATGGCCAATCGAGTATGAGGCACGCGTCCCTACATGAACTCACTCTGTGACGTGAAATGATACTTGTCAAGGCCTGGGGAGTCATACCGATAACTCCAACCCTTTAGGTGGGTCTACTAGACTCTAGGTCGGACACAAGTCCTAACGTCAATGCCTTCGTTTACTGCACCCGAGTCTCTCTCGTACGCGCACAGTTATATAATATAAACATGCAACCAATAATACAGAATTTAAACAGTACAACAAGGCAAGGTATACTTGCCTGGCAAGAGAGCTGCAAAATGTAACGTCCAGATATCAAATACCAAGAGTCAGAAACTATGGCCTCAGAATGAACATCTCCGGATGCTAAAATAAACATCACCAACGTTTCCAGAATAAGCGAAATAGCTAGAAAATACTATCCTTTCATCCAATTTGGACACAGGGGCAAAACGGTAATTTTGGACCAAAGTGGGATCCACATATGGGCCACCTTGTACCAAAAAGTGTGCCAAGAGTAAAGGTCTCTAAAAGGGATAAATTATAGGTCAAACAAACTCTAAATGTCAGTATGAACTCAACGGTATGTCCATATGTAGATTCCGATGAGCCGAACACAATTTCGCCCAAAAAGCCAATTGGCGACTTGGTCAACTGTCTCAGAATTGCGTAAAAATTGGGTCACAGGACCGGCGCGATACCACGAGTCCAGTGGCGTAAGTTTTGTCGGATTCTGACGAGCGTGCACAAAATGCGCACGGCTTTTGTAAAAGTCACGATACGGATATTTACTGCGGATACGGGCTGATTCCGACGCGCACACGCGTCCAAATCAGTTTCCACGAAATCTCACATATTCGAGTATACTGCGCGCACCTTTTGGTACACTTGGTACACAGCGGGACGGTCCCGTTTGGCGGGGCGCACTCTGTTTCACAATTTTTGGAATTTAGAAAAAAGTAAGTTTTTGGATTTTTCTACCTAATTTATTTTAACATACAGTAACAAATAAAATATTATATTTGACAGAAAATAAACTAGGTTAGGTGGTCTTCGTATACCAACAAGAAAAACTGAATTCGGATCTCTGTGGTGGGAGATACGAGTCCGGGAACAGGGGTGGTTGTAATAGCTTTTTTTCTGAGATTTAAAAGTCGTAGTTTTTCCTCGACTTGGCATCGATTTTTACCTAGGTTTGTGCGTGGTTCGAGATAAACTAACATACAAATATGGAAGGGGGATAGGTGAGGATCATACCGGAGAAGACGGGATCGAGTTTGGTTGAGCAGGGGCACGGGAAATACAGCGGGAACACAGGTACGTTGCTGGAATTTTCTGCGCTGCGATGCTCGCGAGCGCGCGGCGTGCGGCGGTCGCGGCGTGCGGCGGTCGCGGTGGCGACTCCGGCACTGTCAGGTACGGCGCGGGGGGGGTGGAGGCTGGACGGCGCCGAGGGTGGATGGGAGGATTAGGGTTCGGGTTTGGGAGAGAGTGAAGTATATATAGAGAGAGAAGAGAGGCGGTGCGGGGGGGGAGGGGGGGGATACCGCTCGCGTGGGGGGGTGTATTCACAAACAGCTGCTGTTGCTGCTGTTTCCTTATTCTCACTTCTTTCTTTCTTTCTTAGTTGGTTTGGTTTGGGATGGGTTATGGTTTTGGGTTTGGGTGTGGAATGGGTTGCGGGTTTGGGTTTGGATCCATTAAGGATCCAAACCCATTATCTTTTCTTTTCTTTTTCTTTTTCTTTTTTTCTTTTTCTTATTCTAATTAACTAAATATATACATATATATATATACATATATATACCTAGAAAATTCTAGAAAAATATATTTGTGCATACCATTAAGCTAGCGACTGTCCACAGGGTCTCCTACATGAAATAAATTAGGAAAAAAAATTTAATGAATCCAAACATCCCCTAGATGCACAAACACCTCAAATAAAAATTTAATAAAATATATTTCCTCTATTTAGCCATTAATTACTAATTAAAAAAATAATTAAAAAAATAACTAATACGGTTTATTAAAATAATTGGGGTTTCACAGTCGTCAATTCATATGAATGCTATTCCCTTCCGGGGCACGACGAGTCAGAGGCGATGCTATCTTCAAAAATCTGCGACTCCGAATCTCATCAGTTGACTAGGCCATTTCCACCATTGCTTCGATCTTCTGGCTGCATCTTCAGCTGAAGGCTATCCCAAGGGTCTCTCAAATCCAACACTCAGTCGCTTAGGCCAATCTCCAACACACACTACTCACATCAACCCTCGACGCATTCCCAAATGCGCCGCCTCAAGGGTCGTTCTATGGGTCTACAATATTCATCCAAGATTTGGCAGTCAAGTCGCTAGGGTCAGCTGTCCCGAAGCTACGCTCGATAATTATAAGTCATTACGATGGACAGTTACTACGAACCATGCTATATCTCATCTGCAAATCCGAGCCATAATCCAACCATTCC
This sequence comes from Iris macrosiphon, assembly GCA_036927795.1. NCBI lineage: Eukaryota > Viridiplantae > Streptophyta > Magnoliopsida > Asparagales > Iridaceae > Iris > Iris macrosiphon. The sequence goes on along the minus strand of JAYESA010000001.1, from coordinate 36,739,638 downwards.
ATCCGAACGAACTTTCAAATTTAAGCACTTCATGCACTACCTCTGACGAATCTGTCAACCAAACGCCGCTTAATCACCTAGAGTCTTGCTATCTATCCAAGCCATAATTCGAGAACTGCGCTCGTTGAAACTGTCTTATCAATCCGCCGTTCTGCCCTGAATCTATCAAAATTTTGAACTGCCATATTTAACTTATCGCACTACCACTTGCAACGATTTTTGAAACTAAAGACTTGCTCCAGTTCTTATCCGTTTGTCGCGTTCCACAATGCACGTCCAACTTTCTCGAGCAGCACAGTGTCTTGCTCTAATGTTGCTCTTTCATTAAGCTATCTTCAAATATCCATCCGCCTGAATCCTATTTCTCGTTTCATTCCTTAGCCCGTCTTGATTTCTCTATGTTTCGATTGATCCATACATTCTCAATGACTCGTGCATCAGTTCCAACATAAATCTTAAATCCATATTGCCTTTACTTGTTGCCTCAATCCGCCTTGATACTGTAAGTGTTAACTTCCAATCTGACCTAACATCAACTAAACTTGCCTCATGCCCATTTATGTCTTCTAGAGAATCCGTCTACCATTTTTGCACCACTTCGCCAAATTCTCACTTCCACTAAACCTAAGTCCAACTTCTCGAGTGCCAATTTCAAAAATCCTTCAAGTCAGTACGAATCCATCACATTGCCCCTCCAAACCAGATCGTGTTTCATTGCTCAACCAACAGCTCCAATGTATTTCCAAAATTCGTAGTCCGTGCTCGCTATCCTTCAATTAATCCATCACTTCGCTCAAGCGTATCCTAACTGTTTGTTCCTCATGCTCAATTCACTTTGTATCCAAGAATGCTCCACCGAATTTCCAAATTGTGCAAGCGAACTCTGATATTCGGCTTTCCATCTGAACAATCTCAACTGTTTGTAATGCTTGGTCTGCCTCAATCCTTCAAATTTCCAAACACTCTTTCCATCTGTTTATTCTGATCTCGTCCATCTCTCTAGTCTAACGATACTTCCATTTGCACAAGTCCGTTCTCGATTGCTCAACTGAATATTTGCTTGCTCTATTTTTTATTCTTTCCAACTCAGCCGATATGCACCAACCAACTTATATTCCTGTTACCGAGTCCGTTGCGGCAATTCCTTTCATGTTTATCCAAAATATTTAAATGCTTTGTTCACTATGTGGTATCCCATATACCATTCCGAATCAAGTCGCTACTCGCATTATGATTCCTTTGCACTAATCCATGATCCGTTTGAACTATACCAATGTGTGATCCTGCCATCCCCAACTCAAGTCTGACACGAAACACAGAAAATTCTTTAACCATCCAACTCTTTCCATCAATCTCGCTATGCAACTTGTGCAATGTTCCATTCTCAATGCTTCCAGCTATTCTCAAACTGTCTGATACTTTCGCAATACGAGCAATCCCGTGCATTGAGCTCTCTTCCAAGTAATCCAACCCAATACCCAACTGTTCCACACTTTTGTTATACGAGCAACTCGTGCAAACTTATCCTGATATTCCCAAGCCAAACTCAAACCTTCTCAGCCAATGCTCTATGTGATATACCCAGCCAAAAATCAAACTTTCATCCAACTATTCGCTACACGAGCAACTCGTGCAACGATCCATTCTTAATCCAATGCTTCTACTCACAACATGCCGCATAACCAATCTCGTCTGCCAACCAACTGATCTATTGATGCAATCAGAAACTCCCTGAACGACAAGCCAAGCCAAATCAACGACACACCTCTCAACTTGCTGCACGAATGCAACAACGTCACCCAACTTGCTGCACGAATGCAACAACGTCTAACGATGCTAAGCGATCTAATAAAAACCAACAAAAGCAACGCAACAAAGCACAACATGCAGCCACAACCAGCAACATATAGACTTATTGCATTAAACATCCAATGCGGCACCGAGTAGAGCCAAGAGTTAAATGACACGCGAAAGCTATTTAGAGTTTATGGTGAAGTAAAGAACCAAGTCCGAGGAAAATGAACCAGGCACTCTGATACCAATATCTCACGCTACAATCTTCCGCAAGCTCAATAGTCCCCGCTGAACGTGAATCACCACGTTGTAGCGCTCCCGCAGGACAATTGTTCTCATCGGGACATGATGTCGTACGAGGCTGGAGTTGCGCTCGCACAAGACAATGTTGTCAAACACCAAAGTTATTATCAAAACGACCAAGTTGCAGCGAAAGTCAAGTATTGTGTACCAAGTGTAACATCCCGTTCCGTTCTAGCGGCCTGTCGACTCAAACGGCAAAGCAAAGGATATCCAGACTTATCCCTACAGGAATCCGGCTTAGGCTTTCATAGGCTCGCTTGACGTATCGCTCTACCGAGGCGAATCATCGCTAAGATGGGTGGCTACGGTAAACTTGTCTTTGCTTAGCCAGCACACATAAAATATGGAATGTTCATGCTAGTCGCTAGGTGATTCACCCCCTGCATGCTAATAAGAATCCAACGCACCTAGCTAAGGGAATAATCCCAACTTGTATTGCTTATGCTAGAACATGGAAATTGAAATACTGCTTATATTCAGACCCTCACATGCCAAGTCCCTTATGGTTTTAACTCTCGGCTTACCTTCGGGTCCGAGCAAACGTATCTGCTTATGTTCCTTAGAAACGCATGCTTGCCTGCTTACGAATGTTTAACGTTACTGTATTGTGCATGCATTCTTGTTAGCCAGGAGACTATCAAATAGTCCTTCTGTGCAATTGAACCTGCAATTATCCGGGACCGTTAGGTCACCCAAGGCAAATCCCCGAACCAGGGGATTGCATCAAGCAAGAATGGATATTGAATGTGAATCATACTTGAATGATAATCATGCCAAGTATGCATCTGAACGAGGATCGTGTCTTGTACTGATTGAATCCTAGCTCGTGGAGCAATATGCTCGTTCAGAATAAGTTTGTGTTCCATGATTATCATGTCAGGCTTTGGATAAAGGATAGACCCTAACCTGCATGTCGCGGACTACTTGTGCACAAGGATTTTTGGCTTCCGCGGACGGTCGCTGGGGCACTAGGACCGATCCGATCCGGGCGGAAGATTTAGTATGGTCGTTTGTCACGGACGGAGTGTTATGTAGCGGGGCTCACCACCTGCATTGCATATCGCTCTTAGTCTCGAGACCATAACCCGTCCTTTATGGCTATGCCAGCGACTTTTGTCATATAGATAAGTCATCCTCGCTTAGCGGCTATCTGCGTACGAGTCATTTGTATTGCATCAATGATTAACTGAACACCTAAATGATCTTGAAATAACAATGCTCGTGTTTGCATATGCTATGCCTCTTGAATGTTTATACTTGCCCGTGCTTGAATTGTTAATATTTGCCTTGGACAGGGAAGGCCAAATGGTAAGTTGGTAAGTCTCGCCATGTTTCCTCTCATGTCGCAAGGCGCACTGCCACACGAGTTAGGTTATTCAAATCTTGCTTGAAACTGATCCTAAGGCAAACTAGAAAGACAACTTAATAGTTGTGCACGGAACGTATATTACCTGTTTGGATTTGTCGAGCGGGCGAGTAGCTTCCCCACCAGTGCATTCAATGTACTGATAATCCACCAGTTTATATGCAGGATGCGGGAGAACCTCGTTCGGTGCGAATGCCTCCTTCGTGCGTGCTAAGGTGTGGAGATCACTCCAAAGCAACGGTGCATCCGGAACTGAAGCACATATATAAGACATAATATTGTGAACATCGCCTGATCATCGCCTGTACAATTATTCCACAATTATAGCCACTTGGCACACTTTTACTGTTTCAGAGAGAGAGGCTTGGGCGACTTGTAATCTCGGCTATACGCCGCCTGTAACACTTGTTTATATCAATAAAGAGTTTCTTTACTTCAACTTGTGTTATTCAATGCTTCCGCTATATTGTCGACTCAGTGAACCTGTTACCAAATTGCTATACGTTTATGATTCCGCTGCACTCGAATAATCTGTGTGACTCTGTGGCTTAGAACTCTTACCGCCAGCCAATGGACCACGACCTTGCACGGGCGTGGCTCACGCTCGTGCAGCATCACGCCCGGATGGGTCAAAGCGATCATTTTGCGGGAGTGCTGGCGAGGGTGATTCCCGCCTAGCGGGGACGGCCAAAATAGCCTGCGGGAGATCGGGGCGTGACATGTTGGTATCAGAGCCTGGCTTCTACGCCTTTGGACTTTATTTCGAATATCTCTGTTTCGAAAGCTCATTCATGGGTTATGTGCATGCTCTCTCTCAATGCCTCGATGGAATGTTCCAACAATAAGTCTAAATACTTTTAAAATACGTTTTGAATGTTATGATTGCTTGTATGATATTGTGCTGCGAGTGGCCTTTGTGCCAACCTGTGCGAACCCTTGAGAGTATCGCTAGTAGCTTGTCCGATTTTACTAACTCTAAGTTTGGTTGAATGCATCTATTCGAGGGACGCCTTGAACTAGTTCACCATCCAAGACTTAAGGAAAGGTGAAACTCGAGTGCTAAGACTTCTCTATCACTAAGCTAGTTGACGTGTTCACGCTAGAAGTGTACTTCGAAAGTGCGCACGATCCAGACTAAGCGATATGCCAATCTCGATGCTTGTGCAAGTGAATATCCAAATAAACAAGTACAACGACTTGTATAGGTTTGCCTCAGCCTTGTATCATTAAATTAAAATTGATTAAAACGTACTGCTTGTCCTCAGTAAGTCTCGAGGACGAGACTTTTTCTGAGTTGGGTAGGATGTAACACCCCGTTCCGTTCTAGCGGCCTGCCGACTCAAACGGCAAAAGTGCAACTGTCCCGACCCGCTTTGCCTCAAACGAGAAGCAAAGGATATCCAGACTTGTCCCTACAAAAATCCGGCTTAGGCTTTCAGAGGCTCGCTTGACGTATCGCTCTACCGAGGCAAATCATCGCTAAGGTGGGTGGCTACGGTGAACTTGTCTTTGCTTAGCCAGCACACATAAAATGTGGAATATTCATGCTAGTCGCTAGGTAATTCACCCCCTGCATGCTAATAAGAATTCACCGCACCTAGCTAAGGGAATAATTCCAACTTGTATTGCTTATGCTAGAACATGAAAATTGAAATACTGCTTATATTCAGACCCTCACATGCCAAGTCCCTTATGGTTTTAACTCTCGGCTTACCTTCGGGTCCGAGCAAACGTATCTGCTTATGTTCCTTAGAAATGCATGCTTGCCTGCTTACGAATGTTTAACGTTACTATATTGTGCACACATTCTTGTTAGCCAGGAGACAATCAAATAGTCCTTCTGTGCAATTAGACCTGCAAGTATCCGGGACCGTTAGGTCACCCAAGGCAAATCCTCGAACCAGGGGATTGCATCAAGCAAGAATGGATATTGAATGTTAATCACACTTGAATGATAATCATGCCAAGTATGCATCTGAATGAGGATCGTGTCTTGTACTGATTGAATCCCAGCTCGTGGAGCAATATGCTCATTCAGAATAAGTTTGTGTTCCATTATTATCATGTCAAGCTTTGGATAAAGGATAGACCCTAACCTGCATGTCGCGGACTACTTGTGCACAAGGAATTTTGGCTTCCGCGGACGGTCGCCGGGGCACTGGGACCGATCCGATCTGGGCGGAACAGTTAGTATGGTCGTTTATCACGAACGGAGTATTATGTAGCGGGGCTCGCCACCTGTGTTGCATATCGCTCTTAGTCTCGAGACCATAACCCGTCCTTTATGGCTATGCCAGCGACTTTTGTCATATAGATAAGTCATCCTCGCTTAGCGGCTATCCGCGTGCGAGTCATTTGTATTGCATCAATGATCAACTGAACACCTAAACGATCTTGAAATAACAATGCTCGTGTTTGCATATGCTATGCCTCTTGAATGTTTATACTTGCCCGTGCTTGAATTGTTAATATTTGCCTTGGACAGGGAAGGCCAAATGGTAAGTTGGTAAGTCTCGCCGTGTTTCCTCTCATGTCGCACGGTGCACTGCCACACGAGTTAGGCTATTCAAATCTTGTGTAAAACTGATCCTAAGGCAAACTAGAAAGACTACTTAATAGTTGTGCACGGAACTTATATTACGTGTTTGGATTTGTCGAGCGGGCGAGTAGCTTCCCCACCAGTGCATTCAATGTACTGATAATCCACCAGTTTGTATGCAGGGTATGGGAGAACCTCGTTCGGTGCGAATGCCTCCTTCGTGCGTGCTAAGTTATGGAGATCACTCTGAAGCAACGGTGCGTCCGGAACTGAAGCACATATACAAGACATAATGTTGTGAACATCGCCTGAACATCGCCTGATCATCGCCTGTACAATCATTCCACAATTGTAGCAACTTGGCACACTTTTATTGTTTCAGAGAGAGAGGCTTGAGCGACTTGTAATCTCGGCTATACGCCGTCTGTAACACTTGTTTATATCAATAAAGAGTTGCTTTACTTCAACTTATGTTATTCAATGCTTCCGCTATATTGTCGACTCAGTGAACCTGTTACCAAATTGCTATGCGTTTATGATTCCGCTGCACTCGGACAATCTGTGCGACTCTGTGGCTTAGAACTCTTACCGCCAGCCAATGGACCACGGCCTTGCACGAGCGTGGCTCACGCTCGTGCAGCATCACGCCTGGATGGGTCAAAGCGATCGTTCCACGGGAGCACTGGCGAGGGTGATTCCCGCCTAGCGGGGACGGCCGAAATAGCCTGCGGAAGATCGGGGCGTGACACCAAGCACACATCAGAGTATACGCAGCGAAGCTCTCGATAGGGTCCAAATGAAATACCACAAAGGCGATGCCACAAAGGCGATGTAATACTCTTGTTCTTTTCTCTAGCCCCCAAAGGTACTTACCATTCATACATTATGTCCCGTATATCCAAGCAGCGCCACTACACCTGCGTACCTGAAATAATGCCAATAAACGTGGGTCAGTACACAGTCGTACTGGTGAGTGGGGTAACCCACTCGTCTAAGCCGACACTAAGTAAAATAGTGAATGCAAACAGTTATATGGTGATCTTTCTAGTTGAATCCTAGATTTATTTTATGGCATAGATATGACATGTTAAGGAAAGCTGTAAATCAAGTTAAGCATGCAAGCATTCAACTCAAGCCAATCGATAAGCAATATATAACCAACTCGAAGGAAACTAGCATGCAAACCATCCTACTGAAACCCAAGCAACACAAAAACCTATCAAACCATTATCCAAGCCTCAATATCCATCCTCAATCCAAACCTTATAATCCAATCTTCGATATGCACACTCTTACCGAGGCAAGGTGGCGGCCGCCTACGCGAAAAGCACAAACCAAACCAAAGTAAAGCAATCCAACTCTTATCTATATGAAGTCACTGGCCAAGCTATAAAGGACGTTGATCGGACTGATCAATTGCAGTTCTACTTAAAACAACGCTAAGTAGCGAGCCCACCTGAATCGCATTAAACTGCCGGCACCGCGCCTGGGGCACGTTACCAATTTGTCTCCCCCATGGCCGAACGGTCCCGGTGCCTTCCCGTTTGAGGAGACCAAACCCCGTGCAATACAGGTTGTCCGTGACATGCAGACACCAAGTAGGTATGATGAGAGAATCGAACATTCTCGCCCCACCAAACGATCCTAGACTCATTCAACCAATTATCCAACCAATATCCATAACCATTCTCCAACATATAGCCCAAGGCACAAATCTTAAGTTATCCCCATAGGCACAATGCTGCTTCTCGACACAGTATTTCCAATTGGTGCAATACCCCTCGCTCGTTACAATCCCGTGGCACAATGCCCCAACAGTGGCACAATGCCCACGCCGATGCAGTTGTCCGGTTTTGAACCACAACTGCACGCTTTGCAAGACAAAGCACTCAAGTGATACTCGTGCACGGATGCACACTCGCTCGCTCGTGTCACGCCCCAATCCCGAAAGGGTCATTCATCCTCGCCGGATCCTTTACGGAACCGATTCGTCCTCGCTGGGGCGTGATGCCGTGCGAGCCTGGGGTTGCGCTCGCACAAGGTAAGAACTTGCAGTTTTAGGAACCCATTTGAAACATAATTTATAAAACACATTCACAGATATTTGAACAAAAGTGCGGAAGAAACATGCTTTTTCATTGATAATTCAGAGTAATTTACATAGAGTTTACATTGATGCGCCTTCTCGGCTATTGAATTGCATTACAAAAGATAACTCAAAATACAGGGCGCGCTCCATCAGATAGTCCACGTCGTTTGTACATTACGCCCTTGTATAGATTGAAGTCCATGCCTCCAAAATGAACTGACTCCAGCTATACTTCAAAATAGAGGTGCTCCTAACGCCTTATCGCTATGCACTAGCGTTGTACCGTCTCATTGCCTGAAATAGTTGCCCACAACGTGGGTCAGTACTTAACTTGTACTGGTGAGCGGGATGAACCCACTCGACTAAATGGACACTAGCTTGTTAGGGGCAAGCATGCATTAAGATAACTTCTATAAGGAAGCAAGTAAAATCAATTCATATCAGTTGCATGTTTTGATAGGAATGAAAATAGCATCAAATCCAACCAGTACACCGATTGCTTACTCAATCGATGCACGCCTTCCCTGCAACGAAACACAAGTATACTTACCATCTGCACAAGACAATAATTAGCATATGTTCCATTCTTTACGGTCATTGGTGTGATCGACACCTTAGGGACATATTTCCAAGCATTAGCGGCGCGTCCTATCAGCCCGGGTAGCAAGCCTTGCTGGAGGTCCCGCTAAGCATCGTGACTAGCACGAATCGAATATTTCCCTCCGGATCGATACGGTTCCAGTGCCCTAGAAAACTGTTTCGAGGAAATGCCAAACCTTGTGGAAAAGTTGTCCCAGACCATGCAAATGCATGAATAATTCATATCTCATACAATGCATCGAAACAAACAGAAGAAGTAAAGCAGCAACATATATATCTCATGCAACAGTTCATATTTTCTCAAGCAGTATTCCGAATTTAGTACCCCAAGGGTCCAAACTCTATCCGAGGCACCAGGCCGCCACCAACGACCAACTTTTCTTCCTTTATACCCAAGTTTATAATGTGTGCAAGCATATAATGAAAAATAGTCTACGATTCCCATGTTCCTTTCTTAGTGGCTGGCATGTCTTGTGGCTAAGGATTTCCTAAGCGTCCAACCGGGCATCATCGAGTGAACGTTTGAAACTTAGAGATGTTGGCATGAAGAAGTAGGAAAGAAGGGACCAAACCACTCACTGGTTAAGGGAAAAGCGGCTGAAACAAGGAATCCCGCTAGCGACGATCAAACGTCAGTTACGCGGACCTGAAACAACACAAGCACCGAGTTAGAAATCTTGCCTATCCTTCCTTGCTGAACTCCCCAAAATCCAAGCTCCAAACGATAAAACCAGCAGCGAAAACCAAGCAAATCGAAAGCAACACCAAATCAAAAATCCCAAAGCGGCAATCAAGAAAACCAAGCAACCAAAACACCAAAACTATTGGACTCGTTTCAATAGAGGCCTTTCCATGAGTTGGAAAGGATCATCGCATTTTGTCCGTGGCAAGAAGATGCCGATATCTAAGTTACGACTCAGACGGACTAGCCATAAGCCCAATTACATAGTGCTCGTCCCGGTCGGATCAAGATTTGAGGCACTACAGCTCGCTCGCCCGAATTCCCGAGGTTCCAACCAAGATATTCCAACTGCTTCTCCAATTGCCCCAAATATATAATCCAACTCTAGCTCCAACTATCCAACGTGAAAACCAATCAAGCCATAAACCTATCCAAGCAAACGACGTACACTCTATGCACGCCTAAGTGTAGTGATTTCCATGTTCCAGTCAAAGTATTTAAGCCTTTACGTGTGTTCCATATTATTAGGCATAAAAGAGTAGAGGAGAAGGGACAGAACCCACTCACATAGTTTAATTTCGTTAAGCATTATGTCCTACCGATACGGTCGATCCCTTGAACCCGTGGTCCGATGCAAAGCATGATCTACTCAACTGGTATGATCGTGCGAGCAGGCCGTGCTCTCCAAATCATCCAACCGATCGGACTAAGAAAGACAGCATTATTGCTCCAATCCAGCTATCTCAGTACTGCTCTGAACAAACACATGATTCCCATCGAACTCCGCTAGCAATCTGCGCATGAAACCAACTCAATCAATACGTGTTTCCAAATCCAATAAATTGAAATATAACCAGTTATTGCCTCATTCAATCCGACTCAACGTAACGCACCGTGCGGTTATGGGACGCTACATGATCAGCCTCTTGATAAGAACTGGGATCTTATGTAGTATGGATAGCAGTAAGAAATTAATGGAACTGTAGAGAATATGAGACTGAGGTAAAAAAACCAAACTTGTCCCATGGACCGGAACAATCAGGAGTAAAATGTGAAGGAGGTTGATGAGTACGTTGGGACAGAAAAAGAGGTTATGTGGGGGCGTGGATGGTGGAAAAGATGGTGTAGCGAGGACTGGTAAAATATGTGGAGGATCCTCGTGAGTCAACAACGGAGGCATCATAGGAGGAGTTGTACCATGCGAGGATAATAAACGAGTAGTATCAATGGATACACTAGACGGCAAAGCTGAAGGGAACAAAAAATAGAAATTCAGAGGTAGGACAGTAAAATAAGGAGAGTCCTCTAGAAAGGTGACATGGCGAGATATACGAAGATGACGGGCCAAGGGATTATAACGGTATCCCTTGTGGTCGAAACTAAAACCAAGTAAGACACACTTTGTTGATCGAGCAGTCAGCTTTGTGCACTCAGTCTCAGGAAGAAAAACAAAATAAGTGCACCCAAAAGTATGAAGCATAATGTAATCAGGAGGGCATAAAAAATAACACTCATGAGGTGTCCGACCAAACAAAACAGAAGGAGTGTATTGATAAGATTGACAAAGGTATTGCGGAACAGAAGAAGATAACAAGTGATCACGAGCAGTCTCAAAAATATGGTGATATTTGCGCTCAACTACCCATTTTGTTCATGATTGTAAGGACAAGAACACTAAAAAACGATATCGTGAGATTGTAAGATAGATCTCATGGTAGTGGAGAGATACTCATGAGCACAATAAAAACAAAAATTTTAATCCTAACATTGAATTTAGTGTGAATCATAGTAGTAAACCTACTATAAATAGTAGGAAAATCAAAATGGTGGCAAATAAGATAGACCCAAGTATAACAAGTGTAATCATCAATAACGCTCACGTAGTAGAGAAAACCACGCATAGATGGAATAGGAGCCGGTCCCCATATGTCAGAATGAACTAATTAAAAAATACTACTATATTTAGATAAACTCTTAGGAAAAGGTAGGGATATATGTTTTGATAACTTACAGCCCGTACTTGCGGACAGAGGAGGGAAAGAACCACATCCAAGAGCTTCACTATGAAATAAAGTCTTTAGACGGGGCTCTGAAATATGACCTAAGCGTCTATGCCATAAGTCGGCAACAGACGTGACGATAACATCATGACTAGAACTCAAAGGTTGAGTTGATGGAAGATAAAGAAATTCTAAGTGATACAATCGCCCCTTTCTATGAGCATGACCAATCATCTTGATGGTACGAGGATCCTTTACAGAATATGTGAGGTAATAAAAAACAACGATAAATCCACTATCGCAAAGTCTACTAACTAATATTAATTATAAAGTAAGGTGAGGAACATGTAAAACAAAAGGAATACTCAAGGTATTAGAAATAATGGAGCCAAATTGAGTGATAACCAACTGAGAACCATCAGCTATGTGTAAAGAGGAAAAGGGTAATGGTAAATGTGTAATACTAGATAAGAGATTAAGATCAGAAGTCATATGATAAAAAGCACCAGAGTTTAATATCCATGAAGTAGATGTAAAAGTAGAGGCAAATGTAGAGAAGCTAACAAAGACAGGCTGGTGCTGGAGCCGGAGTTGCACTTGGAGCTCTAACTAAGTAAGACGGTGCTGAATATCTGTCTATGTCTTAGTACTATCAACAGTGTGAGCCTGAGGTACCTGAGAGCGAGTCGAGAAAGAATCCCTTGTCTGTATCCGCTTGAAGAATTGAGTTATTAATTGTGGATGAAGTAGAAAATAATTATCCACTGAGTGACCTATTGTAGTGAGAACAAATCAAGCTAGACTGCCGACGAGCATATCAGGTGATAGAATAATGACCATGCTTCCTACAATAGATACATAGAGGACACATTTTGTTTTATTTTTGTTTTTTCTTTTCTTTTTCTAATTTTGAAGTGGAAAGAGGGGAAAAAAAGCCAAATACACGAGCCCGAATCTTTGTGGATGATGTTGCACTTCCCATGTTCGGAGCATTTTTGTATGAGCCATAAATAGGCTATTTGCATAAGCATCTGTCTAGTAAAGTCTTAATTAGACTTTAGAGGAGGATCTTATTAACTGCCTTGCACCAGCATATAAAGGTGATTTTTCTCTTCCTTGAACTTTCTTACGCTCGAAAGGATTGAATCAAATTAGAAATTTGGTGGTGCCTAATAAAAATTACTACAAATTTAAGGATGGCGTTCCTCGGCTACTTCTAGACATAACTCGATGTTAATGTCATACTCAAAGGCCTAGAGGTTCCTCGTCGTACTTGGGGACTGGGATGTGAAATTGCCTGGAGGTTCCTTGTCGTCACTAATTGTTGATCCTGAATTCAGGTAGGCCAAGATGACAGTCGAAGAACAAGGTTTGTGAACATACGCCAAAGCGGCGAAGATGAAACACCCAACAAGTTGATGGTCGCAAAGAAGATGAGGTTAGGAGAATAACAAGTATATTGGGGAGTATGTTTCTGTCGAGGGAAATTTGAGGAGGAGAAAATATCGAAAGGGATTTAAAACGATCCTATGATTGAAAAATCCTATGCTCTGGTACCATGAAATAAATCAACAATATTGATTTTTATTAATGGATTATGTAAAAAGTCATGTAACTATGAATATATAGAGAGAGAACGTATCCATATCTGGATAGGTGTAGGAAAAGATATATGTATCCATATAGGAGGGTGAAAAGATATGTATCCATATAGGAAAGGAATCTAATCCTAACCATAACTATTCTTAACAAACTCTTAGTTGCCACTCAACCTAGAACGAATATTTTTAACTAGGTTAGCTAAATTGACACTTGAATCTTTTTTTTTTGACACTTATAATGTTATAATTAGGAACTACATTAGAACTAGACACATAATCAAGATAGCTTCAAAACAATTGACTCAATCTTTTGGTCTACAAATCATAATCGGTATATAATCCCTTTTTTAATATATATATGGTGCATAATCATCGACAACTAAGAAAGCAATGAGTCGATACTTAGTTGATTGTACGTGGATGTATAATTGGCGACATAAGAGCAACATTAGTCTGAATGATGATTTTAAGGCAGATATTAAGGAATTTTTAGGCAAAAGTTAAGTTCTAATAAATTCTCTCGAAGCTATGTGTAGCGATGGGAAGCCAGTAGCAAGAAGATTTTACCTCTAGGAGGATTCGAGAAGAACTCAGTACATAGGCCTCAAATAATCTCTTAGGACAGTCGTATACGACCTTCCCGTAGACCGGTAACACTAATTCGTTTATTGTTTGTTTTTTGTTATTTTTTGTGTAGGAAAACAAATTATTTGATAACAATCTAAGAGATTATTATGTCTTATATATCTACATGTTTATTAATGGAGAATAATGTATTTTTTTCATAATATGGTAAAATTATAATTTTGCATAGAACTTTTCACTTTTATGCGTAGTTGTTCTTTTCAGACAACCCAATACTGCCCAACATATTCAAATGCAATAATGTAAAGATACATTATGTGAGAAATTTTGATTAGTACAGTAGTCCCCTCAATTTCTCACATGCAAAGAACATAACTACTAGCAAGATACATAATGTAAAAGATTTATAATCTCATGAATGCATTTTTACAAGTAGCTACACTACAACAAGCAAATATATTCATCAACAATCATGACTATAAGTGGCACAATGTCACGCCCCAATCCCAAAATACGTAGGACTAGGAGTACGTAACACGCCCAGCCGTATGTACATGAACTCCAATATATGGAAACCACATACACACGTACGTTGTTTATGAATATCCAATCCACTAGTGGTAATATACTGTCACAACAAGTCACATGTAATCTATATCTCATCCACAGCACAAGTAGTTAGTAGATAATAAAGAGCTGGATAATAACTGGATATCAAAGATAGTATCAAGTCTGATAGTTGGGTGGAAACAAATCTACTACAAAACGACTATACTGAAGTAGCAAAAGATCTCTAAACAGCGGTAATAAAATCATAGATACTCCGAGGGTAAGATCTCCTCGGTCAGGTACGTAGAGTCAGGTCCAGGCCCGTACTCCTGTGGGTACTCCTGCTCGTCCATATCTGGAAAGGAACCAGGTCCTCAGAGGGACATAACAAGATACATAAAAATATGCCAATAAGTACTGAAATATAAACATCCAATGGTTCGCCTAACCGTCTAAGTGAATGCAGTTTGAGAACAACTTTCCACCAAGTGGGCTATCTGGCTAAAATATAGGATTGGCGTGACCCTCTCGGAGAATCAGGAGCCTCAAAGCATGTCGTGTTTTGAACGCAGAGGCCGCCAGTAATATATAGTGGTCATCATCACCCGTTTCTCCGGTGGAGAAGCCGGGCGTACAGAAAAAAGTGCAAAGGAGCCCAAATATTTTACTTATTGTTCTCCCCACCCCATGCTCTAAGCAGGCCATATCTATGACATGATAAATCCTCTAATAACTGCCAGGTTTACTAGCATACAAGTTTCTATCAGCAGTTATTCCTAACGCACGGTGCTTACGTACAGGAAGCCAACCCGATACGTAGTCCGAGGTCTATATGAGACTCACAAATCGTGTAGCAACTGTGTCACAGTCAATGAACCTACTGATGCTCCCTAGAACTGGTGGTCTCATAAATAGGTCCAGAATCTACCAAATAAATATCTATATAAGCAGAATCAAATATGCATGTATCAACTAAAATGTAAATAATTTGTACAGTGGCAAGGTATACTTGCCGGGCAAAAGTTCTGGGTAGTGCACGTTCCAACAGTAGTGTTTAAACTTTGGTGTTAGTGGAATTAGACTTTTAGGAGAGTTGTGATATATATAGTAATAAGGAGGCGGTGGAATTTACTTAATGGGTAAGAAACTATTATCACTGCTGTTTTCCTTTTATTGGTCTAGAGTGCAGTGGAGGAAACTTAGTGGTTAAGAATATTAAAACTACTGTTGCTGTTTTCTTTCTTTCCATTGGTTTTGGTTTCGGTTGAGGGTTACTTAGTAATAGTGTTAAGAAGCGGTGCAATGAGAAGCTTACACGTATAGGAAAACAAAGCAAAGTTGAGTTTTGCTTCTGATGCGGATATTTTCTAAGGATGTGGTTTTACGCGTGGTGAAAGGAATCTTAAGTGGTGAAAGATATTACGCAGTAGTTGGTATTACGCGTAAAGAAAAGAATTAGGCGGGTTAGGTTTACGCGTAGTGAAAGGAAGTGTCTACGCGTATGAGTTATACGCGTAGGTTTGCTACTGCTGCTATCATATTTACGCACGGAGAAGAGAGGCAAAGTTTACGCGGCTGTTTGCTACTATTGCGAATTTTACGCAGGGAAATAGTATACGCGGTTTAGGTTTTGGGTTAGAACCAATAAGAAATTCTATTTTCTATTTCTCTCATTCCTTTTTCTTATTATTAATATTTATATATATATACATATTTATACATAGAAGATTCTGGAAAAATTATAGGGGTGCACACGGATAAGGTAGCAACTGTCCAACGGGTCTCCTACATGGAATAAATTAGAAAAAATTTATAATGGCTCTATAAATCCTCTAAATGCTCAATACCTCAGGATAAAATCTATTTCTCTATTTAGATTATCATAAATAATAATAAAATAATAAAAATACAGTTTTTAGAATTAGGGGTTTTACATTCTACCCAACTTATAAAAATTTCGTCCTCGAAATTAAAACTAAGCCATGGTAGAAGTCAAGAATGATGTAAGACATAATTAATAAAAGTAAATTTATACCTTGGTTTGTGAATAGGTTTGGAAAACGTTCACGCATGTCATCCTCGCGTTCCCAAGTAGATTTTTCTGGCGAGCCATGCTTCCATGCCACACGGACCAAGGAAATAGACTGATTTCTTAATACTTTCTCCCGACGATCAAGGATTCCCATGGGTTGCTCTTGATATGACAAGCTTGGCCCAATGGTGATTTTCGAATGGTCGAGAACATGACTGTTGTCTGCCACATATCGCCTGAGCTGTGATACATGGAATACGTCATGTACTCCCTCAAGTGAAGGTGGTAGCGCAAGTCGATATGCTACTTCTCTCACTCTCTCTAGTACGTCAAATGGTCCAATATACCTTGGAATTAACTTGCCTCATCCTCCAAAATGAATAGTGCCTCTAGTGGGTGATATCCTCAAGAAGACATGATCGTCCTCTTTAAACTCCAAAGGACGACGATGAAGGTCTGCCCATTATTTCTGCCTGTCTTGCGCTGCTCGCAGGTGTCCTTGTATCTTCTTAACTGTTTCAACTATGTTGACCACTAACTCTGGTCCCAGAATCTGGCGTTCTCCTACGTCATTCCAACACACAGGAGACCTACATTTCCTTCCATACAATGCTTCAAACGGAGCCATCTGGATGCTTGCCTGATAACTATTATTGTAAGAAAATTCTACAAGATGTAGGTGGTCCTCCCACGATCCTCCAAAGTCTAACATACAAGCCCTCAACATATCCTCTAATATCTGAATAGTACGTTCTGACTGCCCGTCTGTTTGCGGGTGATAAGATGTACTGAATTTCAGACGAGTTCCAAGGCTTTCTTGCATGCTTCTCCAAAAATATGATGTAAAACATGAATCTCTGTCTGACACAATGCTGACTGGTACGCCGTGCAATCTTACGATCTGTCTCATATATAAGTCAGCTAAAGCTTCTGTAGATTGGCCAACTCTGAAAGGTAAGAAATGGGTTGATTTGGTGAGTCGGTCCACTATTACCCATACCGTATCTCTTCCACTTGGACTCTTGGGAAAACCCGTAACGAAGTCCATAGTGATATGTTCCCACTTCCACTCTGGAATTGGGAGTGGTTGCAATAACCCTACTGTTCTCTGGTGCTCCGCCTTTACTTGCTGACATATTAAACATTTAGCTACAAAGCGAGCTATCTCTCTTTTCATTCCATGCCACCAAAAATGCTGTCTTAAGTCACGATACATTTTAGTGCCCTTAGGATGAATAGAATATATCGAACTATGAGCTTCTGTCATTAGCTCCTATCGAATTTCTCCATTTGGAACATAAAGACGATCACCACATCGTAATGTCCCATCGTCATGGATGTGCAGTCCTGTCTGCTCTCCAGCCTCTGTTCTTTCCTTTAATCTTTTGAATCTAGCGTCTGTAGGCAATGCTGTCTTGATTCTTTCTACTAGTGATGATTGTACTTGCAAATTGGCTAGTGTTCTGTCTGCTCCTGGTAATATCACTTCAATGCCAAGATATTGCAAGCCTTTCAATAATTTATTTTGTATTGTCAAGAAGCAAGCTACTGGTTTCCTGCTTAACGCGTCTGCTACAACGTTAGCCTTACCTGGGTGATAATGTAGCTTTATCTCGAAATCTTTCATTAACTCGAGCCATCGACGTTGCCTCATATTTAACTCCTTCTGTGTGAAGACATACTTGAGACTTTTGTGGTCTGTATATATCTTCACTCGTTCCCCATATAAGTAATGTCTCCATAATTTTAGAGAAAATACCACGGCTGCAAGTTCCAAATCATGAGTTGGATAATTCTTCTCATGTACTCATAATTGCCTAGATGCATATACAATTACCTTGCCATGCTGCATCAATACGCATCCTAAACCTTTTCCTGATGCGTCACTGTAGATCACATAGCCTCCTGATCCTGATGGGATAGTTAATACTGGTGTTGTAGTCAGTCGCTTCTTCCTTTCCTCGAAAGCGGCTTGACATTCGTTGGTCCATATGAACTCTTGATCCTTGCAAGTCAACCGAGTCATAAGTGTTGCTATTCTTGAGAAGTTCTCCACGAACCGTCGGTAATATCCCGTAAGTCCAAGAAAACTTCTTACTTCCGCTGCTGATTTAGGAACAGGCCATGTCTCAACTGTCGAGATCTTTTCTGGATCAATAGAAATACCATCTCCTGTAATGACATGTCCAAGAAATGAAACTTTGTCCAAGAAGAACTCACATTTACTGAGTTTCACATATAACTGCTCTCTTTTCAAGGTCTCTAGAACAATTCGTAAGTGCTTCTCATGTTCCTCGTGGCTCTTTGAATAGATAAGTATATCATCTATGAAGACAACCACGAACCGGTCTAAATATTGATGGAAGACTCGATTTATTAAGTCCATAAAGATAGCTGGAGCATTGGTTAATCCAAATGGCATGACCAAAAACTCATAGTGCCCATATCTTGTCCGAAATGCGGTCTTCGGGATGTCCTCCTTTCGTACTTTCACCTGGTGATATTCCGATCTCAAATCTATCTTTGAGAACATCTTGGCTCCACTGAGTTGATCAAATAAGTCATCAATACGTGGCAGTGGATATTTATTCTTCACTGTCACTGCATTTAATGCTCTATAATCAATGCACATACGTACTGACCCATCCTTCTTTGGTACAAACAATACTGGTGCTCCCCAGGGTGATGCACTTGGTCGGATGAAACCTTTATCTTCTAGTTCCTTTAATTGTGTCTTTAGTTCATCCATCTCCTTCTTTGCCAATCTGTAAACATGTGATGCTATGGGTGCTGCTTCGGGTGTTAATTCAATTGAGAATTCTACGTCTCTATTTGGAGGTAGGCCTGGTAATTCTTCTGGAAAAACGTCTGGGAAATCTGAAATAATGGGATGATAGACAATATCGTCCATCGTGAGCTGTATTCCATCAAGGAGTTCTGTGGATCCTTGTACAAACTCAAATTCAGACTGGCCTGGTACCTTGAAAAGAATTCTTCCTCCAAAGCAATCGAAGAAAGCGTTGTACTTGCTTAGCCAGTCCATTCCAAGCACAATATCAAAAGTTGGCATAGGAAGGACTAAGAATCGGGCATTCATTTCTCTGCCACATATCACTATAGGACACGATCTACAAATTCTACTAATAGGTACAACTCCTCCCCCGATAAGAATTCTAATACAACTAGGTAAAGGTGTAGAGGTAATATTGTGTTTGGCAATAAAAATAGATGATATGAATGAGTTGGTGGCTCCCGTATCAAACAATGTCGTAGCAGGAAAGGTAAAAGTAAGAGTGATACCTGCTATGACATCAATCTCCTGATTTATGTCATCCACTTCCATTGCGAAAGCTTGTCCGTTCTTCTGGGGTTGTCCCTGTCTAGCCCTCGTGAATTGATCCTCCTGTGTAGGTAGTGGTGGTCCTCGCTGAAATCCTCCTGCTACTGGAGGTCGAGGTGCTCCTGGTCTCATTATTTGCTGAGCTGGCTTGGGTGCTGGAAGTGCTAGTCTCTGTGCTGGTGGAAGTGTCAATGCTTGTTACATAGGACAGTCCTTTAATATATGTTGTCCGGAACCACATCTCATGCATTGTCCCAAACGGACCCGACAGTCTCTTGAGATGTGCCCGCGTCTCCCACAATAGTTGCATTGAGTCTTCTCTGTGATTTGGTATGGTCCTGCTCTGTGTTGGTACTGTTGTTGCTGAGCTAAAGGATGTCTAATAGGTCCTCCTTGTTGTGTCCTTGCCGATCCTTGTTGCTTCCTCAGTTAGCCTCCTTTTCCTCGGCTAATAGTTTCTTGCAATCTGGCTTCTGTCAGTAACTCGGCATAAGAGATTCGGGACTGTGAGCTTGTATAATGTTGGAGCTCTTTAGTCAGTCCACGATTAAACCTCTTAGCCTTGGCCAAGTCATCTGGTATCAAAGCAATGCCATATTTACTAAGGCGACTAAACTCAGCATCATACTCGTCCACTATTCGATTTTCCTGCTCCAGGTGGAGAAACTGATCGTACAATGCATCTCTAACGGTGTCCGGGAAGTACTTCCTTTCAAAGCACTCCAGGAATTTCTTCCATGTCTGGTATGTGCCCAACTGGCACTCCATGGATTCCCACCAGTGATGAGCATTACCATCTAGAAGCGTTCTCACACCTGTCATCCACAGCTCTGCAGGTAGCTGCGATGCTTCTAATAACTTTCGAGTATGGGTGATCCAGTTGGTAGTTTCTTCTGGGCTTTCAATGCCTTTGTACAGCCTTGGACCCATCTGTACAAAGTCTTTTACTGAACCAATTCTAGCTCGAGGTTCTAGAGCTAGTGCTTGAGCTGGCATAGTAGTCTTTGCAGCCATCCTTTCAAGTGCTGCTAGGAACTCTTGTCTCTGTTCTGCTGCTTGATATTTATGCTCTGCAGCTAGTGTGGCGGCCTGTTGTTGCTGTTCCTTCATTATCATCTGGAAGAATTGGAACAGTTGAGTCTGACCATCTTGCGGTGTTGATGAGGCTGAAAGGTTCCCATTTGGTGGAACAGGAAGGTCAGATGGAACTAGATTGTGAATCTGTCCATCTGGTCCTGAAAGTCTAGGATTCGTTGAGGTCTCTCCTTGAGTCTGACCATTGACTCCAGGAGTTGTGTCACCATCGATAATAGTATATCCCTTCTGCATATCCATCTCTCTGCAGGTGATGTACACCACATTTAGAAGAAGTACAGGAAAAATAGAGATGTAAAATTTGTCGGCATAAAACATGGGTTCAGAAATATCCGCATAAAGCAGAGAAGCGTAAGGTAAGATTTTAGAGTTGTCTGCGTAAAACAGAGACTCAAAGAAGTCAGCAAGATAGAGCTTCAAAATTGTTCGCGTAAAATAGGGCTTCAGAACTGTCTGGAAAAATTTGCGTAAAAATTGACGTGCGTAAAGTCTGCGCGTAAAAATCTATCATACGTTGTAGCGTAAAGTTGCTTCGAGGAACTTTTTGTTTTTCCTCAGACGAATTTGTCAGTCAAATCAGTGATCCTGACATCTGACAAAAGTACTGCACGATGATCGAGAGGATGGTTGTGATGATGATTTTGCACAAAGACCTAGGTCGTTGTTTAGTAATATATTTAATAAAAAATCATTTTTATGCTTCCAATGAGGAAGAAGTGTTGGGGCTTCTACATACGCTATCTACAGAAATGAGTTTTACGCTCAAGATAGGACAAAATCAGACGCTAAGTCAAAAAGCTATTTCTGTACAGGCTTGAGGCATATCTCCGCATTTAATGCACGAGATTTGGTTCTTAATTGGTCATGTCTGAGAAAGTTAAAGTTAAGACTTATTATAATACACTCACTACGCCTAATCAAGCCATTTACGCTGGGTTCAGGAATCCTCAGGTTTACGCTGGATATTTTTCTATGTGACTTTCATGTCGTGTTCTACGCAGGATTAAGAATACTATTTGGAACGTGGTTAACAGTTATTATAACTACAGCGTAAAATAGGCAGTCTTTTACATAGTTTGGCCTTTATGCCAACAAAATAGTCATCTGGCTCTTACGCCAACTTAGGGTAAACGGTTTTTGGCGTAAACTTAAGGAAGAATGATGTTTTAATCAAGTGTGGATGAGATCCTTATACTCTATACCTATGGACAGGCTTGTTTGGTACAATTATGTAACCAAGACAATATATTCTCGACCTGCATGGGCCACCACCAAAAACATGTCACGCCCCAGTCCCAAAATACGTAGGACTAGGAGTACGTAACACACCCAGCCGTATGTACATGAACTCCAATATATGGAAACCATATACACACGTACGTTGTTTATGAATATCCAATCCACTAGTGGTAATATACTGTCACAATAAGTCACATGCAATCTATATTTCATCCACAGCACAAGTAGTCAGTAGATAATAAAGAGCTGGATAATAACTGGATATCAAAGATAGTATCAAGTCTGATAGTTGGGTAAAAACAAATCCACTACAAAACGACTATACTGAAGTAGCAAAAGATCTCTAAACAGCGGTAATAAAATCATAGATACTCCGAGGGTAAGATCTCCTCAGTCAGGTACGTAGAGTCAGGTCCAGGCCCCTACTCCTGTGGGTACTCCTGCTCGTCCATATCTGGAAAGGAACCAGGTCCTCAGAGGGACATAACAAGATACATAAAACTATGCCAATAAGTACTGAAATATAAACATCCAATGGTTCGCCTAACCGTTTAAGTGAATGCAGTTTGAGAACAACTTTCCACCAAGTGGGCTATCTGGCTAAAATATGGGATTGGCGTGACCCTCTCGGAGAATCTGGAGCCTCAAAGCATGTCGTCTTTTGAATGGCAGAGGCCGCCAGTAATATATAGTGGTCATCATCACCCGTTTCTCCGGTGGAGAAGACGGGCGTACAGGAAAAAGTGCAAAGGAGCCCAAATATTTTACTTATTGTTCTCCCCACCCCATGCTCTAAGCAGGCCATATCCATGACATGATAAATCCTCTAATAACTGTCAGGTCTACTAGCATACAAAGTTTCTATCAGCAGTTATTTCTAACGCACGACGCTTACGTACAGGAATCCAACCTGATACGTAGTCCGAGGTCTATATGAGACTCACAAATCGCATAGCAACTGTGTCACAGTCAATGAACCTACTGATGCTCCCTAGAACTGGTGGTCTCATAAATAGGTCCAGAATCTACCAAATAAACATATATATAAGCAGAATCAAATATACATGTATCAACTGAAATGTAAATAATTTGTACAGTGGCAAGGTATACTTGCCGGGCAAAAGTTCTGGGTAGTGCACGTTCCAACAGTAGTGTTTAAACTTTGGTGTAAGTTGAATTAGATTTTTAGGAGAGTTGTGATATATATAGGAATAAGGAGGCGGTAGAATTTACTTAATGGGTAAGAAACTGTTATCACTGGTGTTTTCCTTTTATTGGTTTAGAGTGCGGTGGAGGAAACTTAGTGGTTAAGAATATTAAAACTACTGCTGCTGTTTTCTTTCTTTCCATTGGTTTTGGTTTCGGTTGAGGGTTACTTAGTAATAGTGTTAAGGAGCGGTGCAATGAGAAGCTTACACGTATAGGAAAACAAAGCAAAGTTGAGTTTTGCTTCTGATGCAGATATTTTCTAAGGATGTGGTTTTACGCGTGGTGAAAGGAATCTTAAGTGGTGAAAGATATTACGCAGTAGTTGGTATTACGCGTAAAGAAAAGAATTATGCGGGTTATGTTTACGCGTAGTGAAAGGAAGTGTTTACGCGTATGAGTTATACGCGTAGGTTTGCTACTGCTGCTATCATATTTACGCGCGAAGAAGAGAGGCAAAGTTTACGCCGCTGTTTGCTGCTATTGCGGATTTTACGCAGGGAAATAGTATACGCGGTTTGGGTTTTGGGTTAGGACCAATAAGAAATTCTATTTTCTATTTCTCTCATTCCTTTTTCTTATTATTAATATTTATATATATATACATATTTATACATAGAAGATTCTGAAAAAATTATAGGGGTGCACAAGGATAAGGTAGCAACTGTCCAACGGGTCTCCTACATGGAATAAATTAGAAAAAATTTATAATGGCTCTATAAATCCCCTAAATGCTCAATACCTCAGGATAAAATATATTTCTCTATTTAGATTATCATAAATAATAATAAAATAATAAAAATATGGTTTTTAGAATTAGGGGTTTTACACACAACAATCTCCTAAATGCATATAACGTGCATCTCATATCCAAAGATACAGAGTTATAATATATATGCTTGGACCGACTACAAAACGTCAGGATCTTTCCAAGATGGATTTGTACTCTGGCTATCGCAAAGCAAAACATAATGCTCTTGCTTAATCCCTATTTCATGCATAATTTTTTTTCCACAACAACTCCTTACAAGACTTCGTCGCTGCAATGAACTCTGCCTCTGTCGTAAACAAGGCAATACACTTTTCCAACCACAACTGCCATGAAATTATTCCACTAGCAAACATCATAACATAGCATGAAGTCGATCTTCTCGTGTCTACATCTCCAGTCATATCAGTGTCAGTATAACCAACCACCTGTGGCTCGTCACCACCAAATTAAAGCTTCCAATCAGCAGTGCCCTGAATGTATCGTAGAATCTACTTAACCGTAATCCAGTGTACCCTTCCTAGATTAGAAAGATACCTGATAACCATGCCAACTGTGTGAGCAATATCTGACCTTGTACACACCATGACATACATGGACTTTATGTTCGCCATTAAATTCGAAAGTCTAAAAGAGCTCGATTTAATCAACAAACTAGAGAAAGTACAAATAGGTCCTAGACAGATAATCTAAGTACAATATTTTGATCTGGGTAGTGACGATGGACAAAGAGCACTGTAGTGGCTCATTTACTTCGTTGACGGTCCGATGAGGGAATGAGGATACTCTCCTTTCTTCTCTCTCATGAGCTCGTGTGTACATATATAGCTGGTCGGGAGGATTGTAGGGTATGCTACCCTTACTATTTATAGTCGTCGTGCTGACGGACTATCGATTCCGCATATGGCTCTGTTAGGTGGCCGCATAGGGCTCTATTTGGGGGTCGCATAGGACTCCTTCAACAGAATACGGTTGTAACCGCAGTCGCATTCTGTGGACAGGCTGCCATGCTGTCTCGGTTAGGATATGTTGTTGAAGAGATCTCGGGATTGTTGCGTGAGTGACTTGGTCAATTGGACACTTAATTAGCAATGAATGTGCGAGAAATCGTCTTCGATTGTAAAAAAAAATCCTGTGAGTCGATAGCCGCATAACATCTTAGCTGCATATTGTCGCGGCCACATACAAGCTCTCATTTGGCCTTTGGTCGTCTGGACACTCTGGCCGCATTTTTGACGAGGCCGCATTTTTGAAGAGGCCGTATTTTTTTAACAAATATAAAAAAATTTACTATTTATATCACTTCAAAAAAGTAAGGTACACTTTTCTACTTAGTTTTAACAAACAATCCAACACTAAATTTTAGATTTTTTTCACTTCTACCCTCGAGTTCTTCAAAGCATCCAAACCAAAAAGAAAAGAAAAAAGAAAAAAAAATTTTACTTCACTCCAGTTAACCGTACGTAAATTGTCGAATTGTAAATTTTCCAACCGATCGGTCCTTAGTAATTTCCCAAAGTATGGGTATAAATATAGTGGCAACGGTGGAAAGGAGAGCAAGTATATAGAGAGCGCCACAGATATCACATACTTCTCTCTTTCGATATTCCTCTCCCCAAAAAACCTCTCTCCTCTCGTCTGACTGCTCTACCCACAGAAAGGAAGGAAGGAAACCCTCTCCTCTCCTCTGCTCTACCCACAGAAAGGAAGGAAACCCTAATCTCTAAAAGAAGGAAGAAGGAAGAAATAGAGAAGTAGCCATTTCCCATTTCTATATAAATTCTTCTATCTACTAATAGCATAAACCTTCAATTTCCTTTCTTTCCTAGTTTTAGTATTAAAAAAAATTTATCAAAGACAAAAACAAATGTGTGGTTCTTTATTGAATGAAGCATTGATTCTCTTCGCAAAAATCACAGAGAAGAAGAAGAAGAATTAAAAATTGAATTTCTAATCTTCAGAGACATCAATGGCTTCTCTTGCGGCATCGTCCCTCTTCCCCACCCCCAGCTCCTCCATGTCCCCACCACCATCGTCTTCGTCGTCGAAATACAATGTCGGAGTCGGCGTCGCAAAGCCGAACCCCACTCCATCGAGGTCGATGGCGATGCGAGCCAGCGCCCAGGCCATCCCCAAGACCAGCGGCGGCATCAAGAGCAGGACTTCGTTCGAGGAGGAGGAGGAGGAGCAGCAGGACGTCGTCGTCGTCTCTCCGCCGCCGAGGACATTCGACAACCGGCTCCCCGACTGGAGCGTTCTCCTCGCGGCCATCACCACCGTCTTCGTTGCCGCCGAGAAGCAGTGGACCCTCCTCTACTGGAAGCCCCGCCGCCCGGACGACGCTGATGCCGCATTCGGGCTCGGGAGGATCGTCCACGACGGTCTCGTCTTCCGCCAGAACTTCTCCATCCGCTCCTACGAGATCGGCGCAGACCGCACCGCCTCTATAGAGACCCTCATGAACCATCTCCAGGTGGTTTGAAACATTACTTAACTTTCGGCTTTTTTTAGTAATGCCGATTGCTCTATGTATGTGCAGGAGACGGCGCTTAACCATGTGAGGATTGCAGGATTGCTGGGTGACGGATTCGGGGCCACTCCCGAAATGAGTAGGAAGAGCTTGATTTGGGTTGTCACCAAAATGCAGGTTCTTGTGGAGCATTATCCGTCCTGGTAATTTTCTAATTTGTTTTTATGGAGCTAGATAGATCTGCAGTATCATGTGAATAATGCTCAAAGTGTACTGTTCTAAAAATCGGTCCAATGCCTGCCTAGGCACCGACCTAGGCCCCTCCGACCCTGGCTATGCATGTTTTGGGGTTTTATGGTCTTTTTCTGCAATTTTCAGTAGAGTTTTTTTTAGGGGTTTATTATTATCTTTTGAACTGCGTCCTGTTAGAAAAAATTGTCGTTTTCTTATTGAAAATTTTGTGAATAAAAAATTAAAATAAACTGATGTTACCGGCCTCTGGGGAAGTCGGGCACGAAGCACTGCCCTAAGAGTTGATTCGGGATCTGTGTGCAGACGTTTCCCAAAGCTCCTAGTGGTAAAACCCCCGCACTACCGGTATCTCGTAGCCGCACACGACTCGGAGAGAACGACCAGGACTTAGCTCTGCCCAGAGCTTGTAGACGAGTGTAACGACGAAGATTGGACAGAATAGAATGTTGGCAGCAATTGTTTGAAGAAAATATTCTGATTATTTTTACAAAGAGAACCACTCATATATATATAAGAATCCATACACTATGTAACGGTCTGAATTAATTTTCTATTAATTCAGCCGTTACATAGTCACAGAGGAATGAATCTGGACACAAAAGTATTAACGGTTCAAAATTAATTTTCCAACGTTCAGAAAATTAAATGAAAAAAAAAGAGAAGCAAAAAGAATTTTAGGGTCCCAGTCCAAACCCGAAGAGGAAATCGAATCGGCATTCGGCGCCCGCAGATGTGGGCGCGTACCCGCACCCGTTACGCGCGCCGAACCGAGCCGAGCTGGGCGGACGGCGGCGGCGGCGCGCGCGTGTGGCCCAAGGGGTTCCCCACACAACAACTTTAAGAAAGCAAAGAAGAGAAACTAATATATGTACACAAGGAGGGGTTGGCCCATCCTATGTGGGACTAAAGAAAAGAAGAAAATTGAGCTTTTGCTCAAGAAAAGCTAACAATCCCCCCCAAAAGGTCAAGTTCCGAAACAGAGATAAGTGTGAAGTATATATATATATATATATATATATATATATATATATATATATATATATATATATAGAGAGAGAGAGAGAGAGAGAGCATCTGGGCAGTAAAATACTATGCATAGATGAGATGGACTACAGCCTTGAATCTCACGTAGTGACTATTGCCTTAATCTGAAGAAGTGCTTGATGGACTATGCCTTGAATCAAACTTCTTGAACCAGATTTAGAAAAAATAGCACACATAGTACGCTAGAGGTCCTTGGTCTATCGGGTGGCGCTTTTAAATGACCATGCACACTTTCCACATTCATGAGAGTTGTCTGGGATCGCCCTGTCCCATAGTCGCGGCCTTCACGACCTCTCATATAGGTAAGTCCTTAATGGTTGGTGATATGAATCAACCCAGCATTACAGCTTGGACCTATTAAGAGTTTAACCTCATCCTAACCATATCACACAGGAACACTGTCACCATAGGGATGGGGAGTCA
Source organism: Iris macrosiphon (assembly GCA_036927795.1). Lineage (NCBI taxonomy): Eukaryota > Viridiplantae > Streptophyta > Magnoliopsida > Asparagales > Iridaceae > Iris > Iris macrosiphon. Next base: position 36,711,660 of record JAYESA010000001.1, on the reverse strand, counting down.
TTGTACACATGTACAGCCGCTTGGGCTTTATTTTTGTGAGACTTTAATCTCGAGTAAGTGTTCCATAAAGTCACCTAAGTTCAGCTTGTTTCTACCCATTGAACCGGCTTCTTGGGATCTCCAGTCAGATTCGGTTGGGTTGCCACTGCTGGTGATTAACTTATGGGCTTAACCCCATCCCCCTCGATGATTCTAGGATCAAAGTCCTAGACAGACCCTTCGTCAAGTGATCTGCAAGGTTCTTTTCTGACTTTATATAGTCAAGAACCACATATTTTTCTAGTAGGCTTTTTATTGACTTGAAGCGCAGCTGCAGGTGACTGTTCATCTTAGCATTCACAGAATCATGCTTTAGTAGTTCAATAACAGATTTATTATCACAGTTTATAGAAATTGCAGGAACAGGACTAAGAGAAACAGGTATATGCATAATAAGATTTTTAAGCCATTCAGCTTCTGTGCAAGTTGTATCTAAAGCTATCATTTCGGAGTCCATTGTACTCCTAGCTATGATAGTTTGCTTACAAGAGCCCCAGGAGATTGCAGCTCCTCCTAGAGTAAATATATATCCAGTAGTAGATTTTATATCATGTGAGTCAGTTACCCAATTTGCATCTGATAACCTTCTATGATATCAGGGTGCCTAGTAAAATGAAGTTTGTAATCTAGGGTGCCCTTGAGATATCTAAATACCCTATCCAAGGCAGTCCAATGTGACTGATTTGGGTTACTGGTATATCTACTTAGTCTCTCAATAGTAAATGCAATATCAGGTCTTGTCCTGTTTGTTATATACATAAGGGAGCCTATCATATGTGAATATTTATGTTGTTCCAAAGGTGATCCTTCATTCTTTTTTAGTACAATACTGCTGTCATAAGGAGTAAGGACAGGTTTCTTATCAAATAACTCAAACCTTTTTAGCATTTTTTCAATTGAATGTGCTAAAGATAGAGTATAACCCTCTTTGCCTTTGGTCACTTGCATTCCTAAAATTAAGTTGGCTTCTCCTAGGTCTTTCATATCAAACTGGCTAGATAAATAGTTCTTTGTAATATTTATCAATTCCAGTGATGAACCTAGGATAAGGATGTCATCTACATACAAGCATAAAATGACACAACTTTTACATGTACCTTTAGAGTATATACATTTGTCATACTCATTTGACAAGAAACCATATTCACAAATTACTTTGTCAAATTTATTGTGCCATTGTTTGGGAGCTTGTTTCAAGCCATAAAGGGATTTTACTAGTCTGCAGACTTTCTTTTCTTGACCTTTAGCAATGAAACCTTCAGGTTGGTCCATATAAAGTTCTTCCTTTAGATCTCCATTCAAAATGTTGTCTTTACATCCATTTGATGGATTAGCATATCATGAATGGATGCTAAGGCCAAGAGAGTTCTAATGGATGTTATCCTAGCTACAGGAGAGTAGGTATCAAAATAATCTAACCCTTTCTTCTGGGTAAAACCCTTAGCAACTAATCTAGTTTTGTATTTCTCTATAGTACCATCGGCTCTGAGTTTCTTCTTGAAAATCCACTTACAACATATTGGTTTATTGCCTAAAGGTAGATCTGTTAGAAACCAAGTGTTATTCTCCATGATGGAGTTGTATTCACTGTTAATGGCTTCTTTCCAGAAGGGAGCATCAGGAGACGTCATTGCTTCTTCATAAGTTGAGGGATCACCCTCTATCAAAAAGGTGAAGAATCCTTCTCCTAATTTTTTTTCAATCCTATTCCTTTTACTCCGTCTAGGTTCTAAGTCTTGTTCAGATTGTGAGCTAGGTATTTGGACATGAGAACTAGTAAAGGGTATGGAGGAAGAGATTGAACTTCTATCCTTAAAAGGAAATATGTTTTCAAATTAAACTGCATCTCTTGCTTCTATAATGATATTGTTAGAGATTTCATTTACTTCTGAGTGAGTCACTAGAAATCTATTGGCATAGCTCTCTAAGGCATATCCTATGAAAACAGCGTCTACAGTCTTGGGACCAATCTTTCTCTTTTTAGGTTCGGGAATTCCGACTTTAGCAAGGCATCCCCAAACTCTAAGGTAATTAATCCTAGGAGCTCTAACTTTCCACAGCTCATAGGGAGTCTTATCTTTTGTCTTACTAGGAATCATATTAAGAATGTAACAGGTAGTTAAAAGGGCTTCTCCCCACAAGTTATCAGGAGCACCAGAGCTGAGAAGCATGGCATTCACCATATCTAATAGAGTGCGGTTCTTGCGTTCAGCAACTCCGTTAGACTGAGGTGAATATGGAGCAATTACCTTATGAATTATTCCATGTTCTTCACAGAAGTTAATCATTTCGTTTGAGGTATATTCTCCACCACGATCAGATCTAAGGATCTTAATCTTCCTTTCTAATTGATTCTCAGCTTCAGATTTGTAGACCTTAAATTTATCTAGAACTTCATCTTTGGTTTTGAGAAGGTAGATATAACAATACTTTGAATAATCATCTATAAATGTAACAAAGTATTTTCTACCGCCTCTGGTCAAAATCCTATTTGAGTCACATACATCACTATGGATAAGTTCTAGAAGGTCAGAATTTCTTTCTACAGATTTGAATGGTAATTTAGTGTGTTTGACTTGAACACAAATCTCACATTTGTGTTTGTCATCTATTGGAGTCTTGGGAATAAGATCTAAAGTCATCATTCTTTTAATAGAACCTAGGTTCACATGACCTAGTCTGCCATGCCAAACATTTGAAGATTCTATATTAGAGACAATGAGAGAACAATCAGAAATTTTATTCATTGTGCTTAAAAAGAAAAGACCGTCTTTTACAAAGCCTTTTCCTATAAAGGAGTCATACTTAGAAAATATACTTTATTTGCCTCCATTACAATTTTGTATCCTGAGGCTACAAGAAGGGATCCACTAACTAGGTTTCTCCTGACAGACGGCACATGAAGAACATCATGAAGAGTTAAGATTTTTTCTGATGTCATCTTCAGGTCAACTTTTCCTCTTCCAATAATTTGTGCCGTTGAGCCATCTCCTAGGGTCACACCTCCTCCACTTGATTCCTGATAGTTTGAAAAACAGGAGCGATCAAACGAAACGTGAACATTAGCTCCAGAATCCAACCACCAATCATCAGAATGGTAAGAGAGGTTAATAAGGGGTTGAAAGCTTACAAACCTGAAGGAACTCGAAAAACCTTTGTGAAGCATGTTCGCTTCTGGTCTAACTGAGCCCTTTCCTTTGTAGGAGGTCTGGACAGCTTCCTTCTTCCTATGGTAGCAGTTGGTGGCCATATGGTTTGTTTTACCACACACAAAACAAAATCTCTTTTGATCCTGAGTCTGACTGAAGTTTCTAGGTTTATGGTTTTGGTGATGATGGTTTTGATGGTTAGGCTGAAAGTTTTTCTTCTTCTTGAAGAAATTCTTTTTGTATTTATAATGAAAATTAGATTTGGGTTTTTCTTGGCCTTCTACAAGGTTTACCTTAGCTTTAGATTCAGTCTTAGGCTTAGACCTCAATCTAATTTGTTCTTCGGTTCCAATTTTCTTTAGGACTTGATTGTAGGTAAGATCTCCTTGTGTATGGATAAGTTCCTTAGAAATATCAGACCAAGAGGGAGTTAGCTTGTCTATTAGGCATGCTATTTTATGCTCATTGGAGAAAGATGTACCTTTGGCTTGAATATGCCTAAGGTATTCTTGGAATTCATGGAGTTGGTCATTTATTGGCTTGTTATCTACCATGAAATACCTATTAAAGGTTGAAGAATTAAACCTTTCTATTCCGGCATCATCACAGCCGTATTCATCTTCCAAGGCTTTCCAAAGTTCTTTAGCGCTATTGTATTCAAAAAATATATCATACAAGGATTCAGATAATGCGCTTAAAATTCTATGAAAGCAGTGGAAATCTATTTCTTTAGGAGTTTTTGGTTTCGAGGAGGTGGACACTCCTATGTCAGACTCAGTTTCATCAGAATCATTTGTGATGGGTGTGGACCCATCAATGGCTGAAATAAGTCCTAAGGTCGTGAGCCAAAATTTTATTTGGCTCTGCCATCTTTTAAAGTATGAGCCATCAAACTTAACAGGTTTTGCAGTAGAGGTTTCCTCCTTACCAATCATGTTTGCAGTCTGAAGAAATATAAATTTATTTAATAACAATGTCTAAGATAATAGTTTAGGTGGTCTTTGCTAATCAATCTTAAAATCTTTAGTTTTTCAAGTGTTGATCAACTCAGGTTAGCTGTAGGGGCCGGTTCCCAGCTAGCGGCAGTCCGAAGACTCTTAAGTACCGTGTCGCTTAGGGCTATTTACACCCGGTTGACAGAAGGACCCTTTCGGCTTGTGCCCGAGTTTGCCTCTACTTTAAAACTTTAGATTTGAAGATTTTATTTGCAATTTCCTTTTTACTAAACTATTTTTTTTGGTCCTAGATTGCTTTCAAAAATACTAAGTGATTAAAAATGAATCAAATTGTATGTTACAATTGAAAGAAATTTTGTGATAAAAAAAATTACAATTGACAAAATTATCAAATGTGCTAACAATTTTTAAAACACTTTAAGCAAATTTGCAATTTGACAGTATAGTAAGCAACTTGATAAGTAAACAAATAAATCAATTGAGGAAATGAAGCAAATTGCTACAGTAACTATTAACTTGATTTTTTTTTTTAGAAAAATTTGCTTAAACAAATAGTAACTTTTTAACTCGAATTTTTCTAGAAAAATTTGCTTAAACAAATAGTAACTATTTAACTTGAATTTTTGTAGAAAAATTTGCTTAAACAAACAGTAACTATTAACTTTTAAGAAAATTGAATTTTGAAAAAAATAAAAAATAAACTACTGCAACGTAACAATATTTCTGAAGCTTTCTAGCAAGATTTAGATGAACAATTCTAACATACGAATCAACTCTTAGATTGTTAGAAAAAATTGTCGTTTTCTTATTGAAAATTTTGTGAATAAAAAATAAAAATAAAAATAAACTGATGTTACCGGCCTCTGGGGAAGTCGTGCACGAAGCACTGCCCTAAGAGTTGATTCGGGATCTGTGTGCAGACGTTTCCCAAAGCTCCTAGTGGTAAAACCCCCGCACTACCGGTATCTCGTAGCCGCACACGACTCGGAGAGAACGACCAGGACTTAGCTCTGCCCAGAGCTTGTAGACGAGTGTAACGACGAAGATTGGACAGAATAGAATATTGGCAGCAATTGTTTGAAGAAAATATTCTGATTATTTTTACAAAGAGAACCACTCATATATATATATATAAGAATCCATACACTATGTAACGGTCTGAATTAATTTTCTATTAATTCAGCCCACGTTCAGAAAATTAAATGAAAAAAAAGAAGCAAAAAGAATTTTAGGGTCCCAGCCCGAACCCGAAGAGGAAATCGAATCGGCATTCGGCGCCCGCAGATGTGGGCGCGTACCCGCACCCGTTACGCGCGCCGAACCGAGCCGAGCCGGGCCGGGCGGCGGCGGCGGCGCGCGCGTGTGGCCCAAGGGGTTCCCCACACAACAACTTTAAGAAAGCAAAGAAGAGAAACTAATATATGTACACAAGGAGGGGTTGGCCCATCCGATGTGGGACTAAAGAAAAGAAGAAAATTGAGCTTTTGCTCAAGAAAAGCTAACACGCCTACCTAGACGTCCGCCTAGGCGGACTAGGCGCTAGGCATCCGGTGCCCGCCCGACTAGCGCCTAGCGTCTTTTACAACCTTGAAGTATGGAACCATAAATTGGAGCTCGAGTGGACTGTAGTGGGCTATGTGTGGATGACTCGTATGAAAAAAAAAAAAAAAAAAAAAAGAGGAAACAAGTAGGGGAAAAAATAGGGTGGGCTGGAGCTCGTCCCAGCCCCTGCCCCTGCATGGTTCTGCCATTGATAATGCTGCATGCGCTTGGTAGGTTTACTATGGATATCATTATCATAATAGTTATGGTAAAACATCTTTACATCTGAACGTCTTTATGTGGCTGGTTTTAGATGAGATAATAAATGGTTGCCTCCAAGTTTGGTGAATTATTGCCCAAATATTACTTTCCAGTGATATGGGAAGTTAATTATGACTAAAGGAAGTTATTTTGAGATTAGGTTGTGTTAATTTTGAATTTGCGAGCAATGAATGTGTTGTATGAACTATGGTGGACATGGTGAAGACTGAGATGCTAATATAGTGTGCTGTTCTCAAATTTATCCAGAACTTGTAGCTAGGATGACTCCATTGTTCAAACCGTGAAAATCAGAGTAAAACCTGCTGAGAATCAGTATAATGTTGGTTAGTAATATGAATTGTCTGCGAGATTTCGCTGTCTAGTGCAAATTTTGAAAGTCCAATGTTGTGGTAGTTGGACAAAGGCCTAAGATGGTTAACAGCAGGCTGCTTTGGTCATTTCTAGTGCATGTACGAGGGATTCTAAGCAAGGTTGGAATGATTTTATTTGTCTTATATTTCAGGGGAGATGTTGTGGAGGTAGATACTTGGGTTGGTGCATCCGGAAAAAATGGGATGCGTCGTGATTGGCATGTTTGCAACATTCAGACGGGGCAAACCATAATGAGAGCCACCAGGTCCGCAAATAATTGTTATAGGGACATTTCTTTCTTGTGTATACAATTGCTATATATAAGGTATTTGGTAGCTTGCATTTAGAGGATTTGATCTTTTGTTTCGCCTCCTCATGCAGCGTCTGGGTGATGATGAACAAGAATACAAGGAGGCTGTCCAAAATGCCCAAAGAAGTTAGGGCAGAGATTGGCCCCCATTTTTTGGACCGAACTGCTATTATAGATGAAGATAACAGAAAGCTTCCTAAGCTTGATGATGATACTGCTGATTATATTCGCAAGGGCTTGTCGGTAAGTCCAAGATCATATGTTTTTTTGTTTAATTTACTTCATCTTGAATACTTTAACAACAACATTTTTTTGGACATTATTGTTATTACCTTCAGCCTCAATGGGGTGATTTGGATGTCAATCAGCATGTGAACAATGTCAAATATATTGGCTGGATCCTTGAGGTACTTCAATTCTACAAAATGATCCTTTTTTGCTTAGATTGTACTGCGATCTATTGTTCACTTGTTCTAGCTCTTTTTATTGATGTGGAGTACAAATTATATACAGGGTATGTAAATTATTATTCTCAAGAATAGACCCATGAATGAAAGCTGACGTTTATTAGAATACCCATTATATCTTAAGATATAACTACCCTGTTTATCTTTGTCATGAATTCACTATGTGTATACACAACAATGACGATCCCAATAAATCTCACCAATAATCAAATTATCAGATAGTTTAGCAAATACGCTTTCACTTATTTAAAGTTGGCTGTCTATTAATTAACTAACTAACTATAATAGTTAAAACTCTCTCATCAAGAGGTCAGTGATCACTAGGCGTTGAGTCTAGTATATAATTCCAATTATTTGTCTGGAGAGCCCAAGGAAGTCTATCACCACCTTTTAATCAGGAGAGGTTTCACAACAAGGTTTCAAAAGACTGTTAGTTAAGTGTGGGGGACCAAGGTAAAGTTGGCGAAGCGAAATACAACCTTTTGGAGTGTGTTTTCAATACCCACCAGTTGCAAATTTTGCATACAATAGGAAACACTATAAATACTGTGGTGACTTAGTACATGTTCACTAAACACAAAATTTGAGGCTATGAAAATCCATTTTGACAAAACCCATGTTTTCAAAGCCCGAGGAGAAAACAGTTTTCTGGAAACATTTTCAGTGTTTACCAAACACTGCTTGGGCGTATATAGCATTGTAGAAGAAAGATACTTTGGCGCCCAGATCCACTAGTGTTTGGAAACCCAGTGTTCCAAAGAAAAGGGGTTAATCAATGATTAATAGGCCCTGTAATCAGCCACCTAATCTGTTTAATCTATTGTCTGTCTAATCGAAAATTCCAAATGGCCGTGTAATTGTAATTAACTGACAGGATAATTCGATTACACTGTAAACAGCCTTGGGCCGAGCAGGTAACGAAAACCATTTATTTAATATTGGCAGAAACATTTACTTAACGTGTGGATGAGGAAATTACTGCTATTTCAAGAACTGTAACCTGAAGACCTAGCCAACAGTCTATTTTTTGGCTTTTCCATCTTTTATCTTACAAAGCATTCTTGAAGTTTGTTGGTTTCTAGTTCATTTTGTGGAAACAAATATGCACATGGCTTTTGGCCCTACATGCCTCTTGTTTTTATTCATTAGCTACATATTCCTTCATTCTTAAAGAAGCACCGAATTCTTCCACATCACTTTCAAATGACTGAAGATTTCTGAATCTATCACTGTCACTGATCAAAGATTCCTCAAATTCAATTGCATTCAATTCTGTTGGCTGGCAAGCCATTGAGCTCTTTGTACAGTGATAATACGGATTATTGGTCTAGTAAAGGCGTCCTAAGGGGGCATGCAGTTTTAAGTGTTTCCAAGATTTGAATCCATAGTTTCTCAGGCTTGAGGAGAGTCGAGGTAGATGCAGTCTCAAGTGTTTCCGAGATTTGAATCCATATAAGTTAGGTGCAAGACCCAAGCCTTACTGCCCACCAACATTCTTTATTTGGTTATATACTACATAATTAAAGAGAAGTTCAAATAGAAATTTTGGAATCTTCTTCTTGCTCTTGCTACTACTATTCCGGATTGAAACTTACATGCTTTTTACACCATATAATAAATTTCAGAGTGCTCCGATCTCGCTCCTGGAGAGCCATGAGCTAGCCGGCATGACACTTGAATACAGGAGGGAGTGTGGGAGGGATAGCATGCTGCAATCCCTTATTGCTGTCTCTAGTGACAGAAGTACTAAAAGGTTGCCAGAAAAGGATATCCGGTGCAATCATATGCTGCGGCTTGAATGCGGAGATGAGATCGTGAGGGCATGCACCGAGTGGAGGCCCAAACGTGCACAGGGTCTCGGTGGAACGGGGTCACTCCCAGCTGGGAGGAGCACATGAGCTCTCATCAATTTGGATTCTTCCCCTCCCTCCAACCAAAAGCCCTGGCAGGGGTCATTAGCTTCTCTAATGGTACTTATAGTTTGCTCTTCTGTACAACTTGCCTTCCTCTTTTGTGTACAAGTGAGGGGATTGTATTGATTTTATTTCCACGTCGTCATCTATTTCTTTCTTCTTTCTTTTCCTCAAATTTTTTTTGGTCTCCAAATTTGAAGCATGCCAGTGTAATTAGTTTAGTTGGCTGTGTGTAATGTTTCCCTGCTGCAAATTGCAGTGGGATTCATTGTATGAGGAAATTGTATCAGAGTCCTTGCTTCTTGCGCCAGCTCCATATGGATGTCTTTGTAGCACTTATGTCAAGGACTAACAAAATCAATTGCCATCCATGTGAGATCCTTGATTTAGCTTCCTTTTTTTTTACTGTAATTATATGAAAAACTATTACCACTCTAATACAAAATCCTCATGCTATCGAGATATATTGATGAACAACAACAAAATCGTTTTATCTACAAAAAATTGGGAGGCAAATCTGAATTGATTTTATCCATTCAGCTCAATTAAACGATTATGACATTAATGAATATTGATGCTGCCTTGCACTGGAATGGGCTACTGGTATTGGGCTGAGCTCTCGTTTGCTCCTCGTCCGCTTCGGCTCCTGCACATAAGATGTAAAGTTCAGATGGAGTGCCTGTTGGAGTGGTTGGAATTTTCAACCTATGTGGAGAACACCATGGAGTGTGATGAGCGACATCTGTGTGTCGGTGAAGCTAGAGAAGGTGACGAGTGCCATTCAAAGTTCGAAAAAAAAAAACTCGAAAAATCGGAGCTGGAGCTTCTGTCCAGACCTAGGGTGAGTTACGCCTAAGTTCGGTCCTTGGGAGGACAGAACCTGGTTTGACTTGCTGGCTAAAAAATAATCGAGTTCGGCCTGAGTTCGGTCTCCGGATCGAGTTCGTCCTGAATTCGGTTGTCGGCGAGCTGTGCAAAATTTTGGGATGTTTTATATGCCATTGGATTACATCATGTGGTCCAGATTAGTTGTGCTTATGAGGCAATATATATTAGGTATTTTCTAACCCTAATTAACATTGTAAGAGAAGGATTTACACTTTTGGAGAGAGAGAGAGGAGATTGACGGCTATTTCGAAGAGGAGATCATTTCGGATAACCTTACTCGTCATCTTTGTTCTTCGTAACTTTGTAATCATGTTTTCTACTTCAAGTAGTATGGTGATCTAGTTTGGATTGGTGAGAAGCTTGTAAGGAGTCGTTGTATTCTTTATTCCAATGGTGTAGGCTTTTCATGGTTGGACACCGATCGTCCCGTGGTTTTTTCTATCTGAATTTTTCACATAAAAATTATTTGTGTTTGCGTTTGGTTCTTTTGTGATTGTTGGCGATTTAGTTTTGTGTGTTTTGCTCAGTTCTCTCTAAGCTTCTTGGTTTGAGGGAACGGTTTTCGTGTTTCGTTCCCAACTGAGTGATATCAGAGCCATGTTTTGTTCTTCTTATACCAATAGAATGGTATCAAAGTTTTGGGTTCAAAGTGGTGTCAGGGTTGACAATCAAACCAAGAAGAAGAGGGGGATGCAAAACCTGTGTGCATGGTAAACCTAAACGTTTTCGATTATCACTACTGGCGGAGTAAGATAGAGGATTTACTGCTGAGAGGCCCAGTGATAAATCTGAAGATGACTGGAACTTCAAGCATATACAGGTGTGCGGGTATATCAGACAGTTCTTTGAGGAGAACATGTACAATCATGTTGCCAGTATAGAGCATACTAGGACACTTTTGGTAGAAATTGGAATCTTTGTACGTGAAGAGGACCAGAGTTAATAAGTTGTTCCTAATCCGAACGATGATGGGTCTGCAGTACAAAGATGGTGCGTCCATAACGGATCACCTGAGTGAGTTCCAGGGCGTGGTTGACCAGTAATCCTCGATGGGAGTCAAGTTCGACGACAAAGTTCAGGGGCTCTAGTTCCTGTGTACTTTGCCAGACTCGTAGGAGACCGTACAAGTGTCAATGATCGCTTCTTCCCCAGAAAGCATGGTTAGTCTGGAGTTCGCCAAGAGCAGAATATTGAATGAAGAGATACGAAAATAATCTCAGGATAGCTCATCTTCATCTCATTCAGAGGTGCTTGTTTCAGAGAGCCGTGGAAGAAGTAAAGGCAGGGGTCTAGACGGTGGCAGAGACAAGAACAAAGACAAGTCCAAGGGTCGGTACGAGGACTCGAAGTATTTTTATTATGGCAAAGAGAAGAAAGGCGACCAAGAAAAGCAGAGTGAGAATACAACAGTGACTACCTCTGCACATGGAGGCGATGTAATCATTGTAGGTGATTAGGTAGTTATAAATCTCGTCTACGATGATAATTTTTGGCTAGTAGACTTAGGAGCTTCAACGCACGTATCTCACATCAGGGCACTATTTTCCACTTACACATCAAGAGACTGTGGAGTGTTGAAGATGAACAACGGAGATGTGTCAAAAGCTGTAGCTATTGGAGATGTACATTTGAGAACTAAGGCGAGTCCAGTTCTTGTTCTCAAGGAGGTTCTTCATGTCCCTGATATCCGTTTCAACCTGGTGTCGGTTGGAAGGTTGGATGACGAGGAATTCTTCAATCACTTTGGGAATGGTCAGTGGAAGCTTTCCAGGGGCTCGATGGTGATTGCCAGAGGAAGCAAAAGGTTCGATCTCTACATATAGAAATAAGCACATGTGGGGCACAGAAGGTGAACCCAGTTAGTGATGCATTTATCGAGTTGTGGAATAGGCGGCTCAGCCATATCAGCGAGAAGAGAATGAGCTACTTGTTGAATAGAAAAGTGATTTTGGGGCTCAAGTATACAAAATTGGAGAGATGCACACACTATTTGGTAAAAAAGCAAAATAGGGTGTCTTTCCAAAGTCGCCCAACTTCAAGAAAGCAGGTGTTGCTCGAGTTGGTTCACTCTATGGTCCAATGAAAGCAAAATCTATTGGTGGTTCTTCTTACTTTGTAACTTTTATTGAAAATTATTCCAGGAAAGTTTGTGTTTATGCTTTAAAGACCAACGATCAGGTGCTACCCACTTTCAAAAAAAATCAGGCCCCTGTTTAAAGGGAGACAGACAAGAAGATATGTGTTCTGTCCGATAACGACGGCGAATACATTGGTACCTTTGATGAGTATTACAGAGAGCAAGGGATATGCTACCAAAAGTCTCCGCCAAAGATGTAGTGTCCCGCTCTGCATTTGCACTATGTAAAGAGAGATCGCTTTGTTGGCTCTCGAGCGAAAGCCTTCTCGAAGAGTTTCCCGATCGAAATAAAAGATGATTGATCTAGGTGAGTGGGCAGAACTTCATTCTCTGATTCTTTCACGCCTAATAAAAGAATATGATTTTATAAATGCTTATGCTAAGATTAGTATTAATAAGAAGAATGATAGAACCAGACTCTACATGCTTACTTAGAGAATTGTATATGCTTTAAGAATGATTGCCTGCTTGCTTAATAGGAAGAATGAACGTTGTTATGCTTAACAAGAGAACTCGTATTGCTTGTCTAAGGAACGAACCCTTGCCATACTAAGTCAAGATAGAAATGTTGCATGCTAAGTATACACGAACACTACTATTGAACGAACTACTGCTATGCTAAAAAGGAAGAGTAAAAGATTGCTTAAACTTGTCTTTGTATCGTATGCTAAACTAGAGTAGAACTACATGCTTGTATAGATAAATAAAGACTATGCCATGTCTGTTAAATAGAGATATATGTATTCCAGATTTATAGAATTGTTGCATAAGAGAAGAGATGATACGGGCCAGTACTCGATGGTTACGAGTCCGGTATATCAATGGTTACGTGCCCCGTACATCGAGTACTGCGCTAAGTAAGAAGAAGAGGATTGATGGTTACGTGTCCCGTACATCAATATAGACTGATGATAATAAGAGTTAATATAGAAGAGTCTGTTTGATTATTGCCTGCTTGCATTGTGTAATGACCCGTTCCGTTCAAGCAGACAGCCGATTCAAGCGGCGCAAGTGCAACAACTTGACCCGTTTTGCTCAGCGAGATGACTCATTTGAGGCAAAGAATTTCCAGACTTGGCCTTTCAGGAGTTTAGACTTAGACTTTCAAAGGCACACTCGGAGTATCGCTCGACCGAGGCGAATCATCGCTAAAGTGGGTGGCTACGATGAACTTGTCTTTGCTTAGCTAGCACACTTAAAATATGGACGATACATGCTAGTTGCTAGGTGAATCACCCCATGCATGATAATAAAGAATACAACGCACCTAGCTAAGAAAATAATCCCAACTTGTATTGCTTGTGTTAGAACATGGAAATAAAAATTGGCTTATAACTTGGACTCTCGTATGCTAACTTTGTATCGTGCAAGTAGACCCTGCTATGCCTCGAGTAGATTGTTGTATACTCTTCGTAGTGCACTGCTTCACTTATATACACTGTACGTCACTAGATTATGTCGCTCGGTATATCCCTGTACTATTGCACTCCTCGCACTACCCCATAGACCATGCTAACATAAATGCTTATGTTTCATATGAATGCATGCTTGCTTACATTGTAGCTAGTACTCGTTGCCTCGTTTCAATGCTTGTCATATAATTTTATGCCACAATCAAGTAAAAACTACATTTTCTTGCATTCATCTAAGTTTTTCGGAAGACTATCGAATAGTCGTTCCGTATAAATATGAACCTGAAAGTATTCGGGACCGTTAGGTCACCAAGGCAATTCCCAAACTAGGAGATTTGCACCAAGTCAATAATCCAAAAATCACAGCTCGTAGAGCAATACTCGTCCCATACTGAGTTAAATGGCTAGGGAGTGGATATATAATTGTGAACAATCATGCCTTGAACTTGTACATGATATATCCTACCTTGAACTTGATTATGTACCTGACCATAGGCCCGGAAGATTAGAGACTTGCATGGTCACGGACAACTTGGTGCACAAGGGAGATCTTATGATCTCGTTCCGCGGACGGTCTCCAATGAACCAGGGCCGATTCGACCGGTCGGAACCTCCTGACTATAGTCGCCTACGTCGGGAGGGATGTGTGCAATGCCCCATGTGCCTCTTGCACACCATTCTACCCTGAGACTACACCGTCCTCTATGGCGTCGTGCCAGTGACCTCTTGTTCATATAGATAAGTCATCCTCGCTTAACGGCAATCCGCGTGTGAGTTATTGCATCGCATCCAGTAAGATAAAACACCTAAACGATCATTAGTATAACACACTTGTACTTATGGAACACTTGAATATCTTCTGCAAATGCCTTATAATCCGTGTAGCTCGTGCACCCGAAACATAACCTCGTTCATGACACATATGTTTGCTTATGCTATTGCCCCTGGATTTATTATATATACTCGTGCTTGATTTAACTTGGTTTGCCTTGGACAAGGAAGGACGAATGGTAAGTTGGTAAGTCTCGCCGTGTTCCTTTATATTGTACAGTGCACTGCCACACGAGTTAGGATTTTCACTATGCCATAAAACTGATCCTAAGGCAAGACTAGAAAGATAACTTAATAGATGGTACACGGAACCTATATAACGTGTTTGAATTTGTCGAGCGGACGAGAAGCCTCCCCACCAGTGCATTCATGTACTGATAACCCACCATATTGCTTGTAGGGTGCGGGAGAACCTCGTTTGGTGCGAAACCCCCCTTCTTGCGTGATAAGACGTGGAGTTCGCTCTGGAGCCTTGGAGCGTTGCGTCCGGTGCTGAAGCTCATATACAAGACATAATATTGGAACATCGCCTATGTATTATTCCACAAATATAGCCACTTGGCACGCTTTTACTATTTTAGAGAGAGAGAGGCCTGAGCGACTTGTAATCTCAGCCTAGCGCCGCTTGTAAGACTTGTTCAATATCAATAAAGAGCTTGTTTTACTTCTATACTTGTGTTATTCAATACTTCCGCTATTGACGACTCTGTGAACTTGTTACCAATCGCTTGTTCGTTTCTTATTCCGCTGTATTCGGACTATCTATGCGACTCTGTAGCTTAGACATTTCACTGCCTGTTCAGATCATGGCCTTGCACGGGCGCAGCTTGTGCTTGTGCGGCATCACGTCCAGATGGAAAAGATCGTCTCGCGGGAGCGCTGGCGAGGTGATTTGCGCCTAGCGGGGATGGCCGATTACCTACGGAAGATCGGGGCGTGACCTATTGGTATCAGAGCATGGCTTTACGCCTTTCGACTTCGTATCGATTTTCTCAGTTTTGAAAGCTCGTTCGTGGGTTATGTGCATACACTCTTTCTCTCTCTCTCGTTGTCCCGATGGGATATTCCATACAATGAGTCTAAATAATTTCAAAAAAGTGTATGTGAATGATATGATTGCTTATACGAAGTTGTGATGCAAAGGCCTTTGTGCCGACCTGTGTTAGACTTTATGGGAATAGACTCGTGCTAGAATTTGCAAGTTTTGTGCCAACCCGAATACCTATACATGATTATCCAACTGGTTAGTGTGCGGAATAGAATATCGTTCGGATGGTTAGCTATGCACACGGCCTTTCGGCTAAGTTGTGTAAAGTATCGCGCGCCAAGACCCTTTGGTGCTAGCAAGTTTGCAAGCGAGATTGGAATATCGTGCAGGAAAAAGATAAGTTAGATTTAGAATGGCAACCGATAGAAACCTTATCAGTTTATCGCTAAGGCGAATATAGAGATCGTGCTTGAATTTTGAGAAATAGCTCGGACGATATTTCGTGTCGGCAGATACAAATCAGATATGGTTACTTGGATGACTATCAACAGGATATATACGAGACTAAGATTTATCAGGCGATGCTTAGTTATCGTGCATAAATTCTAAGGAACGACTTGGTGAATATGCTAGCGATAGATTGAACACGATTTTGGATTTGATTGGGTGACTCGATTCCTGACTGGTGTATGGATCATTTAGAAATGTTCAAACGGATTCATAGGTCTCGTGCGATAGTTGGATTGAAAGTTTTGAGAATGTCTTGAATAAGTGTTAAGGCTTATATCGAATAGGAATTTAAGGAAATGAAATCGATATCTTGGTTAAGAAAACTTAGTAGAAACTTGGAGGATCGTGTGAGAAATTTTAAATTGAATCAAATGGATTAAACTTGAATAGAATATCGCTCGAATAGAAGTTAGTCCAAGAAGAAATTTTGTGGTTCGATGAAAGAGGTAAGTGATAACGGATTTGATCTGGAGTTTGGAAGAACGATCTTGAATCTAGTTCGAAAAGATAACCTTCGAAATCAGTCCCAACGAGAACGAATGTCTTGCGGGAGCGCCGGCATGGTAATTTCACGTACGGCAGGGATGATCGAACTCACGAAAACATATTTGGTGATTATTCCAAACGAACTCGATGAAATAGAACGTATCAAAAGTGGATAGACTTTGGCTTGAATATTTGAACTTAGTCGTTTGAGGAATGCCAGAAGTAGAATATGGTTTTATCAAATGGTAACATTGAAGTTGGATAATTTTGTTAGACGAATTATAATCTCGGCATAAATGAACATGACTTGGTGGATAAACATATATAATTGGGATGGAGCAAAGTGAAATAATAAGGTGTCTCGATCGTTTAGATGATAACCATAACGTTTGACATTATTGTCTTCTGCGAGCGTAACTCTATGCTCGTACATGCATCACGCCCAGATTAGGACGATTATCCAGTAAAAGCGTTAGCGTGGTGATCTCACGTCCAACGAGGATGATCGAACTTGCGGAAGACCGGAGCATGACAACTGATGGATCGTCTTGACTTATTATTCGACACGATAAGACAAATTTGGGAATTCAAGTGAATCAGATGTATTTCAAGGATAAGTTAGCCTAGAACCTGGAGTAAATCACTCTTGATGGTTTTGTGAACGGATACATGAATCTTGTTGGACGACTTGGAGATTATAATCAAAGGTTTAAGAATTGAATCATGGCTTGGTGGTCTAAACTTATAAATGGATATATGAATTCTATCTAAACAGGTTTAAGGAGATAGACTATGCAAATTTCTAGACATGTCCTACAACTTGGATATATCATGGATTGCCTGAACGAACTCGAACCATGTGCAACGAATGTGTAAATGTGAGTAGGATAATCTATGCTCGATGTTTAAAAATCTGAGTGAAGCGAGCTTGGGTAGAATATCCTGTACAAATGAAGAATGGTTTGATCTTAGGAATTGGGGCGAGCATTGTGCGACAAATTTGCACGATGAATCGTGTGCTTGAACTTGTACGTATGACCTTGTGAGCTGACCTAGTAATTAGGAAGACGACCTTGTGCCAAGTGAAAGAACTTGTGTGACCGACTTTAGCATATTGCTTGAACAAGCCATAGAACTGGGGCAACAAGACTTAGAGTTAGACTTGGAATGGTAAATGTGTGCTATGTTTGACACAAACGGAATATACGATAGGACATGGACGCTAGTAGGTTGATTGGATAGATCGTGCTTAACGATAGTACAATACTTGGTTTGAGTTGGAATAGAAATTACTTGGATTTTGATTGACCCTGTTGGAAGTATCATCGTGATTCGTAAGACGAGAACCCTTAAGATTTTCGCTAGTAGCTTGTCTGACTTCACTATTGTTTGTGGTGGAAAACGAAAGAATGAAATATATTCAAGACGGGGTTTATACGAGACCCGTGTTCTTTTGTTTACAAACAAACTTGTACAATTTAATCCTATACGAGGATGTGGGAGTATAATTTATTTAATCTGGGTAGATATTGCTATAGGTGTCTGATCTGCAGTCGATCACTTTAGCCCTTGGACCACACGATGATGAAGAAGTGCCGTAGAAGACAGGAAGCAGCTTCGAAGGTTGTAGAAGATGATGGATGCACGATGCTAATGTCGTCGATCACTACTCTTTGCCTGAGCTCCGGATCCTTCTCTCTCTTTCTCTCTCTCTCCTCTATTTTTTTGTCGACCTTTTTCTCTGTTGATAGAGGTCTCTATTTATAGAGTTTTAGTGACAGTGACCACTCAGTTGGTGAGTGGACAGTATAGCACCCTTTTACACGACGGTTAAAAATAACCAATGCCTGCGTATAGATGATCTTTTGACTGAGCGTGTGACGCGGGTCCAACTAAGGGACAAAATGCGTATAACTGCTACGAAGATCATGGCGTAAAAGCCACGTAGGTAGGTATCCCTCGTGTAGAAGAGGTTGGCGTAGAAACCAATGTCTGTCACTGTGGCATAGAAGCCGAGTAGGCATAGAAGCCAGGTAGACGTAAAAGCCTGATGGCATAGAAGCCGAATGAGCATAGAAGCTGAGGAGGCGCAGAAGCCGAGAGAGCATAGAAGCTGAGGAGGCGCAGAAGCCGGATGGGCGTTGGAGCCAAATGGGCGTAGAAGCCGGATGGGCGTAGAAGCCGCTGGGTAATGTGCTGAGCGCTGACGTGGACGTCTTTAGTCGAAATTACGCCTTTTTGAAGATATAATCAAATCTCTTGCATTAAATGCAGAGATCCACCATCATCCTGCGCATTAAATACAGAGGCGTGTTTTGAAGGTCTGCAGCCCTTCTATGCATCGGTCGCAGAGACGTGCCTCGAGAAACTGTCACCGCTCTGTGCCGAGACGTGTCTAGAGAAACTATCACCGCTCTGCGCACCAATCGCAAAGACGTGCCTCGAGCAACTGTCACCGTTCTGTGCACCAATCGCAAAGACGTGCCTCGAGCCCTGCTCAAAGTGCAGCTTTTGATGTGGCGGGCGGTTTGTCTTCTGCGGAGCGTAAACAGCTCATATTCTGCCTATGTAAAACTAGGCGGCTGTAACCTCCGATTTCCAAATTTCCGAAATAATTAGATTTTTAATTTATTTTAAATACCAAGTTATAAAATATTTTCTCCTTGAATTCTTGTATTTGATTTTGAACAATATTTGATTTTTAAAAGGTGATTTAAAAATCTTTTATAAAAATCATTTTTTCTAAATGTCGATTTCTTATAAATAAATAAATAAATAATAATGTATATATATTTCTCTAGTTTCAAATGTTTATTGGCTTGAAATCATAAAATTAGTTATTTGATAAAATTAATTAAAAGACTAGTTATTTCTTCATAATAAATTTTATATTTATTGGGATAGTAAATAAATACGTTTCATACTTTCTAAGATTTTGCAAATATGGATTAATTAGTAGCTAATTGGAAATCAGTTAGCTTTCCTTAAATATTTTCTGAAATTTAATCTTTTATTTTTAAAATTTTTTTTACAAGTTACCATCTTTCATTCACCCTCATTCCCACATGAATTTATTCATGTATGATCTTGGGCCATTTGTTATTTGGGCCAACCCTCACCCTTTATCCCACACCTTCTCTCCCTATTTAAGTCTCTCATCACCATTCCCAAGGAAACCCTAGCTAGCCCTCACAATTCCCACAAGCCAACAACTATCACCATTTTTGTGTGCTCGTGTCCGTGTGTCCAGCATTACCGTGTCAGCCGTGTTGGCCTCGGGTCCGACCCCGGGTGTCCTATCGTATCCATTCATTTTTGTGTCCAGTTATTACAATCTGATTTTTGTGTCCGACACACCCGGACACATCCACCTCCACCACAGCAAACACCCAACCCGTGTCCAACACCCGGACACGCCCACAGTACAGCGAACCCATCGTGTCCAGCCGACACGATGCACCCCGACACATCCACAAAACCTAACCCTAACCTAACTCCGACGAGCGCCGGTGGCCGCCCAGATCCGTCGAGCTCCGGTGACTGTGGCTCCTCCTCGTCGTCGTCGAGCTCGCCGGTGGATGCGAGACCGCCTCCTCGAGCCAGATCCGCCGCCGAGTTCGACCAGACGCAGCCGCCGCCGCCTGGAACCGAGAACACCCGCCGCCGCTCTCGGGTTTCCACCGCCGCCGAGATCTCCTTCCGCTGAGTCGAGACGCCGGTTCCTCGAACCACCGCCGCCGCCGAGACAAACGTCGACCGACGACCCGTCGTCGAGCTCGGCTGCCGCCGCCTCCTCGAACAGAGCACCCGCCGCACCGCGCCGACCCCGGCGGACTTTCCCGCGCCGGCGACGGAAACCCTCCCCAATCGTGAGCCCTTCTCTCCCTTTCCCTCTTCCCTCTTTCCTTTTTTCTGTTCTGTTAAGTCAGGGTTAAGTATAGGTAATTAGTTATTAGTTATATAATTAGTTTATTAATTATATATATTAGTTTAATTAGTTAATTAATTATATAATTAGTAGTTAATTAATCAATTAGTTTATTTATATTAGTTATAATTATTCAGTTAATTATTTATTAATCAGTTAGTAATTATTAATTAACTAGTTTAGTATTTTTATATAATTAATTTAGTAAATAAAATATAATTTGTTTTACCGTTCTTTATGTATGAAATTAGTTATTTTTGTGTAAAAATTTATTTATGTATTATAATTAAAAAGGGTTTCGATTATGCAAAAATATAATAATTTTGGGGTTTATATTATTAATTAAAAATATAGTTTCAATAATCTAAATTAGTTCGAAATTGGTTAGTTGGACTGGTAACTGAAATTACTAGAGATATATAAATATATTGGCTTTTACGTAAATTCTAAATTTGTATATAGTATAATTCTTATTTTTGGTATAAATATATATATATATATATATGTATATATATATCTTTTGTAAGGGTATATGTTTAATAAAAATGTGTATTTTTAGTATATGTATAAACATATATATAGGTATGTAATTTGGTATAAAAATATATTGGTAATATACATATTAATTTAATACGTATTTTGGTAAATATATATGCATGTAGATTTATATTTTCGTATTGGTATATGTATGTATATATATATGTTGTATTGGTTTATATATATAAATGTAATTTGGTATATTTACCTGTATATAGTATATGTAAATTGGTATATATATATAACTACGTATTCTAGTATATGTAAATTGGTATATGTATATTTATGTATTTATACTTAGCATATTTTAATATATATAAAATTAATATATATGGTAAATATATTGTTCAACCTATATATATATATTATGCATGAATTAAATGGTATATATATATATATATATATATATATTGTATATGTATTTATTTTGGTGCAAGTAATATTGTAGGTGTTAATGTTAGTTAAATAGGTATAATGTGTTATAGATGTCTGTCTAACTAGATGACCCTAGTTGACTGAGTTCCATGCCTGACATAGCACCTGAGTTAGTATTTGCTTGTGTGTTTAGTATAGCTTCTGATGCAAATATTGTATTGTTTATTATATGTCTTTAGGACTGTTGGTTCCTCCAGGCGATATTCTGGAACAGGACATTGGTATTCACCAGCTAAGGACCCAAGGCGAGTACATTCTCTGATTAGTTTCTAATTTATGATATCTCCTATGTTCACTGTATCTAGTGTAAATATCCATGTTCTTGACACGTTGGTTACACGGATTGGTATACACGGATCTCGTCATGAGATGTTATTCCTTATTCATGGTGTAGCTTGTACAAGACTTGTTCCTTGTTATCTTGTGCATGTACAGACACTAATTTCCGGGGAGATTTGCTACCTTCCTAGGGAATCCCGTGCCATAGCGTACCATGATTGGATCTACTATACCAGTCGGGGGTGGGGAGTACTTTAGTGTAGATATGTGATCATACCCAACTTTTCATGCATCATAGCTCACCCCACATCTCACGTCGGGTGCGGCCTGACCATCTCCGTGCCTCATAGCTGTTACGTATGATTAGCCTGACCTCTACATGCATCATAGCTAACCAACGGTTAGCCTGACCTTCGTGAATCATAGCTAATCACATGTAACCAGCCTGATCAAGTTCCCAAGCCGATCACATGTTAAAGCTAGTACTCACACACTTAGTCATAGGATTCTTGCTCATTGACATATTGTTCTTTTCCTGTATTTACTTACAGTATTTCCAGTATTTCTCTCATTGTACATTTCTCGTACCTATACATGCATCTGGTATATTTCCATCTAGAACTGCTACATAGTTTATGTCATTTATATAGAACTGCTATTTAAAGATGTACTTTGCTCCTTCCTGACTGGAAAATATTTTTCCAGACTGTGACCTTAGTGGACTTGTTTCTGACATTGGGGATTGGATGTTACTGATTGCAGGTATGATTATGTTGTCATTAGACTTGTGTTGTATTCTTTATTTCTTCAAATTCCTATCGTGCTGTAGTTGTGATTGAGTATGTTGTTAATATTTTTATAGTATTATCCGAGTCTCCTTATGGAGTGGGATACTAGCGTGAGATTGTTTAGATAGTACTCGACCTAGACAGCGTTCTACCACCGGTGCTGCGGCGTAGGCTGGACGTACCCACCCACTCGTGCCCCTAAACCGGGTGCCGTGACACGTTTTAGTGGTGGCCCATGCAGGTCCTACTTCGCAAGTTGTGCGATGTCGTAGTAGTGTGGCGTCTTTGTTATACTACTACGTGCCTGCGATAGAATCTAGGACATAGGATACTAGGATGAGAGAGGATACTCAATCACAAATTCTTGAGAGATTCCTGGGACGGCCCCTTGAGAATCTTATTATAATTTCCAATTTAAATCTTTTTCCTTGTTTCCGTCCGCTCTCGCTTGTTTTTACTGAACTTGATTCTTGTTGAGCAGTTATTAAATTAAATTCTTGGTATCATTGTTGAGTTTGATTCTTGTTGACCAGTTGTTAACTTTAATTCTTGGTATCGTTGTTGAGTTGATTTCAAATTGAGATAAATTTTACGGACTAGAATTTATGGTATCATCTGATGACATATATTGATGAGGACAGTGAGAAAGGTAAAACGTCTACTTTGGTTATGGAACCTAGAGTTTATCGCAGCCATATTAGCTGTCGTGACGAGAACGTAGGAACCTAACTTGGATGTACATACTTTAGTTATGAGATTTAGAGTTTCTCGCAGCCATACCGGTTGGCGTGGCGAGGATTCTAGATGACATGATTATAGGGTTGTATACCTTAGTTACGGAACCTGTCGTTTATCGCATCTATGCTTACTGGCGTGGCGAGAATTCTGAGTGTCATGATTTCAGATAGACGTGTATGATTATCAGGTTGTATCTTAAATTGGTTCTTAAAATATCATCTCAAGACTTATCTATTTCTGTTATTCCAGGACTTTGTTCCATCGCTTCTTTCTTTACTAGCAGTAAAGATACCTTCTGTCCTCAATTCAGTCTTTGAGCTCCTATTCCTTGAGGATTCCTTGTTAAGTATGATAATTAGTGACTTGTAATTTTGTTTGTGTCTTGTATTAGTATTGACTGTGTTGCTAGTGAGTTGTAAGTGTTTCTTAGTTGGACATGTATGCAGTAGGCCTTGATCTAGAATTAACCCCTAGCATAGTACCTTGTAACAATGGTTCTAGGATAAGGTCATTAGAGACTGTGAGTAGAAGGAGAGTATAGAGTATCAGTGATAGTTCAAGAGTTAGTATCAGAGCCAACATACCCGTCCTGGATAATCATGATTATGCAATTGGATGATCTACGTGAACAATTAAGTATCCAGGAATTGTGTTAAGGATTTATGGAGCATGATGTTCAATTTGATGATTGATATCGGAAGTGTTAAAGGTAAGGAAATATATACGCGTAAGGAGTTAATGAGGTGTCATGAGTAAAGAAATGTCGAAATTGGTAATGAAAATGGTGAAGCGTATCACGGATTAGTTTAACAGGCTATAAAAGGATTAAGAGATATGCTTATACATCAATCGAGATATAGAACCATATGCCTGCCCTTGAGATTGAAGTAAAGCATGGGTATTATAGAAAGTGCATGTAATCATGAGTTATAATGAGCTTGAAGAGATGATGCATTAATGAAGCTAGTGATATAATACCAAGAGTGCTAATGATTCTATATCGAGGATCAGTCGAGGATGACATTAATAACAGTAAGCATTCTGTGTGATGATAATTAGATGATATACCAGTTGACATAAATTGAAATCATGAAAGAAAATACAGGTGATAATAACTTTGATCATTGGTGGTAATAGTACAAGTGATTCAGGCAGTACAATTTTAGTACCCCGTTGGCAGTTGTAGGCAATAGAGGTATTGAGTGCACCTCGAGTATCAGAGACCGTGAGCACTTATATGTACATTTGTGGATTTATAAATTAAAGAGTGGAAATGAATTTTAAATTTCAAAATTTTTAAGGAGTTGAGATTTTATGTTGTTAAAATATTGAGGATTTAAATTTGATTCAATAAACATAATTAAGGCTACAAAGATTTTAGAAGTGATTAAATTTTATTTCAATGTGGAGTATCTGATTTTGAGGAGGTATATGCATTTTATTTTAAAGTTGTTCGAGAAGTTAAACCTTGACGATTATTTGAGGATTTATTTTATGGTAGATGAGAGATATGAATATTATGAGTAGATAATATACTTGTGTAAGGATCTGGTGATTTGAGCATGATTGAGATGGCACCGCAGACTGACTTGGGTGTCCATCTAAAGTTGTATTAGAAAGAGCAGTATTTAGTATGGTGTTGCACTTGATGTATATTTGAGTGATAAGAACGACTAGTATGAACAATTGTAGTAGGAACGGGAACTGACAGAGGGTATGGTACTAAAGAGATAGAGGTATCAACTTGGATGCATTATTGAATCATGGTTATATTAGAGATTCTTGGCATCAGATTTTGGTATTGATAAACAGGTGTGTGCAATACGGATATATTCATGGATTTTGTGGATTAATTATTAGTTGTTATGGGTACCAGTGTACATGAATAGGAATTAGTTAGTGAATATGCTAGAGTTAAGTGTATGTTAGAGATAAGTGATACCGCAAGTAATATGTTAACAGGTTCTTTCTTTTCTTTCCTAATGTTCTTTTTCGTCTTTTGATTGATTGATTCCCTAGTAACGTGGTTTATATTCGTGATTTTCTTGTTAGAACATAGCTAGTAGTGCACCCTAACAGAGACTGAAATACCATGACCAAAGATACATGACTTATATATTTTCTTAAATTGTATGGCTGTAGGTGAAATTTTCTTAAACCATGATCATTAGGGTTTTGACCGTAGCAAAGATCTATGACGAGGTTATGACTGACAAAAAGAGACAAGAGGATTAAATTTGTGGATGAGCATTAAATTAAATAAAGAATTTAGGGGTTGTTATAACGGAGTTGATGGATCATTGATTTTATGAAAATTGAGGTATGATTGAAATTCGAGGACAAACATTAACTTAAAGGGAGAATTAAGAAATTCACAGAGCCAAAAATTTGAGGATTTATTAATTTTAAGGAGGTCTTGATATGATTGAATTGATTATTAAAAATTTGAGAAATTTGAGAGATTATCATTTTATCTATTTTGATTGCAAGATAGAATTTTTATATATTATGAATGTTGCATTGAAGATTCTGGAAGCATCGCATCGTTAAGTATTTGAGGAAAAAGAAAATCAGGAAATAAAATCGTAAATGGAATAGTGTCGAATTCAATTCTTGGGATGAGGAGTTAGATTGTAATAAGCATCAATTGAATTTGAGTTAGAGGAGTAAGATGATTGATGAGTGTTTAAAATTTAAATTTTGGGATACATATTTTTTTTTAAGTTTTATAAATATGCATTGATTGGATTTCAATTGGAGGATTGGATATTAAATCCTTGGGTATTTAGATGCGAACTTAAAATTTTTGGAGGAGATTATGACAAATGGGATTTGATTTTTAAACTTGAAGATTTTTCAGGAATATGATGTTGTATAATTTTTGAAAGGTTGTGAAATAACATTATGAAATTACTTCATGATTATTGGTTTAAGATTTAAATTTTGATAGAAATAATATGGTGAATAAAGGCAATTATTGAGGATCCTAAATTTCGAGGACGAAATTTTTCTAAGGTGGGTAGACTTGTAACCTCCGATTTCCAAATTTCCGAAATAATTAGATTTTTAATTTATTTTAAATACCAAGTTATAAAATATTTTCTCCTTGAATTCTTGTATTTGATTTTGAACAATATTTGATTTTTAAAAGGTGATTTAAAAATCTTTTATAAAAATCATTTTTTCTAAATGTCGATTTCTTATAAATAAATAAATAAATAATAATGTATATATATTTCTCTAGTTTCAAATGTTTATTGGCTTGAAATCATAAAATTAGTTATTTGATAAAATTAATTAAAAGACTAGTTGTTTCTTCATAATAAATTTTATATTTATTGGGATAGTAAATAAATACGTTTCATACTTTCTAAGATTTTGCAAATATGGATTAATTAGTAGCTAATTGGGAATCAGTTAGCTTTTCTTAAATATTTTCTGAAATTTAATCTTTTATTTTTAAAATTTTTTTTACAAGTTACCATCTTTCATTCACCCTCATTCCCACATGAATTTATTCATGTATGATCTTGGGCCATTTGTTATTTGGGCCAACCCTCACCCTTTATCCCACACCTTCTCTCCCTATTTAAGTCTCTCATCACCATTCCCAAGGAAACCCTAGGTAGCCCTCACAATTCCCACAAGCCAACAACCATCACCATTTTTGTGTGCTCGTGTCCGTGTGTCCAGCATTACCGTGTCAGCCGTGTTGGCCTCGGGTCCGACCCCGGGTGTCCTATCGTATCCATTTATTTTTGTGTCCAGTTATTACAATCTAATTTTTGTGTCCGACACACCCGGACACATCCACCTCCACCACAGCAAACACCCAACCCGTGTCCAACACCCGGACAAGCCCACAGTACAGCGAACCCATCGTGTCCAGCCGACACGATGCACCCCGACACATCCATAAAACCTAACCCTAACCTAACTCCGACGAGCGCCGGTGGCCGCCCAGATCCGTCGAGCTCCGGTGACTGTGGCTCCTCCCCGTCGTCGTCGTCGAGCTCGTCGGTGGATGCGAGACCGCCTCCTCGAGCCAGATCCGCCGCCGAGTTCGACCAGACGCAGCCGCCGCCGCCTGGAACCGAGAACACCCGCCGCCGCTCTCGGGTTTCCACCGCCGCCGAGATCTCCTTCCGCTGAGTAGAGACGCCGGTTCCTCGAACCACCGCCGCCGCCGAGACGAACGTCGACCGACGACCCGTCGTCGAGCTCCGCTGCCGCCGCCTCCTCGAACAGAGCACCCGCCGCACCGCGCCGACCCCGGCGGACTTCCCCGCGCCGGCGACGGAAACCCTCCCCAATCGTGAGCCCTTCTCTCCCTTTCCCTCTTCCCTCTTTCCTTTTTTCTGTTCTGTTAAGTCAGGGTTAAGTATAGGTAATTAGTTATTAGTTATATAATTAGTTTATTAATTATATATATTAGTTTAATTAGTTAATTAATTATATAATTAGTAGTTAATTAATCAATTAGTTTATTTATATTAGTTATAATTATTCAGTTAATTATTTATTAATCAGTTAGTAATTATTAATTAATTAGTTTAGTATTTTTATATAATTAATTTAGTAAATAAAATATAATTTGTTTTACCGTTCTTTATGTATGAAATTAGTTATTTTTGTGTAAAAATTTATTTATGTATTATAATTAAAAAGGGTTTCGATTATGCAAAAATATAATAATTTTGGGGTTTATATTATTAATTAAAAATATAGTTTCAATAATCTAAATTAGTTCGAAATTGGTTATTTGGACTGGTAACTGAAATTACTAGAGATATATAAATATATTGGCTTTTACGTAAATTCTAAATTTGTATATAGTATAATTCTTATTTTTGGTATAAATATATATATATGTATATATATATATTTTGTAAGGGTATATGTTTAATAAAAATGTGTATTTTTAGTATATGTATAAACATATATATAGGTATGTAATTTGGTATAAAAATATATTGGTAATATACATATTAATTTAATACGTATTTTGGTAAATATATATGCATGTAGATTTATATTTTCGTATTGGTATATGTATGTATATATATATGTTGTATTGGTTTATATATATAAATGTAATTTGGTATATTTACCTGTATATAGTATATGTAAATTGGTATATATATATAACTACGTATTCTAGTATATGTAAATTGGTATATGTATATTTATGTATTTATACTTAGCATATTTTAATATATATAAAATTAATATATATGGTAAATATATTGTTCAACCTATATATATATATTATGCATGAATTAAATGGTATATATATATATATTGTATATGTATTTATTTTGGTGCAAGTAATATTGTAGGTGTTAATGTTAGTTAAATAGGTATAATGTGTTATAGATGTCTGTCTAACTAGATGACCCTAGTTGACTCTGTTCCATGCCTGACATAGCACCTGAGTTAGTATTTGCTTGTGTGTTTAGTATAGCTTCTGATGCAAATATTGTATTGTTTATTATATGTCTTTAGGACTGTTGGTTCCTCCAGGCGATATTCTGGAACAGGACCTCGGTATTCACCAGCTAAGGACCCAAGGCGAGTACATTCTCTGATTAGTTTCTAATTTATGATATCTCCTATGTTCACTGTATCTAGTGTAAATATCCATGTTCTTGACACGTTGGTTACACGGATTGGTATACACGGATCTCGTCATGAGATGTTATTCCTTATTCATGGTGTAGCTTGTACAAGTCTTGTTTCTTGTTATCTTGTGCATGTACAGACACTGATTTCCGGGGAGATTTGCTACCTTCCTAGGGAATCCCGTGTCATAGCGTACCATGATTGGATCTACTATACCAGTCGGGGGTGGGGAGTACTTTAGTGTAGATATGTGATCATACCCAACTTTTCATGCATCATAGCTCACCCCACATCTCACGTCGGGTACGGCCTGACCATCTCCGTGCCTCATAGCTGTTACGTGTGATTAGCCTGACCTCTACATGCATCATAGCTAACCAACGGTTAGCCTGACCTTCGTGAATCATAGCTAATCACATGTAACCAGCCTGATCAAGTTCCCAAGCCGATCACATGTTAAAGCTAGTACTCACACACTTAGTCATAGGATTCTTGCTCATTGACATATTGTTCTTTTCCTGTATTTACTTACAGTATTTCCAGTATTTCTCTCATTGTACATTTCTCGTACCTATACATGCATCTGGTATATTTCCATCTAGAACTGCTACATAGTTTATGTCATTTATATAGAACTGCTATTTAGAGATGTACTTTGCTCCTTCCTGACTGGAAAATATTTTTCCAGACTGTGACCTTAGTGGACTTGTTTCTGACATTGGGGATTGGATGTTACTGATTGCAGGTATGATTATGTTGTCATTAGACTTGTGTTGTATTCTTTATTTCTTCAAATTCCTATCGTGCTGTAGTTGTGATTGAGTATGTTGTTAATATTTTTATAGTATTATCCGAGTCTCCTTATGGAGTGGGATACTAGCGTGAGATTGTTTAGATAGTACTCGACCTAGACAGCCTTCTACCGCCGGTGCTGCGGCGTAGGCTGGACGTACCCACGCACTCGTGCCCCTAAACCGGGTGCGGGTCGTGACAGCGGCGTAGTCCTTTGTACGCGTAAAAGCGGTTTACGCAAAGGAAATGGCAGTAAATGACAGCCTGGGTTGCAGTATCGCGCCATCATTATAGCCATCGCCTGGGTAGTCGAGCAGTATCCCTTTGTCAAAATCCCAGACGTCAGGTTCATTGCAGGGTCTGACAGGTTCATCTCGGGGAAGACGAAGCGTTCCTCGTACGCTTTTAAGTGCTGTATTGAAAGCGGATGTGTTTTACGCCATATAGGTGATGAAGCCCTCTGTTTTACGCTTGAGGCGGCCTGGACATACTGTACTTACGTGGATGGTCCTGAGAAGCTCCTGATTTGCATGTTTGATGGCTCTGAGGTCATCTTTTTACGCTGCCCCGCACCAATAAGCTGCGTATAGTCATCCGGCGTATTTTTTATGCTTCTACAAGACCCCCTTCAAAGCTTTTAAATTCCTCGGAATTTGAAACGCTTTGAATGAAGCATGAACCGTTCTTCGTAACTCGAAACGCTTCTGAATGGAGCCTGAAACGGTCAAGTTTGACACGTTCTTTCAGGGATGACTTTATGGCGGAGTTATCGGGGATCGGTATGATCTCTTTTGCCTATAAAAAGGCTGAGGAGTTAACCTGTTCTTCCCACACTTCCATCACCACGCAGAGATGATCGCCGGAGTTCGTCGGGCCGACCTGAGAAAAAAGGAGATTATGTTCTTCCAGCATGTGAGGAGCCAAAAAATACGACGTCTTCGAGCAAGTGTCTACTGCAACGATGGATCATGGAAGGATATCTTAGCCTCCCTTGCTCGGGATAATCAGCGACTTTATATGGCGGTTCTTCCGGGAGAGGGGAAGGGTCATATTTGACCATACTGCTTGCAAGTGGTGCCTTCTCCCGTTGCCTATCATCTTCTTTGTTCATGACTGTAGTGGTCATGAACTGCCATGGAAGAAGAGGAAGACCTGCACCAGTGCATGGGTGGCCTCCCAACGAAGACGAGGAAATCCTTTGTAGACAGGATTTCCCTCATATGTAACCATGAAAAATGAAGAGAAAACCCCTTGTAGACAGGATTTCCCTCATATGTAATCATGATTTTAATCTTTAATAAAATCTTCTTCTTCCGTGCATATGATCGTTTTGCCATACGTTGCTGTGAAGTCTGAATATATGTAGCTTCGACACGTCTGATTCTTTACGCCGACTTTGATAGAAAGAGTATTAGGCCCTATCCTGTCTTTTACGTATAACTGGTGATGCGCAGAAAGCCGCTTTAGCAGTTGAGCATTCTGCTGTTTAGGAATGAGGAACCGCGTAGAACTCTGAACTGTTGTTTTCACTTGTGGAAACAGAATTCTTGTTCAGACTTCATCTTCAAGAATGATTTCTCGAAATTCCCTTGGGTCAGGGCGAGAAATGGCTGTCAAGGACTCGGTCGCCATCTTGAACTGCAGATGAAATATTCAGATTGGATTCTGGATGAACTTCGAATCGACCCGAGAAGAAGAGTGATTTTCAATGTTGAACTCTTGTATGCTTCGGGTACTTAGGATATTTTGGGGCCAAGGGGGAGTATCTTCTGTGTGAACTCCTGCAATCGGCCAACTTTAGGAACTGTTCGGATATGCGGAAAGTCAGAGATCCGTAGTGTAGATGAGCTAAAAATCCTGAGTTCGTAGCCTATTGAGCGTAGAAAGCCACCGAGCGTGAGATCGTAGGTTTGGTATCTGCTGAGCGTGATGTCGTAGGTTTGTAGCCTCTCGAGCGTAAAGCTACCGAGCACAAAAGGCATCCGGGCGTAAAACCATAGACTTGTAGCTTGCGAGCGTAAAACCGTAGATCCGTAGCTGTCGAGCGTAGAAAGCTCCTTAGCGTAGAACTGTAGATTTGTAGCCTGTGAAAAAAAAAGAAATCTTCCGAGCGTAAGATTTATGAATCTGTTGCCTCCTAGCGTAAACTAAACGCCATCGAGCGTGAGATCGTAGGTTTGGTATCTGCTGAGCGTGAAGTCGTAGGTTTGTAGCCTCTCGAGCGTAAAGCTACCAAGCACAAAAGGCATCCGGGCGTAAAACCATAGACTTGTAGCTTGCGAGCGTAAAACCGTAGATCTGTAGCTGTCGAGCGTAGAAATCTCTTTGACGTAGAACCACGAATCTTCTTTGCACGAAAAACTTTTCGAATTTGCTGATTGTCCGCCTTTCGAGAGTAGTGGGCTGACGTGGTACCCAATCATAACCAAAATATTGATTACGGGATTTGGTTAGGGCTTCGAGGAGTCCGTCCGAGGATTCGAGGAATTCATCCGAGGATTCGAGGAGTCCATCCGCACTCAATATATACCCCAAGTTTTTTTTGAGAGAAAAACTTTTTATCTGCCTCCCTGCGAAAGAGGGCTTTCGAGTCTTCGAGCCTTCTCCTTCGTCTCCTCTCCGAGTCTTCAAAGTTTTCGGTAATGGCCTCAAAACAAACCCCCTCCACTAAGGGAAAGAAGGTTGCCTCCTCTTCTCGATCTTCAGCCGAAGCGAGGGCGACTCCTGTCGGGCAAGGTGAGCCCCATCCTGAGCGAAGTATCCCACCGACGAGCAGTGCGCCTGGCCTTGAAGGTAGAGCTCTTGGGATGAAATAAAAATGACTGAAAAAATCCTTCGCACACGTTATACGTGACCGCGCTAGGTCGTTTTCTGTGCTGATAGCCTCTTCGAGGAAGATGATGCACAGAGATATTTTCATCTTTTACACCCACATTTCTAATGTGTCAGCGTAAAAACTCCATATTTCCACAATCGGGCGTAAAAGCTCTGACTGTTGGAAATTTGGCGTAATAATCGAAATTTTGGCAGCCTTGGCGTAAAGCACAGGCTGTTAAATTTATGCATACTGCCGATCTTCAACTTTACGCTTTGAAATAAGATTTGTCGCGTAAAAGATCAAGTCTTCACAGTCTTGGCGTAAAGCATGGACTGTTGACTTCCGGCGTTTGTTGCAAGATTTGTATTGTCCCGTATGGAAACTGACATGTTTTTCTTGCACCTGCAGTTAACTTGCATGCGTCTCCTTTGGCCGAGGTGATGGGCTCCGCTGCCGGGATGCTGTATTCGAACTATCTGGAGGATCTGTCGCACGTGACATTTCCTATCTCCGGACCCCAGTATCCCGAAGGAAGGGGGTATTTGATATCAGCTCAGGGCGAGCGGACGCTGCTGAATATGATTAACGGAGAGCCCCTGACGTATGTAGACGGGGAGCAGTACATAAAGCCGGTTTTTCTCTTCGGGGACATGATTGACAAACGGTCCCAGACGAAGCCCAAGAGAGAACCCTGGGTTTTCCCTGCCGAGAATTTGGTCTTGTATCTGCCAACGATGCCGAGAGACTATCCCATCTCGGCCTTCTTCCATGCAACACATCCCAGGAGGATGTCGTGGACGCTGACTCCTGATCTTCACGGCAAGCCGGGGAAGATCTTTCATCTGAAAGGAGCTGACCAGGGGTCGTTTGTCAGCCGCCCTTCCGGCCTTGCGACAGCGTTCATGGGACTGTACCCAGGCAGTATCCCGAGTGAAGATAGCTCAGTGATCCAGCCGGTCCAGTTGCTGACTTTTTGCAACAACTTCATGGGGCGAGGGGGGTATACCCCAAGGAGAATCCCCGGTGCAATGGGTGGATCACCCCAATAAACCTCCGATGGGCTTGTCTAGTTGACTGGGCCTTGAAGCATTTTCGGGGAGAGCTGGAGGGCATTGGACTGTATGCCGCTGTGAGTGCTACCAGTGTTGGGTTGCCTCCCAACCCTAACCTGTTCCTGGCACTGATAGAGCGATATATTTCGCTCACCGGGACTTTCGCCACTCCACTGGGGGAGTTGGGATTGGCCCTCCATGAGATGGCAGTGATCTCGAGGCTGCCGATGGGGGATACCCCATATGAAGAGTATGTTCCCACCAACCGGGAGTTGGGGGACTCGGACTCTCGGGCGGTGGAAGTGTATCAGGAGCTGATGTACCAATACTTTGCGTGCACCGCTTTTTATAACGAGCCTTCTGATTTGGCTCACACAAATAAGTGGATGTCCTACCTCTTCTTCCACCGGGCCAGGGCCGCCAAGCCGGAGAAAGTTTCGGTGGGCAAGAGTGAGCCCGTGAACTGTTTGGGCGTGCTCAGTGCCCAGGTCGTCTTGGATCTTATGAAGGGTGCTAAGGCTCCCGATCAAATTCTCAATGACGGGGTAGGAAAGTATCCTGAAGGCACTAAGGCCTACAGTTACTTGAGGCGTTGCCGCAAGCCTCTGTCTAAGGAAGCCCAGCTGGCTGGCTTTCTCTCCATATGGCTGCGTCGAGTAGTGGTGCCCGGCACTTCATCTGCGGACCGCATTCACCGGAACATGCTGTGGCCTGCAGTGCGTCTGGTGTTCGGGGCAAGACTGGGCTTGCTTCCTGCCATGGTGTACCGTATACAGGCTGGCTTGAGAGCCATGACTGATGGGCTGCTTGCCGATGAAACTCGGCGTGAAAGCTTTCCCAGGGTGGAATTACCATACCTGTATTTGATGGGATGGTTAATTCTCCACAACCCCCGGGTGATGTCTCCCGGCTTCGGTAGTAGTTCAGGGGGTAGTTTCTTGCTGAACTACAAGGACTCTCCCTGGAACGTGAACACAGTTTTAGACTGTCGGCTGGTGCTAAACCTCAGTCATGGCTGGAAGCTCCTCTGTATTGTCCCCTCCGTACATCGCAATCAATCGGGGATATGGCTAGAGGATTCAGGTGGAGAGAAGACCGATCTTTCTCCAGAAGCTTTCAATTGGTTGGTCTGCATCAGACCCTTCCACTTACTGTACAGAAGCGAAGATCATTGCTTCTTCGAGCCCTACTTGCCCAGTCGATTTGCCAAGCAATTCGGGTATGATCAGTTGCACGTGGGCAACGCCGTCACCAGCCAGAGGATGGCGATACTTTATCATGGGCTGCACTGGAGCAACCTTTACTGTGCCGTTCGTCACAACCTCCACGGAGCTGCACATCCTCCACTCTTATGCCCAGTTCTATGTGGCGATCAACACCTTCAATCGTGATTTTGACATGCGTGGAAGTTTTAGGGTGCCTTCTCCCAGTCCTGGGGGAAGAGTCGAGGTCCCCTCAGTTTCTTCTGACGAGGGTGAGGAGTCCGTTACTTCGGATGAGCCTCTGGTGTCGGTGCCGAGGTGTGCAGTGCCTCCGCCTGCGGGGGCTTTAGTAGTCGCTGGGAAGCGAAGGGCTCCTGCTCCGAAGCAGACTTCCCCTCGCAAGAGGCAGAAGAAGACGGTTAATCGTTCTCTCCGGATCTATGGTATTGAGGCTCTTAGAGAGGAACCTGCTGCCTCCCCTGTCGGGGATGTCTCTTTGATTGGAGGTTCCTCGCCTTTTAGAGAGGGACCTTCAGTTTCGGCTGGCGGTGCCGGAGAACTCCCGCTTGAGGCTGCTGTTGTTGTCACTGCCTCCGGTAGTGGAACGAAGTCACCTCCGGGGCTGAGTATAATGTTCCATATACCTTTATCCGGATCAGTGTCGGGAAGACCCCTTTCGTGCCTGTGAGCGCACCTGGCGAGATCCTAGCTGATGAGCCTCGGTTGAAATTTGAGGAGGATTTGGAAGACTACTTGCCAGTGTTGGTTAGCAGACCCCCTTCTCCAGGTATGACAGCTCGCCTAGCATCATTAAGAAATGATTTAGCTGTACAGGCCGTAGATGCGACATATATGCCGTCGGCCGTGGGTAAATGTCGTCTTTGCCCGTCTTTTTAGAGAAATTAACATCGCGTCAATATTAACTCCCTCGTCCTCTTTTCAGGGGCAGATGTCTTTGGCGAGGATAGCGCTGAGGCGCCTTTTGGCTCGGTTTCGGCTCCTGGCGGTGATATGGAGGCATTTGACTTTGAGGAGGAAATATCTTCGGGTGCCACCTTGCCTGTTGAAGAGGCTCCGATATCCCAAGAAGAGGACGAGCCTGTCATTGCGACAAGGCCTCTTCTGAGTGTGCCGGTTACTTCGGCTGTTGTTGTCGCATCTCCTTTGGTCGCACCACCTGTTGAGGCGACGGCCGTGACTACCTCGTCTGCAATCGTTCCTGGAGGGGGACTTGCCAATGCTGCGGCTACTCCTGGCGACCAATCGGATCTAGCTGCGCTGACCGAGCAATATACCAGTATCTTCTATGCCACCTTAAAAACGCTGATATCAATGGTGTTGAAGGGGAATCTAGACTTCGAGCGCCTGAAGAAGTCCTCTCGGTTTCCGATAGAGGCGGTCCGGGATTTTGACGGCACTGGGGTAGCTGATACCCTGGAGGTGATGGTTAATGGTTTGGAGCAACCCATTAACGAATATCTGCGGCTAATTCGGGGCAGCATTGAAGCTGAGGTCCAGTCCAGATACGACTCCATGACTGCGCGGCTTACCAAACAGACAGAAAGCCTAAATAAACTCGTTCAAACACGCCAGCTGGAGACGGATGAAAGAAAAGCCATCGTGGAGGAGGCCCTTGCTCTTCAACTGAAGTGCCAATCCGAGCATGAAGGGAATGTAGCGAGGGCCCGCAAGTTGAGAGAAAAACTCGCTCAGGCAGATGAGTGGGTTTCTCAGTCGTTGGCAGGTCTAGATGTAGCGACTGGTCGACTGAGCGCAGCGCGACGGGATCTGGATCGTGCAGAAGCCGCCCGTGCGGGTGTTCGTCGGGCGAGGGCCGAACTTTTCCTTATGGGCGACAACGAGGCACGACTGGAGCGGGCCCGCGCTGATGCCTTGGTTTCCAGGAATGAGAGGATAGCTGCACTGGTGCAGCAGATTCGCGATCTGACCGCTTCCCACAATGATGTACCCTTTCTTCCCTTCGCTTTTCAGTATAATTTTGCTCCTTTTGGGGAATAAATAAAGCGACTCTTTTCTGACTTTGTGGACCCGTCATTTCGGAATGTAAATGACAGGTTTTGGGCGAGAGCGATATCAGAGGTAGTATGGACATGATAGACTCTCGGTAAACTTTATCAGGACATATCTATTCAGAGGTCATATAGACCTGATAGAATATGACCCAACTATTTTCGTTTTGGAAGTAGTTTCGTCAGAATTGAGGTTCTCGCTATATTCCACTTGAGCAGAGGAGGTTAAGCATAGTACCTTTTCAGGAATTTGTCGTTGATATGAGCCATTAACAGGTCTCCATTAGGCTGGGCTAACCTGTAAGCGCCGTTTGAGAACGTTGTCTCGATCACATAAGGGCCTTCCCATTTGGGCTGGAATTTGCCATTACTCCTGTGAGTAAGAATCATCGGCCTTCTTACGGCTAAAACTCGCTCGCCGACCTTGAACACTCTTTCCTTTACTTTATGATTGAAAGCTCTGGAAATGCGTGCTTGGTAGAGTGCGATGCGCTGTTGAGCTTGGAGGCGTTTCTTGTCTAATCCTTCTAGCTCCTGAAGCCTTAACAGGTCATTCTTTTCTTGAGTCAGTTCATTAGCCACGGCTATCCTGAGTGACAGGATCTGGATTTCAATGGGGAGAACTACTTCGCTCCCGTAGACCAGTGAGAATGGGGTACAACCTGTCGGTGTTCGTACCGTTGTGCGGTATGCCCAGAGACATTCGCCCAGCCTTTCATTCCAATCCCTTTTGTTTGAAGAGACGAACTTCTTCAAGAGTTTGATAATGGTTTTGTTGAAAGCTTCTGCCAAACCATTAGCAGCTGGATAATATGCCGTAGAAGCAATATTACGTATCCGATTTTTATCGCAAAATTGATGAAACGCTTGGCTGATGAACTGAGGCCCATTGTCATGAATTATCCTTCGAGGGATCCCGAAGCGATAAATGACATGATGCTTGAGGAAGCTGATCACATTAGAAGTCTTCACTTCAGCCAGAGGGATCGCCTCTGCCCACTTGGAGAAGTAATCTGTGATGGCCAGTATGAACCGGTGACCTCTGGAAGAAGACGGGTGAATAGGACCAATGATGTCCATACCCCATGCTTCGAAAGGCCAGGATGCGACCGTAAGATGTAGATGTTCAGAAGGTTGATGTATGAAGTCCGCATGAACTTGGCAGGCTCTGCATTGTCTTGCATACTTCATTGCATCTGTGATCATAGTGGACCAGTAATAGCCCATTCTCCTGATATAATCCTGCAGCTTAGGACCGGGTTGATGCACCCCGCATACGCCGTCGTGAGCTTCACGGATAATCTGCTGTGCTTCGTCGTTAGAGAGACATCTCGATAGCAGTCCGTCGTAGGTCCGGCGATATAGGCATTGTGAAGATGCATCGAAGTAGAAGCGTAAAGATCATCTTTTGATGGATACTGCTTCTTTAGGGTCCTCCGGCAAGATTCCGTATGCCACGAAATCTATGAAGGGACTTCTCCAGTCTCTTCCAGGAGGATCGGTGCTCACAGCGTAGCTGCGTTCTATGTGAAAGTTATTTTTCACACAGAACAAATCTCTGTTAAGAAGGATCACCGAATCCTGCCTTCTTATAGGAGTGGCTAAGTCCGCAGCGAGACTGGCTAGGGCATCAGCTTCCAGATTCTGAGATCAAGGTACATGCTCTAGGAAGAACCCTTTGAATGTCATAGCTATCTCGACCGTTGCTTGGTGGTAGGGGATGAGGTCTGGATTCCGGACTTCATATATTCCCCTGACTTGATTGACGATAAGCAGAGAATCACCGAAAGCTTCCAGAGATTCGACCCCCAGCTCTTTAGCGACTTGGAGCCCGATTAGCAGGGCGTTGTACTCTGCCACATTGTTGGAGCATGGCTTGCTAAGAGAATATGCTCGGTAGATGACAAGTTTGTCAGGAGTTACCAGGACAATGCCTACTCCTGAAACTACGTTTCCCTTAGGACCAGTTCTGGAGGCACCGTCGAAGAATAGTTGCCAGGTGTCACTTTCCATTGCGGAATTACATTCTGCAACTTCATCAGGGATGTCCTCGTATAGCTTGGAGGTCTCCGGGATCGGATGAGCAGCTAGGAAGTCGGACAGCGCTTGGCCTTTAATGGACTTCTGAGGGACGTACACCATATCGTATGGTGTTAATAGCATCTCCCAAGTCGCGAGTCGGGAATTAAGGGCACTTGGTTTACTCATCAGTACTCGAAGAGGGTTGATCCTGGAGATGATATAAATAGTTTGGCCCGTGACATAGTATCGCGTCTTCTGGATAGCGAACATCAGAGCCAAGCATTCTTTCTCCACTGGGTTGTACCGTTGTTCGGCTTCGACCATCATCCTGCTGAGGTAGTAGATAGCCTGTTCATGACCCATGTCGTTCTTCTACGCGAGAAGAGCTCCTAGTGAATGATCCATTGCTCGGACGTACAGCAAGAATGGTCTCCCTATGACGGGAGGCACCAGAACTGGCGGATTAGTGAGGCAGCGCTTGATATCTCCGAACGCCTGCTGACAGGCCACGTCCCATACGAAGGATACACCTTTCTTCATGAGATGGGAAAAGGGCTGACATCTCCCCGAGAGGTTGGATATGAATCTCCGGATATAAGCCAGACGGCCTTGAAATCCCCTGAGTTCTCTCAGATTACGGGGCGGTCGCATTTCTACGATGGCCTGGACTTTATCAGGGTCCACTTGGATGCCTTTGGCGGTAATGACAAATCCCAGGAATTTGCCACTAGATACACCCAGGAAGGACTTCATAGGATTCATCTTGAGTTGATGTTGGCGCATTAACTCGAATACCGTCCTCAAGTCTTGAATGTGATCATCTTTGAGGCGGCTCTTGACGGGTATGTCGTCCACGTAACATTCCACTATTTTGCGTAAATGCTCATGGAATATGTTACTCATAGCTCGTTGGTATGTTGCCCCGGCGTTCTTCAATCCGAAGGGCATAACCATATAGCAATATACCCCCAACGGTGTCCGGAAGGCAGTGTGCTTCTCGTCTTCAGGATGCATCTTGATCTGATTGTATCCTGAGAATCCGTCCATGAAAGACATACGTTCAAAACCGCAGGTGTTGTCGATCATGATGTCTGTGATGGAAAGAGGGAACTCATCCTTGGGGCAGGCTGCATTCAGATCGCGATAATCGATGCAGATACATATTTTCCTACTTTTCTTCATGACTGGGACAACATTGGCGACCCAGTCAGGATGTTGTTCTTCCTGGATGAAACCGCAGGCGATCAACTTTTTGACTTAAGCTTCGATGGCGTCCATCATGTCCGGGCGGAACCGGCGTTGGTGCTGCTTCACAGGCTTCGAATCGGTCAATATATTGAGCTTGTGAGTAGCCACCTTCGGGTCAAGGCCTGGCATGTCCTCATAATCCCATGCAAAGACGTCGATATATTCTTTTACCAGCTGGATAACTTCTTTCCTTTCAGCCGGGGAAAGATTGTTACTGATAAATATCAGTCTTGGCGAAAGTTCACCCCCAACATCAACCTGGATAACTTCATCTTTGGTGGGAGGTTCTCTTT
Organism: Iris macrosiphon; assembly: GCA_036927795.1. Classification (NCBI taxonomy): domain Eukaryota; kingdom Viridiplantae; phylum Streptophyta; class Magnoliopsida; order Asparagales; family Iridaceae; genus Iris; species Iris macrosiphon. The sequence continues at coordinate 36,671,615 of JAYESA010000001.1, read as the reverse complement.
GCTCGAAGCGGAATTCCCACTGCGTATCCATTTGTTGAGCCCAAGAGTCATTCTCAAATGGCTCAGAATCCTGTTCATCGGCTTCGAAGGGGTCGGCCACTACCATATTCACTGACAATGTTTGTTCGAGAGTATCAGGTGAGTCGGAGGGCGACGAGCCGTTCTGAGAAGAGGAAAAGATATCCTCGTCTGACTTAGAGGCGGTGGCATATCCTAACCCGAAATGAGTTCGCTGATAGCAGGGGTTGCCGCGCAGCGGCGTTCGTCTGCCTCTTCCGTAGTTGAGACCTGGCTTCCCCTTCAAGTCGTAGCCCATGTTTTGCATGATCCTCAATGCTTGCGGGCTGTATCGGTGAACTTGTATTTTCCCAGCATCGTCATCGAAAGAATCTTCCTAGACAGTCGGTTGATTGCGCATGCGGCCGAAGACTATTGAATGCTGACTGCTGCAGGTAGGCGGGACAATGAAGATAGAATCCTCATGCGGTCCATATGTCGTGATGACGTTGGATGATGATGCTACTTCCCAGACATACGGATGGTAGGAGTTTATAGCTTCCAAGAATTTTTGTGCTATAGGTTCTACCTCGTCACGGGGAGTGGTATATATCTGCTCAGAGGTATTATGGACATGGCAGTTTTTGGTGGACTTAACACCACTGGTGTACTTTTAGAATTAAGTACGGATGTTAAGTGTAGGTGACGATCGATATCAGAGGTAATATGGACATGACAGTCGACAGCCGAGAGTTTATTCAGAGGTAATATGAACATGACAAACTTTGTAATTGTGACTCCATCGGGGATGGAGGTACACATCTGCTCAGAGGTATTATGGACATGGCAGTTTTTGGTGGACTTAACACCACTGGTGTACTTTAGAATTAAGTACGGATGTTAAGTGTAGGTGACGATCGATATCAGAGGTAATATGGACATGACAGTCGACAGCCGAGAGTTTATTCAGAGGTAATATGAACATGACAAACTTTATAATTGTGACTCCATCGGGGATGGAGGTACACATCTGCTCAGAGGTATTATGGACATGGCAGTTTTTGGTAGACTTAACACCACTGGTGTACTTTAGAATTAAGTACGGATGTTAAGTGTAGGTGACGATCGATATCAGAGGTAATATGGACATGACAGTCGACAGCCGAGAGTTTATTTAGAGGTAATATGAATATGACAAACTTTGTAATTGTGACTCCATCGGGGATGGAGGTACACATCTGCTCAGAGATATTATGTACATGGCAGTTTTTGGTGGACTTAACACCACTGGTGTACTTTAGAATTAAGTACGGATGTTAAGTGTAGGTGACGATCGATATCAGAGGTAATATGGACATGACAGTCGACAGCCGAGAGTTTATTCAGAGGTAATATGAACATGACAAACTTTGTAATTGTGACTCCATCAGGGATGAAGGTACACATCTGCTTAGAGGTATTATGGACATGGCAGTTTTTTGGTGGACTTAACACCACTGGTGTACTTCTGAATTAAGTACGGATGTTAAGTGTAGGTGACGATCGATATCAGAGGTAATATGGACATGACAGTCGACAGCCGAGAGTTTATTCAGAGGTAATACGAATATGACAAACTTTGTAATTGTGACTCCATCGGGGATGGAGGTACACATCTGCTCAGAGGTATTATGGACATGGCAGTTTTTGGTGGACTTAACACCACTGGTGTACTTTAGAATTAAGTACGGATGTTAAGTGTAGGTGACGATCGATATCAGAGGTAATATGGATATGACAGTCGACAGCCGAGAGTTTATTCAGAGGTAATATGAACATGACAAACTTTATAATTGTGACTCCATCGGGGATGGAGGTACACATCTGCTCAGAGGTATTATGGACATGGCAGTTTTTTGGTGGACTTAACACCACTGGTGTACTTCAGAATTTAGTACGGATGTTAAGTGTAGGTTGTCACGCCCCGATCTCCCGCAGGCTATTTCGGCCGTTCCCGCTAGGCGGGAATCACCCTCGCCAGCGCTCCCGTGGAACGATCGCTTTGACCCATCCGGGCGTGATGCCGCACGAGCGTGAACCGCGCCCGTGCAAGGCCGTGATTCATTGGCTGGCGGTAAGAGTTCTAAGCCACAGAGTCGCACAGATTGTCCGAGTGCAGCGGAGTCATGAACGCATAGCGATTTGGTAACAGGTTCACTGAGTCGACAATATAGCGGAAGCATTGAAACACAAGTTTGAAGTAAAGTAACTCTTTTATTGATATGAACATGTGTTACAGGCGGCGTATAGCCGAGATTACAAGTCGCTCAAGCCTCTCTCTCTCTGAAACAGTAAAAGATGCCAAGTGGCTACATTTGTACAGGCGATGTTCACAATATTATGTCTTGTATATGTGCTTCTGTTCCGGACGCACCGTTGCAAGGCTTCAGAGGGAACTCCTGCCTTAGCACGCACGTTGGAGGCATCCGCACCGAATGAGGTTCTCCCGCACCCTGCACACAAACTGGTGGATTATCAGTACATTGAATGCACTGGTGGGGAAGCTACTCGCCCGCTCGACAAATCCAAACACGTAATATAAGTTCCGTGCACAACTATTAAGTTGTCTTTCTAGTTGCCTTAGGATCAGTTTCATCCAAATATTGAATAGCCTAACATGTCGGGCAGTGCGCCGTGCAACATGAGAGGAAACACGGCGAGACTTACCAACTTACCATCTCCTTCCCTGTCCAAGGCAAACATTTAGGCAACATTATCAAAGCAGGGGCAAGTATAAGCATTCAGGAGGCAAGCATATGCAAACACGAGGGTCATTTTAACATGATCATTCAGGTGTTCAGTTGTTTGTTTATCTTTCATTTACAAGCAAACATGCATCAAGTTCATTACAAGGCGATCACTGGCGTATGCCATAATGGACGGTATAGTCTTTGACGAGATGGTTTGCAACAAAGAACAAGAGGCGCTGCAAGCCATTCCGCCGAACAAGAGACTATTTAGTCTAGACGAGAATGGTATGCAACAAAGTACAAGAGGCGCTGCATGCCATTCCGCCGAACAAGAGACTAAGAACAATTGTCTCGCCCGGACCGGGTCGATGCCAGTGCCCCAGCATCGCCCGCGAGACCGTTACCCAGTGCACTGGTTGTCCATGATCGAACGGGGCCTTGGTTAAGTTATCATTTCTTATAGTTGGGGCAACAAGCGTACAAGACAAGAGTACAAGACAAGAGTACAAGAGGCATGCTGTTGAGGCAACAGTAGTACAAGACAAGAGGCATGCCTGGTTCTTTTCTTATAATCTTTTCTTGAACAATAGTTGGCATAGCCTACGTTACAAGCATTGAGTCGAGGCAATGCACAAGCAGACAAGCATGCGTTCTAAGGGATATAAGCAGGCACGTTGCTCGGACCCGAAGGTAAGCCGAGAGTTAGATCGTTAGGGACTTAGCATGCGAGGGTCTGAGTTAAGCCGTATTTCATTTTCCATGTTCTAGCAGGCAATATAAGTTGGGATTATTCCCTTAGCTAGGTGCGTTAGATTTATTAGCATGCAGGGGGTGAATCACCTAGTGACTAGCATAAATATTCCAGATTTTATGTGTGCTGGCTAAGCAAAGACAAGTTCACCGTAGCCACCCACCTTAGCGATGATTCGCCTCGGTAGAGCGATACGCCTGAGCGAGCCTCTGAAAGCCTAAGCCGAATTCCTGTAGGGACAAGTCTGGATATCCTTTACTTCTCTTTGAGGCAAAGCGGGTCGGGACAGTCGCACTTTTGCCGTTTGAGACGGCAGTCCGCTTGAGCGGAACGGGGTGTTACATCCTATCCAACTTAGAAAAAGTCTCGTCCTCGAGACTTACTAAGGACAAGCAGTATTCTAGGGTTGAGGCAATCCTAGACAAGTCGTTGTACTTGTTCTATTTGTATATTCACTTGCACAAGCATCGATCTTAGCATATCGCTCAGACTGGATCGTGCGTACTTTCGAAGTGCACTTCTAGCGTGAACACGTCAACCAGCTCAGTGATAGCGAAGTCTCAGCACTCGAGTTTCACCTTTTCTTAAGTCTTGGATGGTGCACTAGTTCAAGGCGTCCCTCGAATAGATGCATTCAACCAAACTTAGGGTTAGTAAAAATCGGACAAGCTACTAGCGATACTCTCGAAGGGTTCGCACAGGTTGGCACAAAGGCCACTCGCAGCATACAACCAGACAAGCAAGCATATCATCCAAAACGCATTTTGAAAGTATTTAGACTTATTGTTGGAACATCCCATCGAGGCATTGAGAGAGAGCGTACACATAACCCACGAACGAGCTTTCAAAACTGTAATAATCGAATTGAAGTTCAAAGGCGTAGAAGCCAGGCTCTGATACCACTATGTCACGCCCCGATCTCCCGTAGGCTATTTCGGCCGTTCCCGCTAGGCGGGAATCACCCTCGCCAGCGCTCCCGCGGAACGATCGCTTTGACCCATCCGGGCGTGATGCCGCACGAGCGTGAACCGCGCCCGTGCAAGGCCGTGATTCATTGGCTGGCGGTAAGAGTTCTAAGCCACAGAGTCGCACAGATTGTCCGAGTGCAGCGGAGTCATGAACGCATAGCGATTTGGTAACAGGTTCACTGAGTCGACAATATAGCGGAAGCATTGAAACACAAGTTTGAAGTAAAGCAACTCTTTTATTGATATGAACATGTGTTACAGGCGGCGTATAGCCGAGATTACAAGTCGCTCAAGCCTCTCTCTCTCTGAAATAGTAAAAGATGCCAAGTGGCTACATTTGTACAGGCGATGTTCACAACATTATGTCTTGTATATGTGCTTCTGTTCCGGATGCACCGTTGCAAGGCTTCAGAGGGAACTCCTGCCTTAGCACGCACGTTGGAGGCATCCGCACCGAATGAGGTTCTTCCGCACCCTGCACACAAACTGGTGGATTATCAGTACATTGAATGCACTGGTGGGGAAGCTACTCGCCCGCTCGACAAATCCAAACACGTAATATAAGTTCCGTGCACAACTATTAAGTTGTCTTTCTAGTTGCCTTAGGATCAGTTTCATGCAAATATTGAATAGCCTAACGTGTCGGGCTGTGCACCGTGCAACATGAGAGGAAACACGGCGAGACTTACCAACTTACCATCTCCTTCCCTGTCCAAGGCAAACATTTAGGCAACATTATCAATTTAAGCAGGGGAAGTATAAGCATTCAGGAGGCAAGCATATGCAAACACGAGGGTCGTTTTAACATGATCATTCAGGTGTTCAGTTGTTTGTTTATCTTTCATTTACAAGCAAACATGCATCAAGTTCATTACAAGGCGATCACTGGCGTATGCCATAATGGACGGTATAGTCTTTGACGAGATGGTTTGCAACAAAGAATAAGAGGCGCTGCAAGCCATTCCGCCGAACAAGAGACTATTTAGTCTAGACGAGAATGGTATGCAACAAAGTACAAGAGACGCTGCATGCCATTCCGCCGAACAAGAGACTAAGAACAATTGTCTCGCCCGGACCGGGTCGATGCCAGTGCCCCAGCATCGCCCGCGAGACCGTTACCCAGTGCACTGGTTGTCCATGATCGAACGGGGCCTTGGTTAAGTTATCCTTTCTTATAGTTGGGGCAACAAGTGTACAAGACAAGAGTATAAGACAAGAGTACAAGAGGCATGCTGTTGAGGCAACAGTAGTACAAGACAAGAGGCATGCCTGGTTCTTTTCTTATAATCTTTTCTTGAACAATAGTTGGCATAGCCTACGTTACAAGCATTGAGTCGAGGCAATGCACAAGCAGACAAGCATGCGTTCTAAGGGACATAAGCAGGCACGTTGCTCGGACCCGAAGGTAAACCGAGAGTTAGATCGTTAGGGACTTAGCATGCGAGGGTCTGAGTTAAGCCGTATTTCATTTTCCATGTTCTAGCAGGCAATATAAGTTGGGATTATTCCCTTAGCTAGGTGCGTTAGATTTATTAGCATGCAGGGGGTGAATCACCTAGCGACTAGCATAAATATTCCAGATTTTATGTGTGCTGGCTAAGCAAAGACAAGTTTACCGTAGCCACCCACCTTAGCGATGATTCGCCTCGGTAGAGCGATACGCCTGAGTGAGCCTCTGAAAGCCTAAGCCGAATTCCTGTAGGGACAAGTCTGGATATCCTTTACTTCTCTTTGAGGCAAAGCGGGTCGGGACAGTCGCACTTTTGCCGTTTGAGACGGCAGTCCGCTTGAGCGGAACGGGGTGTTACATAGGTGACGATCGATATCAGAGGTAATATGGACATGACAGTCGACAGCCGAGAGTTTATTCAGAGGTAATACGAACATGACAAACTTTGTTCGAAAAAAATTACTATAGAGTGAATTTCTCGAGTGGGGATAGACCTGTGGGAGGTTCATCTTCCTGTATATTTCTTGAGGGAGCAAATTGTCACGTTTTAATGGTGAACCCAGCCAGCAGCGATTGTCCCCTCGTTTATAGATGTAAAGTGATGACCTTGGCGTCGATCAACTCCTGAATTCTTCTTTTTAACAAATAGCAGGCCCTCGTAGGGTGATGAATGTACTGATGGAAGAGACAATAATCTGGATCATCGACTTCGCCGGCCTTCTCGGGGTATCTGATGTTGGGAACCTGAAGTTTGTTTTCTTTTATCAACATGTTGAAGATTTCGATGATGTCATCTTCTCTGAAGGAAAAAGACCTTTTCGGTTTTCGGGATCCTGAAGCCTGAGTCTTTTGATCTCCCGGGAGGATCGCCCTTGTTGCATCATATTTGGATTTTGAGAGAATTCTATCCCCTGCTCTGGACATTACCCTATTTCTTTGAGGTAGGCTACCCCTAGGCTTGTCGTCACGTTTGTTCAAAGAGGTTGGTTTGGAAGGATCTGCCTCTGGTATTACAGGATCATCTACTGGAGGCTCAGGGTTTGCAGGAGACGCAGTGTACCCCAACCCAACACGAGTTTGTTGATAGTAAGGATTACTATGCAATGGTGTTCGTCTGACTCTTCCATAATTAAGGCCTTGTTTTGATTTTAAATCATAACCCATGCTCTGCATAATCTTCAGAGCTTGTGGGCTATACCTGTGGATTTGCATTTTTCCACCCTCAGACTCGCGAAATTCTTCTTGTACAATCGGACCGCTCCGCTCGCGACTGAAGACTATTGGATGCTGGTCGCCGTGAGTTGGAGGGACAATAAAGGCATCATTTTCACATGGTTCATATATCATGATGACATTAGATGTTGACGCATCTTCCCATACGACCTCTCCCCGTTTGACATCTAGGGGATCTAAAGCCTGTTTGTGACTCCTGTCTTTGTGTCTCTGGATCAGATAGGTACGCAAGTCAGGAGGAGTTACAGAAGAAGAAGATGATGGCTTGTTCCTTCTGTTCCCATCAGTGGGCATGCGGAGGTTGGGTACCATGGTTTTCCCTGTGCCACCTGTGTACAACAGGTTGGCCATCTGGGTGGCGGATAATCCCCGAGGAGGGTGTCTTTCCGCAACCTGAGCATGTTTTACGCCGAAGGGCATTGCCTGGCATAAGTTGGAGATTTTCTCAGACTGGCGTAAAGCTGAAGAGGTCCTCAGTCGACCATCGGCTTCTCGCGTAATCCGGAGGGTATGCAGATCGTTCCCTCGCTGGCGTAAAGGCCGAGAAGTTGAGTACTCTGTCGCTTGCTTTCCCTTGCGGAGATCACATCGCTCGTCTGGTTCCCCGTAGAGGTCAGATGTTGTCTTACGCGCAGAGCGTGATTTGTACTTCCGATTTGGCGCTGAGGCATCACCAGAAGTTTTGTCTGTATCGCGCGTAGCGGGAGACTGGTTTCTACGCGTAGAGCGCAGTGGATACTTCTGGTTTAGCGCTGAGGCTTTGTCCGAAGTTTTGTCTGTACCGCGCGTAGCGGGAGACTGGTTTCTACGCGTAGAGCGCAGTGGATACTTCTGGGTTAGCGTTGAGACTTTGCCCGAAGTTTTGTCTGTACCGCGCATAGCGGGAGACTGAATTTTACGTGCGGGGCACGGAGGGAGCAATGCTACAACCTCATTGGTCGGAGAGATCGGAGAGTCCACAGGAATGGTAGAGGATGTCTTGGGCATCCAGATCTTGCGCAGCTTCCTATTGTCTTGGACGGAGAGAGGGTGAGAGCTACCCCCGGTTCGAAGCATGTCTTCGTAGGCAGACTGGTCAAAATGGACGACCAGTGTCTTCTTCACGGTTCCTACAGATACCGCATCGTGTTGAGCAATTACTTCCTCATCAGAAGAGAAAGACGTCCCCAGCAGAGTCGCCATCTTGTTTGTGGTGGAAAACGAAAGAATGAAATGTATTCAAGACGGGGTTTATACGAGACCCGTGTTCTTTTGTTTACAAACAAACTTGTACAATTTAATCCTATACGAGGATATGGGAGTACAATTTATTTAATCTGGATAGATATTGCTATAGGTGTCTGATCTGCAGTCGATCACTTTAGCCCTTGGACCACACGATGATGAAGAAGTGCCGTAGAAGACAGGAAGCACCTTCGAAGGTTGCAGAAGAGGATGGATGCACGATACTAATGTCGTCGATCACTACTCTTTGCCTGAGCTCCGGATCCTTCTCTCTCTTTTTCTCTTTCTCCTCTATTTTTTTGTCGACATTTTCCTCTGTTGATAGAGGTCTCTATTTATAGAGTTTTAGTGACAGTGACCACTCAGTTGGTGAGTGGACAGTATAGCACCCTTTTACACGACGGTTAAAAATAACCAATGCCTGCGTATAGATGATCTTTTGACTGAGCGTGTGACGCGGGTCCAACTAAGGGACAAAACGCGTATAACTGCTACGAAGATCACGGCGTAAAAGCCACGTAGGTAGGTATCCCTCGTGTAGAAGAGGTTGGCGTAGAAACCAATGTTTGTCACCGTGGCGTAGAAGCCGAGTAGGCATAGAAGCCAGGTAGGCGTAGAAGCCTGATGGCATAGAAGCCGAATGAGAATAGAAGCTGAGGAGGCGCAGAAGCCGAGAGAGCATAGAAGCTGAGGAGGCGCAGAAGCCGGATGGGCGTTGGAGCCGAATAGGCGTAGAAGCCGGATGGGCGTAGAAGCCGCTGGGTAATTTGCTGAGCGCTGACGTGGACGTCTTTAGCCTGAATTACGGCTTTTTGAAGATATAATCGAATCTCTTGCATTAAATGCAGAGATCCGCCATCATCCTGCGCATTAAATGCAGAGGCGTGTTTTGAAGGTCTGCAGCCCTTCTATGCATCGGTCGCAGAGACGTGCCTCGAGAAACTGTCACCGCTCTGTGTCGAGACGTGTCTTGAGAAACTGTCACCGCTCTGCGCACCAATCGCAAAGACGTGCCTCGAGCAACTGTCACCGTTCTGTGCACCAATCGCAAAGACGTGCCTCAAGCCCTGCTCAAAGTGCAGCTTTTGACGTGGCGGGCGGTTTGTCTTCTGCGGAGCGTAAACAGCTCGTATTCTACCTGTGTAAAACTAGGCGGCGTAGTCCTTTGTACGCGTAAAAGCAGTTTACGCAAAGGAAATAGCAGTAAATGCAGCCTGGGTTACAGTGTCGCGCCATCATTATAGCCGTCGCCTGGGTAGTCGAGCAGTATCCCTTTGTCAGAAGCCCAGACGTCAGGTTCATTGCAGGGTCTGACAGGTTCATCTCGGGGAAGACGAAGCGTTCCTCGTACGCTTTTAAGTGCTGTATTGAAAGCGGATGTGTTTTACGCCATATAGGCGATGAAGCCCTCTGTTTTACGCTTGAGGCGGCCTGGACATACTGCACTTACGCGGATGGTCCTGAGAAGCTCCTGATTTGCATGTTTGATGGCTCTGAGGTCATCTCTTTACGCTGCCCCGCACCAATAAGCTGCGTATAGTCATCCGGCATATTTTTCATGCTTCTACAACTATCACTAAGTTTGGTTGAATGCATATGTTTGAGGGATGCCTTGAATGTGTGCACGATCCAAAACTCAATGATATATTGAATTCGAGTGCAAAGACTTCGCTATCGCTAAGTTGGTTGACATGCATATGTTTGAAGAACGCTTTGAATATGTGCACAATCCAGACTCGCGATATGCTGATCTCGAATGCTAGTGCAAGTGAATACGTTAGATTCGCATGAACGAGTATAACAATTTGGATAAGTTTGCCTCAGCCTTAGAAACATTATTCAAGATGGATCATAACATACCCCGCGTTAAGCAATATACGTTCCGCGCTAAGGGGCAATAGAGACTGAGTCATTGCTTGGATTATTTGATAGAGTCATTTAATGAGATCGACCCAGCATACACGTAACATGGTATAAGGATCGAGTAGGAAATTATGTTCGAACGGATCTAGTGGTATCGATCGCTATGCTTGAGATATATTCGATAGTTACGATAAAATGGTTTGCGCTCAGGAAGTCTCGAGGATGAGACTTTTTCTGAGTGGTGTATAATGTAATGACCCATTCTGTTCAAGTGGACAGCCGATTCAAACAGCGCAAGTGCAACGACCCGACCTATTTTGCTCAGCGAGATGACTCGTTTAAGGCAAATGATTACCCTTCAGGAGTTCGAACTTAGACTTTCAAAGGCTCGTTCGGAGTATCGCTCGACCGAGGAGAATCATCGCTAAGGTGGGTGGCTACAATGAACTTGTCTTTTCTTAGCCAGTACACTTAAAATATGGACGATACATGCTAGTCGCTAGGTGAATCACCCCCTGCATGCTAATAAAGAATACACCGCACCTAGCTAAGGGAATAATTCTAAATTGTATTGCTTGTGTTAGAACATGAAAATAAAAATTGGCTTATAACTTGGACCCTCGTATGCTAACTTTGTATCGTGCAAGTAGGCCCCGCTATGCCTCGAGTAGATTGTTGTATACTCTCCGTAGTGCACTGTTTCACTTATATACACTGCACGTCCCTAGATTATGTCACTCAGTATATCCCTGTACTGTTGTACTCCTCGCACTACAACATAAACCGTGCTAACGTAAATGCTTATGTTTCGTATGAATGCATGCTTGCTTACATTGTAGCTAGTACTCGTTGCCTCATTTCAATGCTTGTCATATAATTTTATGCCATAATCAAGTAAATACTACCTTGTCTTCATTCATCTAAGTTCCCCGGAAGACTATCTAATAGTCGTTTCATGCAAGTATAAACCTGAAAGTATTTGGGACCGTTAGGTCAACAAGGCAATTCCCGAACCAGGGGATTTGCACCAAGTCAATAATCCAAGAATCACAGCTAGTGGAGCAATACTTGTCCCATACTGAATTAAATGGCTAGGGAGTCGATATATAATTATGAACAATCATGCCTCGAACTTGTACCTGATATATCATGCCTTGAACTTGATTATGTACCTGACCAGAGGCCTAAAAGATTAGAGACTTGCATGGTCACGGCAACTTGGTGCACAAGGGAGATCTTCGGATCTCATTCCGCGGACGGTCTCGGGATATCAGGACCGATCCGACCGGTAGGAACCTCCTAACTGTAGTCGCCTGTGTCGGGCAATATATGTGCAATGCCCCATGTGCCTTTTGCACACCATTCTGTCCTGAGACTACACCGTCCTCTATGGCATTGTGCTAGTGACCTCATGTACCTATTGATAAGTCATCCTTTCTTAGTGGCAATCCGCGTGCGAGTCATTGCATCGCATCCAGTAAGCTGAAATACCTGAACGATCATGAGTATAACACACTTGTACATATGGAACACTTGAACATCTTCTGCAAACGCCTTATAATCCGTGTAACTCGTGCACCAGAAACATAACCTCGTTCACGACACTTGTGTTTGCTTATGCTATTGCCCCTGGATTCATTATATATACTCATGCTTGATTTAACTTGGTTTACCTTGGACAGGGAAGGATGAATGGTAAGTTTGTAAGTCTCGTCGTGTTCCTTTTTATTGCAAGGTGCACTGCCACACGAGTTAGGATTTTTACTATGCCAGGAAATTAATCCTACGGCAAGACTTGAAAGATAACTTAATAGATGGTACACGGAACCTATATAACATTTTTGGATTTGTCGAACGGGCGAGAAGCCTCCTCACTAGTGCATTCATGTACTGATAACCCACCAGATTGCTTGCAGGATGCGGGAGAACCATGTTCGGTGCGAAAACTCCTTTCGTGCATGCTAAGGCGTGGAGTTCGCTCTGGAGCCTTGAAGTGTTGCGTCCGGAGCTGAAGCACATATACAAGACATAATGTTGGAACATCGCCTATGTATCATTCCATAAATGTAGCCACTTGACATGCTTTTAATGTTTCAGAAAGAGAGGCTTGAGCTACTTATAATCTCGGCCTAGCGCCGCTTGTAACACTTGTTCAATATCAATAAAGAGCTTGTTTTACTTCTATACTTGTGTTATTCAATACTTTCGCTATTGACGACTCTGTGAACTTGTTACCAATCGCTTGTTCGTTTCTTATTCCGCTGCATTCGGACTATCTATGCGACTCTGTTGCTTAGATATTTCATCGCCTGTTCAGATCATGGTCTTGCACGGTCGCAACTTGTGCTCGTACGGCATCATGTCCAGATAGAAAAGATCGTCCCGCGGGAGCGCTGTTGCGGTGATTCGCACCTAGCAGGGATGGACGATTACCTGCTGGGGATTAGGGCGTGACACATTGTATGTTATCTAATAGAAGTGCATTTATGCATCGGTCTAGACAAACTTGTGCACAAGGACATAACCTCTTGATCGGTTCCTGGGGCACTAGAAATCATTCGGCCTGGGAGAGGACAAGGCACCCTGAGGTTTGAAGACCTCGTGATTAAGGAAGGGTGTCAGTTTATTAGTGAGATGGACTTGAATGTCCCAACTGCTAATCATGGGTTTCCATGGACCATCATATAGTTAGGTTGCATGCTAGGATATCCTTCTTGCATACCTAACTGTTTGATGCAGAGACGAACAAAAAATTGTACTTAGATGTTTATGCAAATTATTGCTAACTTGTATGTCTGTTGCAGGGATAACCGTCCGACCGAGGGTAAGAATTATTGTATAAGTGATCACTAGTTATTGTTTATGTTTCTTATCAAACTACTCATAAGACTTGTCTGTTTTACGTGTGTATGTTATTGCTGCCTTGAATTAAGATGAATAGTCTACTAGAGATAGCTTATGTTTCTAAGAGTTAATGAATATGGCTCACGATACATGATGCGCAATGCATGATAGAACACAATCCATATAGCATGCTTGAATGTAATGAATATGCAAAACTGTTTTCAAAGATAAATTTTTGAAAGAAGTAAACTAACTCTGATCCTGTACTTCATGAAATAAACCTAGGTAAAAGTAGCAAGATCACTAATAATGTAATATTTTATCACATGCTTACTTAGTGTTGGTTTTAGAGAGTGTTGCTTTTGTTCGTTGCTTTTATACTCACCAGTACTTTCCCCAAAGTGCTGACCCCTCCACCAGTATGCTTGTTTGCAGGTACTGGATCGTCTGAAGAAGCGATAGCATATCCTCATCCTTAGGAGCCAAAAATCTGGAGTCGATGCATTGATACGTATCGAGATATTTTGAGATTCTTTTATATAAAGGGATGTAATATATGGAATAATGACATTGTAATCGAGGGAGAGAGAGCTTAAGCGAATTGTAATATCGGCCAAGCGCCGCTTGTAACACTTCTTGAATATCAATAAAGAGCTTATTTTCTTATACTATTGTCTTCTTTACTTTCTGCTATGTTATGTTGCTGTTTCTTACCTCTGAATAGCTTATTTTGTTCTTGTTCAAGCCCTGGCCTTGTGCAAGAATAACTTAGGCTTGCACGACATCATGCCCAAGCGAGGACGATCGGTTCTGCAAGGCGCTAAGCGAGGACGATCGGCCCTTGCTAGATCAGGACATGACAAAAGATACCTCGAATCACTGGTGTATCAGAGCAAATGAATATGACACTAATAGAGTGGATGTTTGTTGTCTAGAGCAAACTTACAAGCAGTTATTGGGGTGAGGCTCTTAACACTGCTGCTTATGTTATTAATTTGTCTTCTAGTGCTCCTTGGTAGGGTAATATGCATGATAGAGTTTGGTACAAAAATGAGCTGTCATACAGTCACCTTCGAGTGTTTGGTTGTAACGCCTTCATGCATGTACCGAAGGACGAGAGATCCAAACTTGAGCCAAAGATGAGGCAGTACGTCTTTTTTAGCTATAGTTTGGATGAGTTTGGCTATAGAATATACGATCCGGTGGAAAGAAAGCTCTATAGAAGCATGGATGTGGTATTCGTTGAGGATCACACCATGACCAACACCCAGGATTTTGAGATGCCTTCTAAGGCTGAGGAATTTCCTAAGTTGAAGTCATTTATCTTAGAGTCGTTTCCAGAGGACACTACAGAGGATTAGTTACGGGGGAGCCATTACATGGAGATGTACCCAACCTTGATCATCAGCCTGCTGATGGTGGTATGCCTCAGGAGGATGAGAATGCCGAGGAGGTAGTTCCTGAAGGGAGGAGGCAGTTCGTATATAGCCAGTACCAGAGGTTCTATTGAGGAGGAGCACAAGAGAGCATCGACCATCTTTGAGATACTCACCAGATGAGTTTGTGCTACTGACTGACGGGAGAGAGCCCGAAAGATTCGTAAAGGCAATGGAAGACGAATACAGACAGAAGGGGATGCAGGCCATACAAGAGGAGATGAGTTTCCTACAGACAAACTCAACTTATGATCTGGTGTGGTTGCCAAAGGGAAATAATGCTTTAAAGAATCAATGGGTGTTCAGAGTGAAGCAGACGGAAGATGCTACTTGCCCTCGATAGAAAGCAACGCTGGTAGTTAAAGGCTACGGTCAGCGGAAGGGCATGGATTTCGATGAGATTTTTGTTTTGCCAGTCGTCAAGTTATAATATATTCGGGTGGTGCTAGCATTAGCAGCCAGTCTCGACTTGGAGTTTGAGCAGATGGACATGAAGATGACATTCCTCTACGGTGATTTAGAGAAGTTATACATGGAGAAGCCAGAGGGATTCTGTGAGAAGAGCAAGTCACACTTAGTCTACAGATTGAGGAAGAGTTTATATGGTATGAAGCAGTCTCTAGGGCAGTGGTACAGGAAGTTCGAGTCGTTTACAAGGGATCATGGTTATGCATGGACGATTCGGATTAATGTGCATTTATGAAGTACTTTGCCAAGGATGATTTCATTATACTTTGTCTTTATCTAGATGATATGTTATTAGTGGGTTAGAATGCCACCAGGATAGCAGAGTTGAAGCACCAACTGGGTGCTGTAATGACCCGTTATGCATCATTGTGGATAGCCGATTTAATCAGCACAAGTGCGACGACCCGACACGCCTTGCTATACGAGAAGGATCGCTTGGGACAAAGGAAATCAGACTTTTTCCTTCAGGAGTTCAGACTTAGACTTTCAAAGATGTGCTTGGGGTATCTCTCGGCCGAGGCGAATCATCGCTAAGGTGGATGGCTACGATGAACCTGTCATTGGTTAGTCTGCACACTTAAAAATATGGACAATACATGCTAGTCGCTAGGCGAATCACCCATTGCATGTAATAAGAATACAACACAACTAGCTAAGAGAATAATCCCATATTGTATTGATTATGTTAGAATATGTAAATAAAACTTGGCTTATAGTAAGACCCTCGCATGCTACCTTAGCTCCGTGCAAGTAGACTCCGCTTTATTGTCTCGAACTGGTCGAGTTGATATCTTTATGCTATCTATCTAATATACAATATTTGTCATAGGATAATGCGCCGGTATGGAACACAGAACATGGTTCACTTACCTGAGGCAGGAAGACTATCGAAATAGTCGTTCCGAGCCAAGTAACAAAAATATGGAAAGGCTTCGGCACCATAAGGTCGCCAAGGCGGTTTTTCGTACCAAAAACTGCATAATGAAATATTTAAAAAAACTATAAGAAATTAATGAAAGTATCAAGTAAAATAAGTGAACTGTACTGATAAGTAAAGAGAATAAGAATCATGGTTCGGGGTGGCTTATAGCGGGTTCGTGCCTGCGTTTAAAACCATCGTCGTTTATTCGGGATGGCTTGTAGCGGGTTCGATCATGTGTCTACAACCATCGCCGCTCATGCAAATCAAAAGATAAGATAAGTGAACAAGATAAGATAAAAGACTAGCATGGTCATGGACAACTTGTACACAAGGGTAGGGTTCCTGCAGACGTACGCTGGTCACACTGGGGTCGATCAGGTCCGGACGAAACATTATAGATAGTCACACTAATAGCCTAGTAAGGGTATGGCGGGAGGACTTGTAGCGGGTTCTCTACCTGCATCTACAACTGTCGTCGTCTACCCGACTATCGTCCAAAATAGCTTGTAGCGCCACTGACCATTTGTTTGATGATAAACAAAAAAATTGAAACTAGGTTTATACGAAACCCTTTCTTTGTTTACAAACAAGAAAAAGAGTACAATTAATCCTATACGAGGATGTTAAGTACAATAAAAATAATTCTGGGGAAAAATTGCTATAGGAGTCTGATCTGCGGTCGATCACTTTGTCCCTTGGACCACACGATGATGAAGAAGTGTTGTAGAAGAAGAAGGAGCTTCAAAGATTGCAGGGAGGATTGAACTCTCGTTGCCAAAGTTGTCAATCAACACTCTCTGACTGTGCTCTCTCTATAATCTCTTGATCTCTGATCTTGATCCTCTCTTCGATCTTTTCTGCGATCTTTCAAACTTGATCTCCTGTGACCAGAGGTCTCTATTTATAGAGATCAGTCACAGTAACTGTCCAGTCGGCGTAGAAGACAAACTGTGGAGAAAGTTGCACCTTTTACGCGGCGGTTATAATAACTGCTACCTACGTTCGAATGATCCTCTTAGTATGCGTATGACACGTGTCCCATTATGAGGTAATGCGTATAACTGCCTCTCGAAGATCACGGCATGCAAGTCATGTAGGTAACTGCCCCTCGCGTAGAGATGGTTGGCATAAAAGCCAAATAACTGTCTTGTTGGCGTAAAAGCCAAATAGCTGTCTTGTTGGCGTAAAAGCCAAATATCTGTCTTGTTGGCGTAAAATCCAAATAGCTATCTTATTGGCGTAGAAGCCAAATAGCTGTCTTATTGGCGTAGAAGCCAAATAGCTGTCTTATTAGCGTAGAAGCCAAATAGCTGCATGATAGGTAACCAGCGTAAAGATAGCCAATTATCCTTCCTAACTGAAGTCTTGAGCGTATTCTGGACCAAATAGCCTTATCAAGTACCTTTGCAAATATAGCCTGAGTTGGCATATTTCGAGGAGATAGCGTACGGTGTGCTCCTATAGTTGAAAATAGCCTGGTTGGCGTATTTCGAGGAGATAGCGTACGGCGTGCTCCTATAGTTGAAAATAGCCTGGTTGGCGTAAAATGCCAGGATGGTGATGTAAGCGTATTAGCCCTAGTTTTAGCTCTCCCATTCATGACAAAATTATAGAGGATAGAACCAAATCTCGTGCATTTAATACAGAGATATGCCTCAATCTCGTGCATTAAATGCCGAGATATGCCTCGAGCTCTATACGAGAAACAGCTTTTGACGTGGCGTCTGATTTTGTCTCATCTTGAGCGTAAAAGCTCATCTCTTCCTGTGTAGAATAGGCAGCGTATTCCTTGAATGCGTAAAAATGACTTGTATCAAGGATATGTCGCTAAACGACAGCCTGGGTCTCTCTGCAGAATTATCATCACAGTCGTCCTCTCGATCGTCGTGCAGTACTTTTTGTCAAGAGTCAGGTTCACTGTTCTGTCTGACAGATTCATTCGAGCAATACGAAGAGTTCCTCGTATGACTTTACGTTGCATTAAAGACAAACATATTTTATGCTGTAGGGAGGTGTAGCCACCTTTTACGCCAAAACGGCCTTGAAGCACTGCTTTACGCGGGCTGTCCTGAAGTCATATTTTACGCCACAGAGCGCTGAAGCTCTTGATTTACGCGTATATCTCTGAAGTCATATTTTTATGCCACACAGTGCTGAAGCTCTATTTTACGCGGACTTCATGTATGTTGGGGATTTTACGCGTACAACTCCCCAGCGTATTTCATGCTTCTATAAGACCCCCTTCAAAGTTTTCAAATTCCTCGTAATTTGAAATACTTTGAATGAAGCATAAAACGGTCAAATCTGACTCGTTCTTCGAGGCTAATTTTTCGACAATATTTAAGAAATTGTTGGGATTTGGTACGTTCTCTTCTGCCTATATAAAGGCAAGCGAATGAACCTGTTTTTTTCATAATCCCTTCACCACACAGATGGTTGCCGAGATTCATTGGGCTGACCTGAGAAAGAAGAAGATTATGCTCTTCCAGCATGTAAGGAGCCGTAAAAAGAGGCATCTTCGAGCAAATATTCTCTGCAACGATGGATCATGGAAGGATATCATATCTTCCTTTGCTCGGGATAATCAGCAATTTTATATGGCGATTCGTCCAGGAGAGAGGAAGGGTCTCATTAGACCATACAGCTTGCTAGCTGTATTTTCCCCTATCATGAAGTTGGACTCTGGTGGGCAGCTTGGCCGTGTCTTCCAGTATTATGTTGGGTCTGAATCCCTAACATAATTCTTGAGCGTGGCCGCCAACGACATAAGGAGGGGGGCTTGTGTAAACCCCCTCAACCAAATTAGGGTTCAATTGAATTAAATCCGGAGACTAGGATTTATTTGGAATTTAATTAGAATTAATGCACGAAAATTTTAGGTACCCCTCTGACCATGGTAAAACCTTAGCTACACAATGCTCATTAATTTTCGCCTTGTATAGTTAATTATTAATCAAGTTAATTTTGAAGGCCAATTTCACCCTAATCAAATTCACCAAGCCACATACACTCTTTCACATGGACTAGCCCCACCTCAACTAGGGAGGACAGGCCCAAATCCCTAGGCCAGACCATCAACCCCCTTATAAATATATATGTCTCCTGTAGTAAACCCTAAAAATTACTATTCTTCAAATACCCAAACCCTAGCCGTTCCCTTACAACCGAGCTACCCCCGACTGCCGACGCCACATCCGCCACCGGACCCCACTGTTGGACCACCCTCTACCGCCAGCAGTACCCCGTCCGCCTGCAACCGTCGGACACCGAACCATCACCACCACCCCACGCATCCTAGCCGAACCATCTCCTTCCCAACCGGACACCCACCGCCTCCGACTTCACAAACTCCGTCGACCACCACCCTTAGGTCTACCCCGGCGCAGCCCCACGAATTGTCAGCCGTCCCGTACCGCCTTCAGCCCGCCCGACGCCACCAAGCCGCTGTTGCCGTTGCCGCATCTGCTGCAGGCCGCTGCTGCCGTTGCCGGTCAACCCACGGTCGACGCCGGAGCTCCGTCGCGAGGAAGACGACCAGGAGCAGGACCTCATCCCAACAGCCAGGTACTCGATTCCCCGCTCGTTCTCGCATAGTATCATTGTAAGACTGGTTATTCGAGTCGTTGTGTCGACGTGTCCAGTGTTGACACAAACCAGTTAGAATGAAATAAATACAGAAATATATATATGTGTGCTAATAATTAAATTAGATAATAATAAACTAAATCAACCCAAATTATATGCATGCTAGTATGATGATTAACAAGATGTAGAATTGGTTTAATAACTAGCTAACACCTAAATTATGAGACCGTCACCAAGGATAGTAATCCACTGAAAGCCATTGACACAAACCAAGTACGTTTGGACATGGGAACCAAAGGCATGTATTCACATAAAACAAATAGGGGTAACCCCTAACCTTAGTAATTATTGTCTCAAGACACACGCTGACAAGGACAGAACACGTGTACATCCTAGCTACGTGCACACGTGAAGCCGTCTTCGGTCAATCGTGAACTTGTGACAATCCCTAAGAACAACATAGAGTCGACTTATTGTCTTAGTGTCTGATGTTAGATTGTTATATTATATTGTGTGTTCTAGGACCATTGGATCAGACGGGAGACACCGCAGGAGCAGGCTTCTGGCATTCCTAGCTTCAGGACACAGGCAAGATACCTTGCTATATTACTGTCTAATTTAAATATGCATCTGTTGTATTGTATTCTTGTTGCTTGTGATTTATACAACTGTGCGCGTCCGAGTTGTCTCGGGTGCATTCGACGGATACGTCGATGATTAGTATACATGGACTTAGCTTTTAGTAGACCCAACCCATTGGACGATACTCTGTTATTGTCTGAGACCTGACACTTTACACGTTCACTGAGACATATTCATATTGGGATGCGGGTTTGCATATTCGACTAGCTATCGTTGCGTATATCCTATATCACGATTAGCATGTAGTCAGGATATAATTTAGAGACTTGGCATATAGATACAAGGTATGCACGTCGAGTAGTCGACTTGCGTATCTATATTGGGCGGGGAGGATAACTACTAGGCGTATGGGGTACCTATATTGGAACCGTAGTTTCGGAGGAGCCTCGGATCCAATGACTTTCCTTTACACTGATGCCACGTTCTTTGGAGCGATATGGACGATATACTGTACTGATGCTACTCTCTTCGGAGCATGGACGTTATGCCTACACCTACCTATATGCACCAGCGTTGTCCTCACATTGCATTCACTTAGATGGCTAGCACACCCTATTGTATTTATTTTATTCAGTATTCATATATAGCATGTTATTTTCTTGTATCTTGTTACGTCCCTCTGAGGACCTGGTACCTTTCCAGATTTAGACGAGGCTTACTACCCCACCGTATACGGCCTAGGACAGGAGACGAGATTCGCTTCAGCTGAGGAGTTGGAGGTGCAGCCGTCAGAGTTTCCGTGACCAGTTGGTAGGCCTTCAACCTAGATTGGGTGCATCATTATCTAGTCAGCCGATGCCCTAGTCATTATCTTTTATATCTCATTTCAGTACTTTATTTCGTCATAGTAGTGGGTTTGTTCCCACCAGGCATTACTGGTTGTACTATAATATCTGGAGACTGGTATTTATCAATCAGCAGTTTATTTTAGTGTTTCTTGCTCTTTATATTGTGGATGAGATTAGATTACCTGTTATTGATTGATATTGGACATGTTAGTATTATAGGACAGCGTAGCACTCTTCGTGGATCTATTAAATTGGGATATCCTCGGAGACGTGTCAGCTGGCTATTGCCACGTGGCCTGGTTCCATATATTTTGGGACTGGGGCGTGACATGGTTTTAGTGGTGGCCCATGCAGGTCAACTTTTCGCTTGTGGTATGGTAACATGCCCAGCGAGCCTGCAATAGGATAGAAATTATTAGGTCTCATCCACTTTTGATTCGTCTTTGAACTTCCTTCGTACTGCTTCTAAATATCTGTATCCTGTTTGTTTGTTCTCGTACTCTTTTAATGAAGCTCTATCTCTTGCAGCAAGATGAATTTGCGCAGTGGACGAGGAGCACCCCGTGCCGCAGTACCAGACAACACCACTCAAGGAGATGAGGTACCCCAAGGGCAACCACCACTACAGACCCCGCTGATACATTGGCACGAGACATCGCAGGGCGATCCTACACCGCAGCCTGAGGGACAGACTTCCCAGACGATCCCCACGCAGCATTGTGAGGGCCAGACTTCAGGAGCTACACCGATGCCGCAGACTGAGAGGCCGACATCTGAGGAGACGCCTACTGCCCAACCAGAGATTCCACTACCACCGCCTCCACCTTATCCACCCCAGATGCCGCAACTAGATGGCCAGCCACAGATGCTTCAGTTCTTCCAGGCAATGATACAAGCACAGTAGCAGCAGACAGAGACATTGCGACAGAGTCTGATGACAGTACTAGAGAGGACACCTGCCGCGACACCAGTACCAGCACCTCCACCAGCCTCGACAGGTGGCACTGTTAGATGGTTCCGACAGATGGGACCAGATACCTTCACAGGCAATGAGACTGCAGAACAGATCTCCGATTAGATCGCCAACACGGAGATGCTATTAGAGGCTTCACAACTGCATCCAGACCTTTGGATGACCACAGTAAGGGCCCAACTAAAAGGCAACGCCCATCACTGGTGGAAATCCATCGAGCGCAGTGTAGGCAAGAACCAGACTTGGGAACAGTTCTTAGAGTACTTCAATGCGAAGTATTTTCCGGCAACAGTCAGAAATGCCCTGTACTCCCAGTTCCTATATCTAGAACAGGGGAATATGACTGTTGACGCATATGACGTGGAGTTTAGCCGCCTTAGCAGGTTTGGAGCCGTCCTGATACCCAATGATCTAGAGAAGGCTCAGAGATTCCACCACTGCCTCAATTTTGAGCTACAGAGATATACCACCGCACAGGCGAGGATTTCTTATGAGGAGGTCCTAGCAGAGGCGAGGATCCAGGAGGCCATTGTCAGAAGATCTAGACGTTCCAGCACGACCACGCCAGCTAGAGTCTAGCCCGGAGCAGGAGGTGTCACGACCCGCACCCGGTTTAGGGGCACGAGTGCGTGGGTACGTCCAGCCTACGCCGCAGCATCGGCGGTAGAACGCTGTCTAGGTCAAATACTGTCTAAATAATCTCACACTAGTATCCAACTCCATAAGGAGACACGGATAACACTATAAAATGAACAACATACTCAATCACAACTACAGCACGATAAGAATTTGAAGAAACAAAAGAATACAACACAAGTCTACTGGCAAAATAATCATACCTGAAATCAGTAACAACCAATCCCCAAGTGTCAGAAACAAGTCCACTAAGGTCACAGTCTGGAAAAATATTTTCCAGTCAGGAAGGAGCAAAGTACATCTCTAAATAGCAGTTCTATATAAATGACATAAACTATGTAGCAGTTCTAGATGGAAACATACCAGATGCATGTATAGGTACGAAAAATGTACAATGAGAGAAATACTGGAAATACTGTAAGTAAATGCAGGAAAGAAAAACAATATGTCAATGAGCAAGAATCCTATGACTAAGTGTGTGAGTACTAGTTTTAACATGTGATCGGCTTGGGAACTTGATCAGGCTGGTTACATGTGATTAGCTATGATTCACGAAGGTCAGGCTAACCGGTGGTTAGCTATGATGCATGTAGAGGTCAGGCTAATCACACGTAACAGCTATGAGGCACGGAGATGGTCAGGCTGCACCCGACGTGAGATGTGGGGTGAGCTATGATGCATGTAAAATTGGGTATGATCACATATCTACACTAAAATACTCCCCACCCCCGACTGGTATAGTAGATCCAATCATGGTACGCTATGGCACGGGATTCCCTAGGAAGGTAGCAAATCTTCCCGGGAATCAGTGTCTGTACATGCACAAGATAACAAGGAAAACAAGTCTTGTACAAGCTACACCATGAATAAGGAATAACATCTCATGACGAGATCCGTGTATACCAATCCGTGTAACCAATGTGTCAAAAACATGGATATTTACACTAGATACAGTGAACATAGGAGATATCATAAATTAGAAACAAATCAGAGAATGTACTCGCCTTGGGTCCTTAGCTGGTAATTATTGATGTCCTGTTCCAGAGTATCCCCTGGGTAACCAACAGTCCTATAAACATAACACAAGCAAAACCACATTTGCATCAGATGCTACACTAACACAGTCAAAAATACTGGTCTCAGGGCCAGGTCAGGCAGGGCACTAGTCAACTAGGGTCATCTAGTATATTCACCAATTAAACGTAGTATTATTAATGATAAAATATAATACATATATTGTTATTCCAAAGTATATACAAGATAGGTATAACTGTATGTACATAAGTGGAAATATATTTTATTTATGAAAAATATACATCACCCATTATTTAAGAATATATACATTTATACATTTATATACACTAAATAAAATATACTCATACCCTATATGTACACAAATATATATATATATATATACCAATTATACGTTTTTATACCAAAATACGTTTAAACATATACCCATACAAAATATATATACATATATATATATTTGTACCAAAATAATAATTATACTATATACAGGTAATTGTACCAACTAAATATATATATAACATTAAATACGAAAACATACATTAACATATATTATATGTTACAGATAATTTAATACATATATATAAAGTAGAGGTATACGTGAGACATATATATATATATATATATATATATATATATACTAAGTTAGAATATACTATATACACTAATACACAATATTTATACATATACACATTATATTAAAATACACTAAGTATATAAAAAAAAATATATACACATGCCAAATTAAGTTTTTTATTAAACTTATACCAATTTTATATAGTAAATATATATTAAGTATACCAATAATACATGTAGTAGAATACGTATTTATATATATATTAATCATATTAAATACATATATATGTACATATAAATATACATGTACAGGTATACAAATTATATCAATTATGTACATATACACTATTAAATACATATACAATTTAACATTAATATACTTACACATATATACCAATATTACCTATACTAGAATACGTATATATATATATATAATCATATTAATTATATATACACATACATATATTATTCATTAATTATACACACTAATTATATTAATTTACTAGACTATTACATTAATTAAACTAGTTATAAATTAACTAAACAAATTATTAATTTACTAAACTAATTAACTAATTTACTAAACTAATTAACTAGTTAACTAATTAACTAATTAATCATATTTAACTAAACTAATTAATCATTTAACTAACTCATTGGATTCTAAATGTTTCAGTCTGAACGAAGAAAGGAAAAAAGGGGAGGAAGGAGCTCACGAGGGGGATTTTCCGTCGCCGGCGCGATGGTCAGCGGTGGAACTCGGCGGCGGCGTCGGCTCCAGCGGCGGTGCTCGGCTTCAGCGGCGGCGTCGGCTCCAGCGGCGGCGTGGGACTCGAGAGCAGCGGGCGCTCTGATCAAGACGGCGGGCGCTCTGATCAAGACGGCGGGCGCTCTAATCAAGATGGCGGTGCTCTCGTCACGAGGAGGTGGTCGGCTGAGTTCGATGACGCGACGTCGACTGGCTCGAGGAGGGCTCGACGCGGTGGCGGCGTCGACTGGCTCGAGGAGGCGGCAGCGGTCGAGGAGCGGCAGTCTGTTCGAGGAGCGGCGGCGGAACTCGAGGGCGGCGGAACTCGAGGGCGGCGGTCTTGCATCCGCCGGCGCTCGACGGATCTGGGCGGCTGTCCGGCTCGACGCGGCCACGGCTCGACGCACGACGGTTAGGGTTTAGGGTTTCTGTGAATCGTGTCTGTGGATCGTGTTCGGGGCAGGACACGATGGGGTGCTGTACTGTGGACGTGTCCGGGTCTGCCGGACACGGGGATGCTGTTGTACAGTGGAGGATGTGGATGTGTCCGGGTGTGTCGGACACGGAAAAAATCTGTTTGT
The DNA here is from genome assembly GCA_036927795.1 of Iris macrosiphon. Classification (NCBI taxonomy): domain Eukaryota; kingdom Viridiplantae; phylum Streptophyta; class Magnoliopsida; order Asparagales; family Iridaceae; genus Iris; species Iris macrosiphon. Next base: position 36,646,172 of record JAYESA010000001.1, on the reverse strand, counting down.
AATATTGTAACCGGACACAGAAAATGAATGGATACGGTGGGACACCCGGGGTCGGACCCGAGGCCATCACGGCTGACACGGTGATGCTGGACACACGGACACGAGCACACAAAAATGGTGGTGGCTTTGGCTTGTGGGAATTTGTGGAGGCTAGCTAATAAATTTGGAGATTAGGGTTTCTTGGGAATGGTGATGAGGGACTTAAATAGGGAGAGATGGTGTGGGATAAAGGGTTTGCGGGTTGGCCCAATAATGAATGGCCCAGAATTAAATATAAAAGGGTTTCTCATGTGGGAAAAATGAGGGTGTGAAGGCTAGTGAATGGGAATGGCAACTTGTAAAAATTTAAAAAGAAAAGATTATAATTTCAGAAAATATTTTAGGAAAGCTATGTAATTTATTTATTTACTATTCCATTAAATATAAAATTATTTTGAAGAAACAACTAGTCCTTTAATTAATTTTATCCAATAAATAATTTTATGATTTCAAGCCAATAAACATTTGAAACTAGAGGAATATATATGTTATTATTTATTTATTTATTTATTTATTTTGGTAATACATCGTCACTTAGGAAAAAGGATTTTTATAAAAGATTTTTAAATTACCTTCTACAATCAAACAGCGTTCAAAATCAAATAAAAATTTCAAGGAGAAATATTTTATAAAACTTGATATTTTAAAATAAATTAAAATCTAATTATTTTGGAATTTGGAGATCGGAGGTTACAAGTCTATCCACCTTAGAAAAATTTCGTCCTCGAAATTTTAGGGATGACTAGAATAGAATTTTTTTTTTTTTTTTTGTTCATAATGATGAATATATCATTGAAGAAAATATTTCTATAAGGAGAATATTTACCAAACAGAAGAAAACATGAAGAAAAAGAAAATATGGTTTAAGACAGGAATAACTTGAAGGAATCATGGCTCGGCCTTGAATCCTTTAGAAGGTTTAGGTTTTGGGAAGTAGACACGATCACTGAAAAAACATATAATTGGAATAATGCACGTTACCTTTTCAAAGTAACTAAACCAAGGAAGACCCAGTATAAAGAATGATATAGACATGAAAGTTATAGCTAATTCGAAAGATACGGTCGACAATTTGATTTAAGAAACTTAAATACATCCTTCAGAATGTAATCAAGAGACATCTAATCGCCTTTCTTAATTTCTAGGAAAAAGAAAGAAAAGAGTAGTCTTTACTACCATCTGAAAATAATCCTTCCTTTTTATCCTCGTTCATTTTACTTTTCTCAATCTTGTGATTCATCATTAACTAATATCTATAAAAGTTTCAAATTCCACAAACTTTATTAGATTAGATCTTAGAATTTCTGAATCAAAATTTATTACATGTCCAAAATTCTTATCATCAAATTCGAGTTTGTTTATCTTAACATTAACTATACCTCGATTATTTTCTTCGATTTCAAATGTTACTGTCATGGTCAAGATTTTAATTTAAATCACAACCTCAATATACCATGATCTTACCTTACGACCTTCAATTATATGATCCCATAATCCATTATATTATAATATTCTTTACCATGAGTTTCATTTCATTCCATATTTCTCTATCCGTATGTATAATGTTTCCGAATTTTGAACTAATATTTTTTTTTTTCATCCTCTGAATTTATTATCCCAATGTAAAATTTTTACTACTCAAATCCTCAATATTTTAATTGAATTCCAGTCGTATCATAATCTCCTCAAATTTTGAGTAAATAGCTAAATACAAAATTTACTATCCAATCCTTTTAATTGAAATCCAATCAATGCATATTTATAAAACTTAAAAATCTGCATCCCAAAATTTAACTTTAAACACTCATCAATCATCTAACTCAAATTCAATTGATGCTTATTCCAATCTAACTCCTCATCCCAAGAATTTAATTTGACACTATTCCATTTACGATTTTATTTCCTGCTTTTCTTTTTCCTCAAATACTCAACGACGCGATGCTTCCAGAATCTTCAATGCAACATTCATAATATATAAAATTTCTATCTTGCAATCAAATAGATAAAATGATAATCTCTCAAATTTCTCAAATTTTTAATAATCAATTCAATCATATCAAGACCTCCTTAAAATTAATAAATCCTCAAATTTTTGGCTCTGTGAATTTCTAAATTCTCCCTTTAAGTTAATGTTTGTCCTCGAATTTCAATCATACCTTGATTTCCATAAAATCAATGATCCATCAACTTTATAACAACCCCTAAATTCTTTATTTAATTTAATGCTCATCCACAAATTTAATCCTCTTGTCTCTTTTGTCGGTCATAACCTTGTCATAGATCTTTGCTATGGTCAAAACCCAATGATCATGGTTTAAGAAAACTCTACCTACAGCCATGCAATTTAAGAAAATATAGGTCATGTGTCTTGTCATGGTATTTCAGTCTCTGCTAAGGTGTACTACTAGTTATATCCTAACAAGGAAATCATGAATACGAGCTACAGTACTTAGGGAAATCAATCAATCAAGAGACGGGAACCTTAGAAAAAGAACCTGCTAACATATTACTTGCAGTATCTACTATTTCTAACAAACACTTAACTCTAGCACATTCACTACTAATTCCTATTCATGTACACTGGTACCCATATCAACTACTCATATATTAATATTCATATCTACCAAAAATTAATCCTCAAAATAATCGTCAAGGTTTAACTTCCCGATCAACTTAAAATAAAATGCATATGCCTCCTCAAAATTAGGTACTTCACATCGAAATAAAATTTAATCACTTCTAAAATCTTCGTAGCCTTAACTATGTTTATTGAATCAAATTTAAATCCTCAATATTTTAACAACATAAAATCTCAACTCCTTAAAAATTCTAAAAATTTAAAATTCATTTCCACCTTTTAATTTATAGCTCCTCAATGTACATATTAGTGCTCACGGTCTCTGATACTCAAGGTGCACTCAATACCTCTATTGTCTAGAACTGTGTACTAAATTTGTACTGCCCGAATCACTTGCACTATTACCTCCAATGATCAAAGTTATCATCAACTGTGTTTTCTTTCATGATTTCAATTTATGTCAATTGGTATATCATCTAATTATCAACACACAGAGTGCTTACTGTTATTAACGTCATCCTTGACTAATCCTCGATATAGAATCATTAGCACTCTTGGTATTATATCACTAGCTTCATTAATGGATCATTCATCAAGCTCATTATATCTCATGATTACATGTATCTACTATAACACTCATGTTTCTTTACTCTCATGGGCATGTACATGGTTCCTCATCTCGATGGTTGTATAGGTATTTCCTTTAATCCTTTAAAGCCTATTAAACTAATCCGTGATACACTTCACCATCTTCATTACCTATTCCGATATTTCTCTACTCATGACACCTCATTAACTCCTTATGCATATAAATTTCTTTACCTTCAACACGCCCGATATCAATCATCAGATTGGACGTTATGCTCCATTAATCTTTAATACAATTTCCTCGATACTTACTTGTTTACATAGATCACTCAATTACATAATCATGATTATCCAGGACGGGTAAATGGGCTCTGATACTAACTCTTGAAATACCACTGATACTCTATACTCTCCTTCTACTTATAGTACTATAATGACACTTATCCTAGAACCATTGGTACAAGGTACTATGCTAAGGGCTAACTCTGGATTAAAGCCTACTGCTCACATGTCCAACTAAGAAACACTTACAACTTACTAACAACACAGTCAACACTAATACAAAATACAGACAAAATTACAAGCCACTAATTATCATACTTAACAAGAAATCCTCAAGGAATAGGAGCTCAAAGACTGAATTGAGGACAGAAGGTATCTTTACTGCTAGTAAAGAAAGAAGCGGTGGAACAAAGTCCTGGAATAACAGAAATAGATAAGTCTTGAGATGATATTTTAAGAACCAATTTAAGATACAACCTGATAATCATACACGTCTGTCAGAAATCATGACACACAGAATCCTCGCCACGCCAGTAAGCATAGATGCGATAAACGACAGGTTCTGTAACTAAGGTATGCAACTCTATAATCATGTCATCTAGAATCTTCGCCACGCCAACCGGTATGGCTGCGAGAGACCCTAAGTTTCATAACTACAGTATGTACATCCAAGTCAGGTTCCTACGTTCTCGTCACGACAGCTAATATGGCTGCGATAAACTCTAGGTTCCATAACCAAAGTAGACATTTTTACCTTTCTCACTGTCCTCATCAATATATGTCATCAGATGATACCGTAAATTTTAGTCCGTAAAATTCATCTCAGTTTGAAATCAACTCAACAACGATACCAGGAATTAAAGTTAACAACTGGTCAACAAGAATCAAACTCAATAATGATACCAAGATTTTAATTTAATAACTGCTCAACAAGAATCAAGTTCAGTAACAACAAGCGAGAGCGGACGGAAACAAGAAAAAGATTTAAATTGGAAATTATAATAAGATTCTCAAGGGGTCGTCCCAGGAATCTCTCAAGAATTTGTGATTGAGTATCCTCTCTCATCCTAGTATCCTATGTCCTATATTCTATAGCAGGTACGCAGTAGTACAACTATGACGTCGCACTACCACGATATCGCACAACTTGCGAAGTCTGACCTGCATGGGCCACCACTAAAAACGTGTCACGACCCGCACCCGGTTTAGGGGCACGAGTGCGTGGGTACGTCCAGCCTACGCCGCAGCATCGGCGGTAGAACGCTGTCTAGGTCAAATACTGTCTAAATAATCTCACACTAGTATCCAACTCCATAAGGAGACACGGATAACACTATAAAATGAACAACATACTCAATCACAACTACAGCACGATAAGAATTTGAAGAAACAAAAGAATACAACACAAGTCTACTGGCAAAATAATCATACCTGAAATCAGTAACAACCAATCCCCAAGTGTCAGAAACAAGTCCACTAAGGTCACAGTCTGGAAAAATATTTTCCAGTCAGGAAGGAGCAAAGTACATCTCTAAATAGCAGTTCTATATAAATGACATAAACTATGTAGCAGTTCTAGATGGAAACATACCAGATGCATGTATAGGTACGAAAAATGTACAATGAGAGAAATACTGGAAATACTGTAAGTAAATGCAGGAAAGAAAAACAATATATCAATGAGCAAGAATCCTATGACTAAGTGTGTGAGTACTAGTTTTAACATGTGATCGGCTTGGGAACTTGATCAGGCTGGTTACATGTGATTAGCTATGATTCACGAAGGTCAGGCTAACCGGTGGTTAGCTATGATGCATGTAGAGGTCAGGCTAATCACACGTAACAGCTATGAGGCACGGAGATGGTCAGGCTGCACCCGACGTGAGATGTGGGGTGAGCTATGATGCATGTAAAATTGGGTATGATCACATATCTACACTAAAATACTCCCCACCCCCGACTGGTATAGTAGATCCAATCATGGTACGCTATGGCACGGGATTCCCTAGGAAGGTAGCAAATCTCCCCGGGAATCAGTGTCTGTACATGCACAAGATAACAAGGAAAACAAGTCTTGTACAAGCTACACCATGAATAAGGAATAACATCTCATGACGAGATCCGTGTATACCAATCCGTGTAACCAATGTGTCAAAAACATGGATATTTACACTAGATACAGTGAACATAGGAGATATCATAAATTAGAAACAAATCAGAGAATGTACTCGCCTTGGGTCCTTAGCTGGTAATTATTGATGTCCTGTTCCAGAGTATCCCCTGGGTAACCAACAGTCCTATAAACATAACACAAGCAAAACCACATTTGCATCAGATGCTACACTAACACAGTCAAAAATACTGGTCTCAGGGCCAGGTCAGGCAGGGCACTAGTCAACTAGGGTCATCTAGTATATTCACCAATTAAACGTAGTATTATTAATGATCAAATATAATACATATATTGTTATTCCAAAGTATATACAAGATAGGTATAACTGTATGTACATAAGTGGAAATATATTTTATTTATGAAAAATATACATCACCCATTATTTAAGAATATATACATTTATACATTTATATACACTAAATAAAATATACTCATACCCTATATGTACACAAATATATATATATATATATATATATATATATATATATATACCAATTATACGTTTTTATACCAAAATACGTTTAAACATATACCCATACAAAATATATATACATATATATATATTTGTACCAAAATAATAATTATACTATATACAGGTAATTGTACCAACTAAATATATATATATATAACATTAAATACGAAAACATACATTAACATATATTATATGTTACAGATAATTTAATACATATATATAAAGTAGAGGTATACGTGAGACATATATATATATATATATATATATATATATATATATATATATATATATATATATATATATATATATATATATATATATATATATATATATATATATACTAAGTTAAAATATACTATATACACTAATACACAATATTTATACATATACACATTATATTAAAATACACTAAGTATATAAAAATATATATATACACATGCCAAATTAAGTTTTTATTAAACTTATACCAATTTTATATAGTAAATATATATTAAGTATACCAATAATACATGTAGTAGAATACGTATTTATATATATATTAATCATATTAAATACATATATATGTACATATAAATATACATGTACAGGTATACAAATTATATCAAGTATGTACATATACACTATTAAATACATATACAATTTAACATTAATATACTTACACATATATACCAATATTACCTATACTAGAATACGTATATATATATATAATCATATTAATTATATATACACATACATATATTATTCATTAATTATACACACTAATTATATTAATTTACTAGACTAATACATTAATTAAACTAGTTATAAATTAACTAAACAAATTATTAATTTACTAAACTAATTAACTAATTTACTAAACTAATTAACTAATTAACTAATTAACTAATTAATCATATTTAACTAAACTAATTAATCATTTAACTAACTCATTGGATTCTAAATGTTTCAGTCTGAATGAAGAAAGGAAAAAAGGGGAGGAAGGAGCTCACGAGGGGGATTTTCCGTCGCCGGCGCGGTGGTCAGCGGTGGAACTCGGCGGCGGCGTCGGCTCCAGCGGTGGTGCTCGGCTTCAGCGGCGGCGTGGGACTCGAGAGCGGCGGGCGCTCTGATCAAGACGGCGGGCGCTCTGATCAAGACGGCGGCGCTCTCGTCCCGAGGAGGCGGTCGGCTGAGTTCGACGACGCGGCGTCGACTGGCTCGAGGAGGGCTCGACGCGGTGGCGGCGTCGACTGGCTCGAGGAGGCGGCAGCGGTCGAGGAGCGGCGGTCTGTTCGAGGAGCGGTGGCGGAACTCGAGGGCGGCGGTCTTGCATCCGCCGGCGCTCGACGGATCTGGGCGGCTGTCCGGCTCGACGCGGCCACGGCTCGACGCACGACGGTTAGGGTTTAGGGTTTCTGTGAATCGTGTCTGTGGATCGTGTCCGGGGAAGGACACAATGGGGTGCTGTACTGTGGACGTGTCCGGGTCTGCCGGACACGGGGATGCTGTTGTACAGTGGAGGATGTGGATGTGTCCGGGTGTGTCGGACACGGAAAAAATCTGTTTGTAATATTGTAACCGGACACAGAAAATGAATGGATACGGTGGGACACCCGGGGTCGGACCCGAGGCCATCACGGCTGACACGGTGATGCTGGACACACGGACACGAGCACACAAAAATGGTGGTGGCTTTGGCTTGTGGGAATTTGTGGAGGCTAGCTAATAAATTTGGAGATTAGGGTTTCTTGGGAATGGTGATGAGGGACTTAAATAGGAAGAGATGGTGTGGGATAAAGGGTTTGCGGGTTGGCCCAATAATGAATGGCCCAGAATTAAATATAAAAGGGTTTCTCATGTGGGAAAAATGAGGGTGTGAAGGCTAGTGAATGGGAATGGCAACTTGTAAAAATTTAAAAAGAAAAGATTATAATTTCAGAAAATATTTTAGGAAAGCTATGTAATTTATTTATTTACTATTCCATTAAATATAAAATTATTTTGAAGAAACAACTAGTCCTTTAATTAATTTTATCCAATAAATAATTTTATGATTTCAAGCCAATAAACATTTGAAACTAGAGGAATATATATGTTATTATTTATTTATTTATTTATTTATTTTGGTAATACATCGTCACTTAGGAAAAAGGATTTTTATAAAAGATTTTTAAATTACCTTCTACAATCAAACAGCGTTCAAAATCAAATAAAAATTTCAAGGAGAAATATTTTATAAAACTTGATATTTTAAAATAAATTAAAATCTAATTATTTTGGAATTGGAGATCGGAGGTTACAGTAGGACCCATCCGTCGTCCCGGAGCGCAGACACAACAGAGAGCAGCACCATATCCACACTAGGAACTTCCGACTTGCCACTTCTGTGGTAAGAGAGGTCACTTCGAGAAGGACTGCCGAAAGAGACTTGGGACATGCATGATTTGTGGAGCAAGCCAGCACCTTGTCAGAGATTGTCCACAGCGCAGGGAGGCAGCCCCACAGGCCGGACAAAGACCAGCAGCACCAGCCCCGAGGATACTACCCCCACCAGGAGGCCAGCGTCCACCAGCACCCGGAGGATTCCAGAGGGGACCACCCTTGGCCCCACAGCAGGCACAGTTTGATCGGGCCCGACAGCAGGCAGGAGGACAGAGACAGGGACAGGCCTTTACCTTAGCAGCTACCGAAGAGGAAACAGAAGGAGAAGCAATCACAGGTACCATTTTAGTCGCATCTTTACCTGCGACAGCATTGTTTGATTCTGGTGCTACATTGTCATTTATATCTAGTAGATTTGTAGCAATGCATAGAGTAGCGACTTCTCCCTTACCTAAGAGTTGGAAGATTCTTACCGGAGGAGGTATCGTGCCGGTTACCAGCACTATTAGAACGTGCTCGGTAGTCGTATGTGGTAGAGAGATGAGAGCGGGATTCTTGGTATTTCCTATGCCGTACTTTGATGTTGTGCTAGGCATGGACTGGTTAAGCCAGTATAATGCCGTACTGAACTGCCGGAAGGGTAGCGTCACTTTTAGACCACCAGAGCAACCGGAGTTCGAGTACATGCGAGGGACCGTCGAACAAGGAGTAGGACAGGCAGCTGGAACTTGCATGGCTATGGAGCTTGCGCCTCCGCCAATAGTTGCAGAATTCGAGGATATTTTCCCCGACGAATTGCCAGGCTTACCCCCAGATAGAGACATGGAGTTCACCATTGAGCTAGTACCAGGAGCAGCACCGGTATCTTCTAATGTGTACCGATTGGCGAAGAAGGAGTTAGACGAGCTGAAGCTACAATTGGAGGAGTTGCAGAGCAAGAGATTTATCCGACCTAGTGCATCACCATGGGGAGCACCAGTATTGTTCGTGCCTAAGAAGGATGGAACAGTACATATGTGTATTGATTACAGAGCCCTTAATGCTTTGACTATCAAGAACAAGTACCCCCTGCCGCGGATTGACGATTTATTCGACCAGTTGACAGGAGCAGTGGTGTTCACAAAGATCGACTTGAGATCGGGTTATCATCAAGTGAAGGTGCGAAGAGAAGACATTCAAAAGACAGCATTCAGGACTCGTTATGGTCACTACGAGTTCTTAGTGATGCCTTTTGGACTGACGAATGCGCCAGCTGTATTTATGAACTTGATGAATAGAGTATTCCACCAATACTTAGACCGGTTCGTGGTAGTCTTCATCGACGACATATTAGTGTATTCGAAGAGCCACGAGGAGCACGAAGAGCACTTGAGATTAGTGTTAGAGACGCTAAGGAGAGAGAGACTTTATGCCAAGCTGAGCAAGTGCGAGTTCCTCCTAGATCGTGTCACTTTCCTTGGACACGTCATCTCAGGAGACGGTATCTTAGTAGATCCGGCGAAGATTTCATCTGTAGAGACATGGCCAACCCCTACCAATGTCTCAGAAGTGAGGAGTTTCCTAGGACTTGCCGAATATTATCGGAGGTTCGTAGAGAACTTCGCGAAGATTGCAGAGCCAATGACCCGCTTGACCCGTAAGGAGTAGGAGTTCACTTGGACAGAGGAGTGTCAGAAGGCATTCGAGGAGCTGAAGAAGCGCTTGACTACAGCACCCATCTTGACCATACCTTCTGGACCCGGAGGATTTGTAATCTACAGCGATGCATCCGGGAAAGGATTAGGATGCGTCTTGATGCAGCATGGAAAGGTTGTAGCTTATGCTTCTAGACAGTTGAGGACACATGAGAAGAACTATCCTACCCACGACTTGGAGCTTGCAGCGGTGATCTTTGCGTTAAAGCTTTGGAGGCATTACCTATATAGAGAAAGAGTGGAGATATTTACTGATCATAAGAGCCTGAAATATGTCTACACTCAGAAGGACCTTAATCAGAGGCAGAGACGTTGGCTCGAGGTGATGACCGACTTCGAAATTGAGCTACAGTACCACCCGGGAAAGGCCAACGTAGTAGCAGACGCATTGAGCAGAAGACCTATGGCATTCTTCTTGACTACCCAACAACATCTGTTGAGAGATCTAGAGCAGATGGGTATAGAGGTTGTCATACCCGGAGTAGACGGACAGTTGTCGAGTTTCCAATTGCAATCGACACTGGTAGAGAGAATCAAGGCTGCTTTGCCGACAGATGCCAGATTTCAGAGGCTCAGACAGAGGACGGAGGCTGGATTACAGACAGGACTACGGATACATGAAGACGGAACACTGAGATGCGGAGATCGTCTCTATGTTCCAAATGGAGAACTTCGGCAGGAATTGATGACAGAGGCACACAGTTCGACCTACTCTATTCATCCAGGAGGCACGAAGATGTACAGGGATCTAAGACAGTACTACTTGTGGCACGGAATAAAGAGAGAGATAGCACGCTTTGTGGCCAAGTGCCTGGTGTGTCAGCAAGTCAAGGCTGAGCACCAGAGATCTGCGGGATTGCTTCAACCACTTCCTATACCGGAGTGGAAATGGGAGCATATCACTATGGACTTTGTTACAGGCTTCCCGAGGAGTCCTAGTGGGCGCAATATAGTATGGGTAATCGTGGATAGACTCACCAAGTCCGCACACTTTTTACCCTTTAGAGTGGGGCAATCGACGGAGGCTTTAGCAGATATGTACATGAGGGAGATTGTGCGCCTACATGGAGTGCCAGTTAGCATTGTGTCTGACGGGGATACGAGATTTACGTCTTACTTTTGGCGGAGTATGCAAGAATGTCTTGGTACTCGCCTAAAGTTTAGCACAGCGTATCACCCACAAACAGATGGCCAGTCGGAGCGCACCATTCAGACGCTAGAAGACATGTTAAGAGCGTGCATGCTTGACTTCGGAGGATCATGGGAGGACCACCTACATTTGGTCGAGTTTTCCTACAACAACAGCTATCAAGCGAGCATTCAGATGGCTCCCTATGAAGCGTTGTATGAAAGGAAATGTCGTTCTCCAGTATGCTGGAGTGATATAGGCGAGCGACAGATTCTCGGACCAGAGTTGGTTGTTCGGACGGTGGAGAAGGTAAAGAAGATCCAAGGGCACCTTCGAGCAGCACAAGACCGACAGAAGCATTGGGCGAATGCACACCGTCGAACCTTAGAGTTTTAGGTTGGAGATCACGTATTCTTAAAGATCTCACCTACTCGAGGGACTATCAGATTCGGACGCAGAGGGAAGCTGAGTCCGAGGTACATCGGACCATTCGACATATTAGAACGCGTCGGAGAGGTTGCTTACAGATTAGCGTTACCGCAGACCTTGGAAGGAGTCCACGACGTCTTCCATGTATCTCAATTGATGAAGTACATATCGGATCCTAGTCACGTGCTTGACCATTCCGAGATCACAGTCGGGCCGAGCTTATCATACCAAGAGGAGCCTGTGGAGATTCTAGACAGGAGTGAGAAGGTACTGCGAGGTCAGACTATCCCTCTAGTTCGAGTCGTATGGAGACATCATACACCGGGAGAGTCAACTTGGGAACGCGAGGAGGAGTTTAGACAGCGCTATCCCCATCTCTTCGAAGGACTAGGTACGTATTAGCATTTTTTTCAGTCAGTAGCTCTTGCCATGAGTATGTTTTAATTTCGAGGACGAAATGCTCTAAGGAGGGAAGATTGTAAACCCCCTCAACCAAATTAGGGTTCAATTGAATTAAATCCGGAGACTAGGATTTATTTGGAATTTAATTAGAATTAATGCACGGAAATTTTAGGTACCCCTCTGACCATGGTAAAACCTTAGCTACGCAATGCTCATTAATTTTCGCCTTGTGTAGTTAATTATTAATCAAGTTAATTTTGAAGTCCAATTTCACCCTAATCAAATTCACCAAGCCACATACACTCTTTCACATGGACTAGCCCCACCTCAACTAGGGCGGACAGGCCCAAATCCCTAGGCCAGACCATCAACCCCCTTATAAATATACATCTCTCCTATAGTAAACCCTAAAAATTACTATTCTTCAAATACCCAAACCCTAGCCGTTCCCCAACAACCGAGCTACCTCCGACTGCCGACGCCACATCCGCCACCGGACCCCACTGCTGGACCACCCTCCACCGCCAGCAGTACCCCGTCCTCCTGCAACCGTCGGACACCGAACCATCACCACCACCCCACGCATCCTAGCCGAACCATCTCCTTCCCAACCGGACACCCACCGCCTCCGACTTCACAAACTCCGCCGACCACCACCCTTAGGTCTACCCCGGCCCAGCCCCACGAATTGTCAGCCGTCCCGCGCCGCCTTCAGCCCGCCCGACGCCACTAAGCCGCTGTTGTCGTTGCCGCATCTGCTGCAGGCCGCTGCTGCCGTTGCCGGTCAACCCACGGTCGACGCCGGAGCTCCGTCGCGAGGAAGACGACCAGGAGCAGGACCTCGTCCCAACAGCCAGGTACTCGATTCCCCGCTCGTTCTCGCATAGTATCGTTGTAAGACTGGTTATTCGAGTCGTTGTGTCGACGTGTCCAGTGTTGACACAAACCAGTTAGAATGAAATAAATATAGAAATATATATATGTGTGCTAATAATTAAATTAGATAATAATAAACTAAATCAACCCAAATTATATGCATGCTAGTATGATGATTAACAAGATGTAGAATTGGTTTAATAACTAGCTAACACCTAAATTATGAGACCGTCACCAAGGCTAGTAATCCACTGAAAGCCATTGACACAAACCAAGTATGTTTGGACATGGGAACCAAAGGCATGTATTCACATAAAACAAATAGGGGTAACCCCTAACCTTAGTAATTATTGTCTCAAGACACACGCTGACAAGGACAGAACACGTGTACATCCTAGCTACGTGCACACGTGAAGCCGTCTTCGGTCAATCGTGAACTTGTGACAATCCCTAAGAACAACGTAGAGTCGGCTTATTTTCTTAGTGTCTGATGTTAGATTGTTATATTATATTGTGTGTTCTAGGACCATTGGATCAGACGGGAGACACCGCAAGAGCAGGCTTCTGGCATTCCCAGCTTCAGGACACAGGAAAGATACCTTGCTATATTAATGTCTAATTTAAATATGCATCTGTTGTATTGTATTCTTGTTGCTTGTGATTTATACAACTGTGCGCGTCCGAGTTGTCTCGGGTGCATTCGACGGATACGTCGATGATTAGTATACATGGACTTAGCTCTTAGTAGACCCAACCCATTGGACGATACTCTGTTATTGTCTGAGACCTGACACTTTACACGTTCACTGAGACATATTCATATTGGGATACGGGTTTGCGTATTCGACTAGCTATCGTTGCGTATATCCTACATCACGGTTAGCATGTAGTCAGGATATAATTTAGAGACTTGGCATATAGATACAAGGTATGCACGTCGAGTAGTCGACTTGCGTATCTACATTGGGCGGGGAGGATAACTAGTAGGCGTATGGGGTACCCACATTGGAACCGTAGTTTCGGAGGAGCCTCGGATCCAATGACTTTCCTTTACACTGATGCCACGTTCTTCGAAGCGATATGGACGATATACTGTACTGATGCTACTCTCTTCGGAGCGTGGACGTTATGCCTACACCTACCTATACGCACCAGCGTTGTCCTCACATTGCATTCACTTAGATGGCTAGCACACCCTATTGTATTTATTTTATTCAGTATTCATATATAGCATGTTGTTTTCTTGTATCTTGTTACGTCCCTCTGAGGACCTGGTACCTTTACAGATTTAGACGAGGCTTACTACCCCACCGTATACGGCCCAGGACAGGAGACGAGATTTGCTTCAGCTGAGGAGTTGGAGGTGCAGCCGTCAGAGTTTCCGTGACCAGTTGGTAGGCCTTCAGCCTAGATTGGGTGCATCATTATCTAGTCAGCCGATGCCCTAGTCATTATCTTTTATATCTCATTTCAGTACTTTATTTCGTCATAGTAGTGGGTTTGTTCCCACCAGACATTACTAGTTGTACTATAATATCTGGAGACTGGTATTTATCAATCAGCAGTTTATTTTAGTGTTTCTTACTCTTTATATTGTGGATGAGATTAGATTACCTGTTATTGACTGATATTGGACATGTTAGTATTATAGGACAGCGTAGCACTCTTCGTGGATCCATTAAATTGGGATATCATCGGAGACGTGTCAGCTGGCTATTGCCACGTGGCCTGGTTCCATATATTTTGGGACTGGGGCGTGACAGCTTGAATAATTTAAACAGGCCCTGTTTTGTATCCTCCCGCCATTCACCATTTTCTTGTTCATCGGAAGAAGAAGCCGATGAAGTGCCATAGAAGAAGAAAAAGATCTTCATCAAATGAGAACCTGTCACAATAAATTCCCATCGTGATCTTGAATATTAATGAAAAATCCTTTGTAAAATAGATTTTCATCATATGTAATCATGATTAATAAACTTGTCTTCTTTTTATGCCTCATTGATTTGCCATATTTGCTGTGAGGAAGTCTGATAATACGCAGCTTCAGCATGCTTGAGTAATCTTTACGCTGATTCTGATAAATACGCTTCCAGTCACGTTTCGACTTTTACGCGTAGAGGGATATGCGCAAAAAGCTCTTCAGTATTAAATTATCTTGAAAATCCAATTGCCATGCTATTTTCGGACGAGGAGTCACATAGAATTCTGAACTGTCACTTCTCTAATACGAAGAATTTCTGTTCAGAGCATCATCTTCAAGAATGGCTTCCCAAAAATTTCCCGAAACAGGGCAAGAAATGTCCGCCGAACAGGCCATACTTGAACCTAGATGTAAAGGATTCTGGCTAGACTTCGAATGAACTTCCAATGGCCCAGAAGAAGAGTCATCTTCCATGCTGACATTTGTGTGTTTTTGGGCACTTGCAATGTTTTGTAACCAAAAAGAAGCATTTTCTGCGTAAACCCTTGTAATTGGCTTTCTCGAGTATAAGACCCAAATTGTCCAGATATACGCGTATCCTGTCCTATGTAATTTTAAGATATGCGGAGTCATAGATCCGTAGCATCTGTATCTTCTGAGCGTAAAATCGTATATCTGTAGCTTCTGAGCGTAAAACCGTAGATTTGTAGCTTCTGAGCGTAAAATCGTAGATCTGTAGCTTCTGAGCGTAAAAGCTTCTGAGCGTAAAAGCTTCTGAGCGTAAGATCGTAGATCTGTAGCTTCTGAGCTGTAGAAGCATAAAAAATACGCTGGATGGCTATACGCAGCTTATTGATACGGGACAGCGTAAAGAGATGACCTCAGAGCCATCAACATGCAAAACAGAGCTTTTTTCGCTGAGCACAGCTTGAAATATAAAGCTCAAAGGGACCATCCGCGTAAGTGCAGTATGTCCAGGCTGCTTCAGCATAAACAGGGTGCTTCATCGCCTCTATGGCGTAAAACTTATCTGCCTTCAATGCAGTATTTAAAGCGTACGAGGAACGCTTCATATTCTCCAAAATGAACCTGTCAGATCCTGCAATGAACCTGGCGTCTGGACTTCTGACAAAGGGATACTGCACGACTACCCAGGCGACGACTATAATGATGGCGCGATACTGCAACCCAGGCTGTCATTTACTGCCATTTCCATTGCGTAAACCGCTTTTACGTAAACAGAGGAATACGCTGCCTAGTTCTACACAGGCAGACGTGAGCTTCTTACGCGCCGCGGAAGACAAACCGCCTGCCACGTCAAAAGCTGTACTTCGTACAGGGCTCGAGGCACGTCTCTACATTTAATGCACAGAGCGGTGACAGTTTCTCGAGGCACGTCTCTGCGATTGGTGCACAGAACGGTGACAGACCGTCAAAACATGCCTCTGTATTTAATGCACAGGATGATGGCGGATCTCTGCATTTAATGCAAGGGATTTGATTAAATGTTACCGAACCGTCGTTTAGTGACATCCCCTTTGCGTAAACTACTCCTACGCATACAAGGGAATACGTTGCCTAGTTCTACACAGGCAGACGTGAGCTTCTTACGCTCCGCAGAAAACAAACAGACTGCCACGTCAGCAGCTACTCTGCGTGCAGAATTCGAGGCACGTATCTGCATTTAATGTGCGAAATGATGGCAAATCTTAAAGACAAGCATCTGCATTTAATGCACAGGATGGTGGCAGATCTCTACATTTAATGCGAGGGATTCGATTATATCTTCAAGAGCCATAATTCCGGCTAAGACGTCCACATCATCACTCTGGCACGTTACGCAGCGGCTTCTACGCCCATTCAGCTTCTGTGCCCGCTCAGCTTCTATGCTCTCTCGGCTTCTACGCCTCCTCAGCTTCTATGCTCATTCGGCTTCTATGCCATCAGGTTTCTACGCCTACCTGGCTTCTATGCCTACTCGGCTTCTACGCCATGGTGACAGACATTGGCTTCTACGCCCACCTCTTCTACACAAGGGATACCTACCTACGTGGCTTCTATGCCGTGATCTTCGTAGCGATTATACGCGTTTTGTCCCTTAGTTGGACCCGCGTCACACGCTCATTCAAAGGATCATCTATACGCAGGCATTAGTTATTTTAACCGTTGTGTAAAAGGGTGCTGTACTTTCCACTACTCGGTTTCTACACCGACTGAGTGGTCACTGTCACTAAAACTCTATAAATAGAGACCTCTATCAACAGAGGAACAAGTCGACAAAATTGAAAGAGAGAGAAATATAGATCCAAGGTCGAACTTCCAAGAAAGATCGGACCAGAGGTCAAGAAAAACAGAGAGAGAGAGAGAGAGAGAGAGAGAGAGAGAGAAGAATCCGGAGCTCAGGCAAAGAGTAGTGATCGACGACATTGGTATCGTGCATCCATCCTCTTTCGCAACCTTCGAAGCTGCGTCCTGTCTTCTACGGCACTTCTTCACCATCGTGTGGTCCAAGGGCTAAATTGATCGACTGCAGATCAGACACCTATAGCAATATTTACCCAGATTAAATAAATTGTACTCCCATATCCTCGTATAGGATTAAATTGTACAAGCTTGTTTGTAAACCAAAGAAAACGGGTTTCGTATAAACCCCGTCTTATATACATTTCTTCTTTCGTTTATCACCATAAACAAGATGGCGACTCTGCTGGGGACATATTTCTCTTCTGATGAGGAAGCAATTGCTCAACACGATGCGGTATCCGTGGGATCCGTGAAAAAGACACTGGTCGTCCAGTTCGACCAGTCTGCCTACGAAGACATGCTTCGAACAGGGGGTAGCTCTCACTCTCTCTCAGTCCAAGACAACAGGAAGCTGCGCAAGGTCTGGATGCCCAAGACATCCTCTACCATTCCTGTGGACTCTCCGATCTCTCTGATCTCTCTGACCAATGAGGTTGTAGCATTGCTCCCTCCGTGCCCTGTACGTAAAATTCAGTCTTCCGCCACGCGCGGTACAGACAAAACTTCTGGCAATGCCTCAGGGCTAACCCAGAAGTATCATCCGTGCCCTGCACGTAAAATTCAGTCTCCCGCCACGCGCGGTATAGACAAAACTTCTGGCAATGCCTCAGGGCTAACCCAGAAGTATCCTCCGTGCCTTGCTCGTGAAATTCAGTCTCCCGCCATGCGCGGTACAGATAAAACTTCTGGCAATGCCTCAGCGTTAACCCAGAAGTATCCTCCGCGCTCTGCGCGAGAAATTCACTCTCCCGTCCTCGACGGAATAGACAGAAGTTCTGATAAAGCCTCAGGGCCAAATCAGAAGTACCAAATGCGCTCCGCGCGTAAAACTGCATCTGCCCTCCGCGGGAAACCAGATGATCCCTGCAATCTACGCAAGGGAAAGCAAGTAGCAGACTGCTCAACTTCTCGACCACTATGCCAGCAAGGGAAGAATCTGCCCACCCTCCGGGTTACGCGAGGAACTGATGGCCGGCTAAGGGCCTCCTCGGCTTTACGCCAGACGAAGCAGAGCTCCAGTTTACGCCAGGAAGAATCCCTCAACGTAAAGAAGGCTCAAATTGCGGAAAGGCGCGCTCCTCGGAGATTATCCGCCGACCAGATGGCCAACCTGTTGTATACGGGTGGCACAGGGAAAACTGTGGTTCCCAACATTCGTATGCCCGCTGCGGTGAACAGAAGGAACAAGCAATCTTCTTCTTCTTCTGCAAATCCTCCTAACCTGCGTACCTATCTGATCCAGAGACACAAAGACAGGAGTCATAAACAGGCTTCAAATCCCCTAACTATCAAACGGGGAGAGATCGTATAGGAAGATGCATCAACATCTAATGTCATCACGATATATGAACCATATGAAAATGATGCCTTTATTGTCCCTCCAACTCGCGACGACCAGCATCCAATAGTCTTCAGTCGCAGGCGGAGCGGTCCGGTTGTACAAGAAGAATTTCGCGAGTCTGAGGGTGGGAAAATGCAAATCCACAGGTATAGCCCATAAGCTTTGAAGATTATACAGAGCATGGGTTATGATTTAAAATTGAAACAAGGCCTCAACTATGGAAGAGGCAGACGAACACCGTTGCGTAGTAATCCTTACTATCAACAAATTCGTTTTGGGTTGGGGTACACTACATCTCCTGCAAACTCCAAACCTCAAGAGGATGATCCTGTAATACCAGAGGCAGGTCCTTCCAAACCAACCTCTATGAACGAACGCAACGACAAACCTGGGGGTAGCCTACCTCAACGAAATAGGGTAATGTCCAGAGCAGGGGGTAGAATTCTCTCAAAATCCAAAAATGATGCAACGAGGGCGATCCTCCTGGGAGATCAAAAGACTCAGGCATCAGGATCCCGAAAACCGAAAGGGGCTTTTTCCTTCAAAGAAGATGACATCATTGAAATCTTCAACATGTTGATAAAAGAAAACAAGCTTCAGGTTCCCAACATCAGATACCCTGAGAAGGCCGACAAAGTCGATGATCCAGATTATTGTCTCTTCCATCGGTACATTCATCACCCTACGAGGGCCTGCTATTTGTTAAAAAGAAGAATTCAGGAGTTGATCGATGCCGAGGTCATCACTTTACATCTATAAACGAGGGGACAATTACTGCGGGCTGGGTTCACCTTAAAATGTGACAATTTGCTCCCTCAAGAAAAATACAGGATGATGAACCTCTGAAAGTTTCCCCAGTGGATCCTACGGGTCTATCACCACTCGAGAAAATCACTCTATAGTAAATTTTTCGGACAAAGTTTGTCATGTTCATATTACCTCTGAATAAACTTTCGGCTATCGAATATCATGTCCATACTGCCTCTGATATCGGTTGTCATCTACACTTAACATCCGTACTTAATTCTAAGTACACCAGTAGTGTTAAGTCCACAAAAACTGCCATGTCCATATTACCTCTGAGCAGATGTGTACCTCCATCCCCAATGGAGTCACAATTAAAAAGTTTGTCATGTTCATATTACCTCTGAATAAACTTTCGGCTGTCGATTGTCATGTCCATATTACCTCTGATATCGGTTGTCGTCTACACTTAACATCCGTACTTAATTCTAAGTACACCAGTAGTGTTAAGTCCACAAAAAGTGCCATGTCTATATTACCTCTGAGCAAATGTGTACCTCCATCCCCAATGGAGTCACGATTAAAAAGTTTGTCATGTTCATATTACCTCTGAATAAACTTTCGGCTATCAATTATCATATTACCTCTGATATCGGTTGTCATCTACACTTAACATCCGTACTTAATTCTAAGTACACCAGTAGTGTTAAGTCCACAAAAACTGCCATGTCCATATTACCTCTGAGCAGATGTGTACCTCCATCCCCAATGGAGTCACAATTAAAAAGTTTGTCATATTCATATTACCTCTGAATAAACTTTCGGCTGTCGATTGTCATGTCCATATTACCTCTGATATCGGTTGTCGTCTACACTTAACATCCATACTTAATTCTAAGTACACCAGTAGTGTTAAGTGCACAAAAACTGCGATGTCCATATTACCTCTGAGCAGATGTGTACCTCCATCCCCAATGGAGTCACGATTAAAAAGTTTGTCATGTTTATATTACCTCTGAATAAACTTTCGGCTATCAATTATCATATTACCTCTGATATCGATCGTCACCTACACTTGACATTCGTACTTAATTCTAAGTACACCAGTAGTGTTAAGTCCACAAAAAACTGCCATGTCCATCTTACCTCTGAGCAGATATATACCTCTCCCCATGACGATATAGAGCCTATAGCACAAAAATTCTTGGCAGCTATAGATTCCTATCATCCGTACGTGTGGGAAGTAGCGTCATCATCCAATGTCGTCACGACATATGGACCACATGAGGATTCTATCTTCATTGTTCCGCCTGCCCGTAGCAGTCATCATTCAATAGTCTTCGGCCGCATGCGCAACAAACCGACTATACGAGAAGATGTCTTCGATGACGATGCTGGTGAAATGCAAGTTCACAGGTACAGCCCGCAAGCTTTAAAAATCATGCAAAGTATGGGTTACGACTTGAAGCTGGAACCAGGTCTCAACTACGAGAAAGGCAGACGAACGCCTCTGCTCGGCAATCCCCACTATCAACAAACCTGTTTTGGGTTAGGGTATGCCGCCTCCCTTGCAACTTCCAAGTCAAGCGAGGATGTCTTTTCCTCTTTTCAAGACGGCTCGTCGCCCTCCGACTCATCTCATGCTCTTGAGCGGACATTACCAGTAAATATGGTAGTGACGGATCCCTTCGAATCAGACGAACAAGAATCCGAACTATTTGAGAATGACGCTTGGGCTCAGCAAATGGATACACAATGAGAGTTCCGCTTCGAGCAGAGAGAACCTCCCACTAAAGATGAAGTTATCCAGGTTGACGTCGGGGATGAACTTTCGCCAAAGCCGATATTTATCAGTAACAATCTTTCCCCAGCTGAAAGGGAAGACGTTATCCAGCTGATAAAAGAATATATCGACGTCTTTGCATGGAATTATGAGGATATGCCAGGACTTGATCCAAAGGTGGCTACTCATAAACTCAACATATTGCCCGATTCAAAGCCTGTGAAGCAGCACCAACGCCGGTTCCGCCCGGATATGATGGATGCCATTGAAACTGAAGTCAAGAAGTTGATAGCCTGCGGTTTCATCCGGGAGGAACAACATCCCGACTGGGTCGCCAATGTTGTCCCGGTCATGAAGAAAAATGGGAAAGTACGAGTCTGCATCGATTATCGAGATCTGAATGCAGCCTGCCCCAAGGACGAGTTTCTTCTTCCCATCATAGACGTCATAATTGACAATACATGCGGTTTTGAACGTATGTCTTTCATGGACGGATTTTCAGGATACAATCAGATCAAGATGCATCCTGAAGACGAAAAGCATACTGCCTTCCGGACGCCATTGGGGGTATATTGTTATACGGTCATGCCCTTCGGATTGAAGAACGTCGGGGCTACATACCAACGGGCTATGAGTAACATATTCCATGAGCATTTGCGCAAGACAGTGGAATGTTACGTAGACGATATAGCTGTCAAAAGTTGCCTCAAGGGTAATCACATCCAAGACTTGAAGACAGTATTTGAGTTGATGCGCCAACATCAGCTCAAAATGAATCCTACAAAGTCCTTTCTGGGTGTATCTAGTGGCAAATTCCTAGGATTTGTCATTACCGCCAAAGGCATTCAAGTGGACCCTGATAAAGTCAAGGCCATCTTAGAAATGCGACCGCCCCACAATCTGAGAGAACTCAGGGGATTTCAAGGTCGTCTGGCTTATATCCGGAGATTCATATCCAACCTCTCCGGGAGATGCCAGCCCTTTTCTCGTCTCATGAAGAAAGGTGTATCCTTCGTATGGGACGAAGCCTGTCAGCAAGCGTTCGAAGATATCAAGCGCTACCTCACTAGTCCGCCAGTTCTGGTGCCTCCAGTCATGGGAAGACCATTCTTCCTGTACATTCGAGCGATGGATCATTCTCTGGGAGCTCTTCTCGCACAAAAGAACGATGTAGGACATGAACAGGCTATCTACTATCTAAGTAGAATGATGATCGGAGCTGAGCACCGGTACAACCCAGTGGAGAAGGAATGTTTGGCTCTGATGTTCGTTATTCAGAAGACGCGACACTATGTCACATGTCAAACCATTCACATCATCTCCAGGATCAATCCTCTTCGGGTACTGATGAACAAGCCAAGTGTTCTTAACTCCTGACTCGCGACCTGGGCGATGTTATTAACACCATATGACATGGTGTACGTCCCTCAGAAGTCCGTCAAAGGCCAAGCACTGGCTGACTTCCTAGCTGCTCATCCGATCTCGGAGGCCTCCAAACTGTACGAGGACATTCCCGACGAAGTTGCGGAGTATAATTCCGTAATGGAGAGTGATGCATGGCAACTGTTCTTCGATGGTTCCTCCAGGACTGGTCCCAGGGGAAACGTGGTTTCAGGAGTAGGAATTGTCCTGGTTACTCCTGATAAGCTCGTCATCTACCGAGCCTACTCTCTTAGCGAGCCCTGTTCCAATAATGTGGCAGAGTATAATGCTCTACTAATCGGGCTCCAAGTCGCTAAAGAGCTGGGGGTCAAATCTTTGGAAGCTTTCGGTGATTCTCTGCTGATCGTCAATCAAGTCAGAGGAATATATGAAGTCCGGAATCCAGACCTCATCCCCTATCATCAAGCAACGGTCGAGATAGCCATGACATTCAAAGGATTCTTCCTAGAGCATGTACCTCGATCTCAGAATCTGGAAGCTGATGCCCTAGCCAGTCTAGCTGCAGATTTAGCTACTCCTATAAGAAGGCAGAATTCGGTAATCCTTCTTAACAGAGATTTATTCTGTGTGAAGAACAACTTTCACATAGAACGCAGCTACGCTGTGAACACCGATCCTCCCACGAGGAATTGGAAAAGCCCCTTTATAGATTTCGTGGCATACGGAATCTTGCCGGAGGATCCTAAAGAAGCAGTATCCGTCAAAAGACGATCATTGTGCTTCTACTTCGACGCATCATCACAGTGCCTATATCGCCGGACTTACGACGGACTGCTATTGAGATGTCACTCAGATGACGAAGCACAGCAGATTATCCGTGAAGCTCACAACGGCGTATGTGGAGCTCATCAACCCGGTCCTAAGCTACAGCATCGTATCAGAAGAATGGGCTATTACTGGCCCACTATGATCGCAGACGCAATCAAGTATGCCAGACAATGCAGAGCCTGTCAGGTTCATGCAGACTTCATATATCAATCGTCCGAACATCTACATCCTACGGTTGCATCCTGGCCTTTCGAAGCATGGGGTATGGATATCATTGGTCCTATTCACCCGTCTTCTTCCAGAGGTCAGCAGTTCATACTAGCCATCACGGATTATTTCTCCAAATGGGCAGAGGCGATCCCTCTTGCTGAGGTGAAGGCATCTAATGTGATCAGCTTCATCAAGCATTACGTCATTTATCGCTTTGGGATTCCCCGAAGGATAATCCATGACAATGGGCCTCAGTTCATCAGCCAGGCGTTTCACCAATTTTGCGATAAAAATCAGATACGAAATATTGCCTCTACGGCATATTATTCAGCTGCTAATGGTTTGGTGGAAGCCTTCAACAAAACCATTATCAAACTCTTGAAGAAGTTCGTCTCTTCAAACAAAAGAGATTAGAACGAGAAGCTGGGAGAATGTCTCTGGGCGTACCACACGATGGTCCGAGCACTGACAGGTTGCACCCCATTCTCATTGGTCTACGGGAGTGAAGCAGTTCTTCCCATCAAAATTCAAATTCCGTCACTCAGGATAGCGGTCGCTAATGAGTTGACTCAGGGAAAGAATGACCTTTTAAGGCTTCAGGAGCTAGAAGGATTAGACGAGAAACGCCTTCAGGCTCAACAGAGAATCGCGTTCTATCAAGCACGTATTTCCAGAGCTTTCAATCAAAGAGTAAAGGAAAGAGTGTTCAAAGTTGGTGAGCTAGTCTTGGCTGTAAGAAGGTCGATGATTCTTACTCACAGGAGTAAGAGCAAATTCCAGCCCAAATGGGAAGGCCCTTATGTGATCGAGACAACGTTCTCAAACGGCGCTTACAGGTTAGCCCAGCCTAACGGAGACTTATTGATGGCTCCTATCAATGGCAAATTCCTGAAAAGGTACTACGCCTAACCTCTTTTGCTCAAATGGAGTATGGTGAAGATCTCATTCTGACAAAACTACTTCCAAAACGAAACTAGTTGAGTCATATTATATCATGTCCGTATGACCTATGAATAGATATGCCCTGCTAAAGTTTACCGAGAGTATATCACGTCCATACTACCTCTGATATAACTTTCACCCAAACCTGTCATTTATATTCCGAAATGACGGGTCCACAAAGTCAGAAAAGAGTCTCTTTATTCATTCCCAAAAGAGAGCAAAATTATACTTGTAAAGCGAAAAGGTACATCATTTGGGGAGAGAGGTCAGGTCGCGAATCTGCTGCGCCAGTGCGGCCAACTTCTCAGCCCTGGAATCCAAGACATCAGCGCGGGCCCGCTCCAGCCGTGCCTCGTCATTAATCAGGAGGGACAGTTCGGCTCTAGCCCGAAGGAGACCAGAGCAGGCAACTCCTGCACTCGCCAAATTCTTTTGTGCTATGACCAGGCGGCCATTCACCACATCTAGACCTTTCGACGACTGAGACGCCCACTCCTTTGCCTGAGCAAGCTTTGTCTCCAGTTTGTGGACCCTCGCTGCATTCCCGTCATGCTCGGCCTGGCACTTCGTTTGAAGAGCAATAGTCTCATCCAAGATGACTTTTCCTTCATCCGTCTCCTGCTGATTTGCCTGGAGGAATTTATTCAGGCCTTCCATCTTTTTAACAAGATGCGCAGTCAAGGAGTCATGTCTAGCCTGGACCAGAGCCTCAACGTCGCCTCGAGCTAGCTGCAAGTATTCGTTAATGGGTTGCTCCAAACCATTAACCATCGCCTCCAGGGTGTTAGCTAACCCAGTATCGCCAAAGTCCCTGATCGCCTCTATCGAAAACCGAGAAGTCTTCTTCAGACGCTCGAAGTTTAGATTCTTCTCCAACACCATTGATATCAGCGTTTTTAAGGTACTGTAGAAGATACCAGTGTACTGCTCGGTCAGCGCAGCTAGATCCGAATGCACGCTGGGAGTGGCTGCGATGTTGTCAAACCTTGCTCCAGGAACAACCACAGACGATGTTGCCACGGCCGTCGCCTCAACAGGTGGTGCGACGAAAGATGAAGCGCCAACACCGGACGAAGTAACCAGCGTACTAGATAGAGGCATTGTCACAATGACAGGCTCGTCCTCTTGAGGTATCGGAACCTCGTCGGCAGGAGAGCCGGCACCCGAAGATGCTTCCTCTTCAAAATCAGGCACCTCCGTATCGCCGCCAGGACCTGACACAGTGCCGAAAAGCGCATCTACACTGCTCTCCCCGAAGATGTCGTCCCCTAAAAAGAAGACAGGAAAGTTAATATCGACACGGTGTTAACCTCTCTAAAAAGAAGGGCGTAAAGACGATATTTACCCATGGCCAATGGTGTATATGTCGCGTCTGCGGCCTATATAGTTAAATCATTTCTTAATGATGCTAGGCTGTAACACCCTGTTCCGTTCTAGCGGACTGCCGTTTCAAACGACAAAAGTGCAGCTGTCCCGACCCGCTTTGCCTCGAAGAGAATGCAAAGGATATCCAGACTTGCCCCTACAGGAATCCGGCTTAGGCTTTCAGAGGCTCGCTTGACGTATCGCTCTACCGAGGCGAATCATCGCTAAGGTGGGTGGCTACGGTGAACTTGTCTTTGCTTAGCCAGCACACATAAAATGTGGAATATTTATGCTAGTCGTTAGGTGATTCACCCCTTGCATGCTAATAAATCCAACGCACCTAGCTAAGGGAATAATCCTAACTTGTATTGCTTGCTAGAACATGGAAAATGAAATACTGCTTATATTCAGACCCTCGCATGCTAAGTCCTTTAACGGTTTCATCTCTCGGCTTACCTTCGGGTCCGAGCAAACGTGCCTGCTTACGTTCCTTAGAAACGCATGCTTGTCTGCTTGAATGTTGCCATATTTTCATCCAAACTCCGGGAGACTACTAAGTAGTCGTTCCGTGCCTGGAAGAACCTGAAAGTGTCCGGGACCGTTAGGTCACCAAGGCAATTCCTGAACCAGCGAATTTATACCTCGAATGAATAAATTATTGAATCACAGCTCGTGGAGCAAAACTACTGAATCAACTAGCCTGGCAATCGATATACTACCGTGAACAATCATGCCTGTACATTGAACATGATATGTCCTGCCCTGAACTGATCCTGTGCCTAGCCAGACCTGAAAGACCCTGACCTGCATGTCGCGGACAACTCGGAAACGAGGCACCGTTCCACGAGTGGTCACCGGGGCACTGGGGCCGACCCGATCCGGATGGAACTCTACCGTTTAGTCATCATGTGCAAAAGACAGAATGGTGTGGAGCGCATCCTGTACTCTCGCTGCACCCCATTCTCGTTAGGACAAAAATTGGTAACCCTACTGTTTAGTCATCCTGTGCAAAGACGGAATGGTGTGGAGCGCATCCCGTGCTCTCGCTGCACACCATTCGCGTTAGAGACTAAAATTGGTCCTTTATGGCTATGCCAGCGACTCATGTTCATATAGATAAGTCATCCTCGCTTAGCGGCTATCCGCGTGCGAGTCACTGCATCGCATCAACTGAACACCTAAACGATCATGTTATAAAATGACCCTCGTGTTTGCATATGCTATGCCTCCTGAATGTTATACTTGCCCCTGCTTGAATTAACAATGTTTGCCTCAATGTTTGCCTTGGACAGGGAAGGAGATGGTAAGTTGGTAAGTCTCGCCGTGTTTCCTCTCATGTTGCACGGTGCACTGCCCGACACGATAGGCTATTCAAATCTTGCATGAAACTGATCCTAAGGCAACTAGAAAGACAACTTAATAGTTGTGCATGGAACCTGTATTACGTGTTTGGATTTGTCGAGCGGGCGAGTAGCTTCCCCACCAGTGCATTCAATGTACTGATAATCCACCAGTTTGTATGCAGGGTACGGGAGAACCTCATTCAGTGCGGACGCCTCCTTCGCGCGTGCTAAGGCCAGGAGTTCTCTCTGAAGCCTTGCAACGGTACGTCCAGAACAGAAGCACATATACAAGACATAATGTTGTAAACATCGCCTGATCATCCCCTGTACGCTTTTACTGTTTCAGAGAGAGAGGCTTGAGCGACTTGTAATATCGGCTATACGCCGCCTGTAACACATGTTTATATCAATAAAGAGTTGCTTACTTCAAACTTGTGTTTCAATGCTTCCGCTATATTGTCAACTCAGTGAACCTGTTACCAAATCGCTATGCGTTCATGACTCCGGTGCACTCGGACAATCTGTGCGACTCTGTGGCTTAGAACTCTTACCGCCATCCAATGAATCACGGCCTTGCACGGGCGCGGTTGTCACGACCCGCACCCGGAATTGGGGCACGAGTACGCGGGTACGTCCAGCCTACGCTGCAGTGTCGGCGGTAGAACGCTGTCAAGGTCTTGATACTATCTAGCTAATGTCACACAAGCATCCAATCTCCATAAGGAGGCACGGATGACACAAATAAAATGAACACATACTCAATCACAGGATTACAGCACGATAAGATATCGAACAAAAATTAAATACAACACAAGTCAAAAAGTAATATTCTAACTCAACAATATCCAAGTCTCATCAAAAATGCCGGAGACAAATCCGGTACCAAATAGTCTACTTTAAGAACTAACAAAAAATAATAATTCCGGCTAGACCTTCCGGAATCACAACTAAACTACCAAGTCTGCAGCTACTCACCATATGGTCCATAAAGTGTCGGACAGCGGTCCTCTAAGGCATAGTCTGGAAAAATGTTTCCAGTCAGGAAGGAGCAAAGTACAAATCTCAAATAACAGTTCCATTAAATTGATAAGGTCTATAATACAATAAACATATGATGCTAGATACTGAGAAGACAGTAAAATAAATGCAATGGCAATTAAAGAAACAAGCAATGTGAAGAGACAGGCAATAAGCAATATGATACAGTCAGTGCATGTATGAAAATGAAAAGAACAAGGTACAGTATCATATACGGGTGATGTAGTATATGATTTAAAATAGGGAACTGTAATCTATTCTAAGTGTTTGAAATAGTAGTTTCAAAATATGATCGTCTTGGGAACATGTACGATAGCTATAGGGCCTGGCTAATCATGGGTGAAGAGCATGATTAACACTTACATTGTTCTATACTACAATATGAGGTTATGATCACATTTCTTACTAACTACTTCTCCGCCCCCAACTAGTACTGTGGATCCAACCATGACACGTCACGATACACGAGCAAGTCCAGTCTATCATGTACGATGTCTAATATACATGTCGTATACAATGTCAATACGATAATCAAGGTAACATCTCATGACTGCAGATCCAAGCTATACTAGTCCGTGTAGCACAGTGTCAAGGATTCAGATGTAACATTTCTAGATTATTGAACTTATAGAAATTATCAACAATTGGAAATTATCAGAGAATGTACTTGCCTTGGGTCCTTAGCTGGTAATTATTGATGTCCTGTTCCAGAGTATCTCCTGGATGAAGCAACAGTCCTAAAAACATATCACAATATCACTTGTATCAGGTGCTACCCTAACACACAGTCTACAAACACTGAATTCGGGACTACTCTAGGTATGATACTGGTCACCTAGGAGATAGATACATAATTATACACATCTTAATTAACATATGTACTTACAATATATATATATCAAATTAAATACATATACAAAATATATATGTATATATTATTAAAATATGCTAAGGGTTTATACAAAAATATATATATACACATACGAATTAACGAATACATACATAGACTAATTAAATATATATACTCACATGTACCAATTAAAAATACAATAATATATACTTTTTATTAAATAGATATTATAAAAATAACCCAATGTATATATATATATACATATATATATATATATATATATATATATATATATATATATATATATATATATATATATATATACCAATACATTATATATATATAACATTAAACACTAAAACACATATAATACATGTTTACCTATACCAAAATACATTTATATATAGGTATATACACTTACATATCAATATAACACATATATATATAAACTACTTATATATATACCAAAAATTCATATAAAAATATTATTTAATATGTACACACACGTATACATCTACACACACACATATACGTATACATATTTACATAGTCATATATATATACACATACATATACTGTTAAACATTAATTTAAATACATAATTACATATACAATTAATTATACATACCATACAAATACGTATATATATATATATATATATATATATATATATATATATATATATATATATATATATATATATATATATATATATATACACAGGAAAAAGAAGAAGGAAGAAGGAAGAGGGAGAGAAGAAAACTCACTGAGAGTTGGGCTGGCCGGAAAATGGCCGGGGCTTGCTGGGAAGTCCGCCGGAGGGGAGGCTGGAGAAGACTCACTGTGGGCTGTCGGGGTGGCTGGCCGGCCGGACTTCAGGCGGTGGTCGAGGTGGTGGTTATAGATGGAGATGGTGGTGGTGGTGTAGATGGAGGTGGATGTCGGCCGGCTGTAGGGAGGATGGGGGAGGAGCAGCCGGAGGGAACTCGTGAGGGGGCCGGGACTAAGCTGGCCGCCGGAGGGGGCAGGGGCCGCCGGAGTACAGGGTCAAGGTGCTCGGGTGAACAGTACTCCAGGTTCCCCCCCTTTGTTCTCTTTTGAATTTTAAAAAGAAGAAGAAGAAGAAGAAGAAGAAAGGAAAGAGAAGAAGAAAGGAAGAAGGAGAAGAAGAAGAAAAAGAACTACGTTGGAGGCTTGAGGGAGAATGTGGAGGCTTGTTTGGGGAAACCTAGGTTTTCTAGGGATTAGGGTTGATGTGACATGACTTTAAATAGGGAGAGAGGGTGTGTGAAATCAAGGGTGGTGATTGACCCCCTTTAAATGAGGGGTCCAGATTGGTCATGAAGAAATGTTCATGTGGGGATGAGGGTGATAAAAATATTAAGGATTCCTCATTGGTTTAAACAAATGGGTGATTACACCAAAAATGCAAATTTGCAAATTAGCCCCCTTAAATTTGGGTATTTGCACAGACGCATAAAATGATGAAAATTTGGCGGCCGATTCGGTGTCTGGTGTTTTGTAGGGTCAGGGGGCGCTGTAAGTTTGGTGTGGGCTCAAGTAGCAGGGCACTGGAATTAAATTGGGATTTTTAGAATCGGTTAAAATAGTATCCTCAATTTAATTAGAAATAAAATGCAAGTTGTGTTCTAAAATTAATTAGGAGTACATGGGGCCAAAATCAGGTCAGGTCATCAATACCAATAATGAAGAAGACTCAGAACAGGATATTACCCTAATTTGGGCTGCACAAAAAATAGGTCAAGATTGTCCCCAATTTCGATTGGAACGCACAACGATAAAATAGGAATTTTAAAATAAACGTCTGCGACAATTTTTGTGCGGCTAGAAATAATATACAGAGAGCATAATTATGAGTTGCAAAAATAGCAGAATGGAAGGCGGGCATGTCTAGGGCAAGATTGTGAAATTTGTTGGAAGACAAAAGTCAGGATAGCACTCCAATTATCGAAGCAAAGGCAATGCGCAATAATTAAATAAATTATGGTAATTAATTACACCTCCAATAAATAAATTTAAAATAAAATAATTAACCTCAAAATTCTATAATTCGGACAGGTGTTCCTCTACTGGCTTCTAGGTCAAGTCTGTTAGCTCAAAACAAATGAACACTGTATATAATTATATATTTAATTACACATCACATAATTATTTAAATTAAATATAATATCATGCAATTACTTAATTGTAACTACAATAATATTAAATATTATTAAAAGTTGAAAATACCCCTGTTTTCAGAATGTGGTAGTGACAAGTCTACCCACCTTAAAAGAATTTCGTCCTCGAAATTTAAAATCCTCATAGTAGTGTTTATTCATACACATTATTATTTTCCCTCAAAGTTTAAATTCATCATCCATGAAATCAGGTAATAATCCACAATGTCTTTTCACAATTTTTAAAAATTTTAAAACTATTACATTCCTGAAAAATCCTCGGAATAAAAATCAAAGTCCATTTTTATCAAAATTTCCCCAAAATTTTTAGTTAATAATTTAATACTCGGAACTTAATATCCACTCCTCTAATTGATTTTTTTTTTCAATATAAAATGTAATCTCGTCCAAAAAGTTTGAATTCAAACATTAGTCCATCAATAATTTTATTCTTCGATTTCCTCTTTCCTCAAAATACTTAACAATGCGATACTTAAGGGTTTTCCAACTGCAACATCCAAATATAACATTTTAAAATTCATAACTTGCAATCAAATAAATATATTGATAATCTCCCAAAATTTCCAAAAAAAAATTTATAACCAATTTAATCATGACATAATCTTCCTGGAATTAATAAATCATAAATTCTGCCATGTTAAATTTTGGCCCTTTATTTAAATTGATGTTTATCCTCGAATTTTTAATCATCTTGTTAAGCATCTTGTCTCTCATGTCAAGTCATAACTCCTTTATGAATTTTCGTCATGGTTAAACCCCAATAATCATGGTCCAAGAAAAATCCTTCCTACAATCATACAACATGCAACCCAAGGAGAATATGTACGGTCATAGTGTCTTTTGTCATGGTATTGCGGTCTCTGTATCAGGGTGTACTACTAACTACATTATAACAAGAAATCATGCATGCAAGCTACGGTACCAAGGTATCAGTCAATCAATCAAATAGATAGGAACAGAAGGAAGAATAGAACCTACTAACACATTACCTGCAGTATCGGTCTCCTCGACCGTCATCGCAAATGCCCCGCCCTGCTGGGGTGGTTCCCTTTGCGGGTGCTGAGCAATATACGGTTCCACAGGTAGCCTAACTGGATCTCTATAATCTGAAGCTGCGCGCTGGCCGGAAAGATAAGGGGCTAGAAGACAATCCCTTACTCGATGTCCCGCAGCGCCGCAGTGCAAAAAAAGTCCTAGCCTCGTTCTACAGCTCTCCCAAAGGTGACCTGGCTTCTTACAGAAATGACAAGTCTGCTATGTCTCTCTCGGAGGCTGTTGTTGATTCTGCTGAACACGGACTGGTGCCTGGTACTGCAGTGGATGCTGAAATGTCCATGGTTGTTGCTGAATATGAAATGGTACTTGGTACTGCTGTTGGTGCTGAATACGGGGATGCTTGGCTGGTCCTGTGCTACCATTCGTATCTCCAAAAATGTTGTGACTCCTCTTAGGCCTGAGGTCCAGATCCTCTTCTGCAATCTGGGCATCCATCAAGATAACCTCAAAGGTAGCGGTACGACGACCAGAAGTGCGTGACCTAATTTCTCTCGTCAGCCCCTTTCTAAATTTTCGGGCTCGATCTCCTGGGTCCCGAATCATAGACGATGCAAAATGGCTCAATCTACAGAATTCTGCAGCGTACTCGTCGACCGACATGTTTCCTTGAACTAAGTCATGAAACTGACTTTCCAAGGTTCCCAATGCCACGTCGGGAAAGAACTTCTCCTTGAAGAGTTCCTTGAAGGTCTCCCAAGTAAGTCCTTGTGCAGTAATTCTCGGCTCCGTGCGATACCACGTAAGTGCGATATCGAACATCTGACTGCCAGCGGCTTCTATCTGCAAGTTCTCCGGAATCTGGGTCAATCACAGGCTCCTCTCTATATCCTCTAGCCAGTCGTCAGCATAGAGTATCCCTTCGGTGCCTTTGAACTCTCGAGGCATCATCCTCTTGAAGTCCACTATAGTGCCTGATCTCTGCTGCTGCTGGCCAGGAAATTGCTGGTACTGTGCTACTCTCTCCAAAGCTTGGAGAGTCACCTGATGGACAGACATCCGTAGTTCCTCCTATATCTCCGATACATGTGGGAGTTTCTGCACTTTTCGGGGATCCTCCTCCCCCACCTGTTCAGAGGATTACCGCAGCTGTGACGGACAACCTTCCTCCTCCACCGACTCCGATTACCGAAAAAGAAGAAGGAAGAAGGAAGAGGGAGAGAAGAAAACTCACTGAGAGTTGGGCTGGCCGGAAAATGGCCGGGGCTTGCTGGGAAGTCCGCCGAAGGGGAGGCTGGAGAAGACTCACTGTGGGCTGTCAGGATGGCTGGCCGGCCGGACTTCAGGCGGTGGTCGAGGTGGTGGTTATAGATGGAGATGGTGGTGGTGGTGTAGATGGAGGTGGATGTCGGCCGGCTGTAGGGAGGATGGGGGAGGAGCAGCCGGAGGGAACTCGTGAGGGGGCCGGGACTAAGCTGGCCGCCGGAGGGGGCAGGGGCCGTCGGAGTACAGGGTCAAGGTGCTCGGGTGAACAGTACTCCAGGTTTCCCCCCCTTTGTTCTCTTTTGAATTTTAAAAAGAAGAAGAAGAAGAAGAAGAAGAAAGGAAAGAGAAGAAGAAAGGAAGAAGGAGAAGAAGAAAAAGAACTACGTTGGAGGCTTGAGGGAGAATGTGGGGGCTTGTTTGGGGAAACCTAGGTTTTCTAGGGATTAGGGTTGATGTGACATGACTTTAAATAGGGAGAGAGGGTGTGTGAAATCAAGGGTGGTGATTGACCCCCTTTAAATGAGGGGTCCAGATTGGTCATGAAGAAATGTTCATGTGGGGATGAGGGTGATAAAAATATTAAGGATTCCTCATTGGTTTAAACAAATGGGTGTTTACACCAAAAATGCAAATTTGCAAATTAGCCCCCTTAAATTTGGGTATTTGCACAGACGCATAAAATGATGAAAATTTGGCGGCCGATTCGGTGTCTGGTGTTTTGTAGGGTCAGGGGGCGCTGTAAGTTTGGTGTGGGCTCAAGTAGCAGGGCACTGGAATTAAATTGGGATTTTTAGAATCGGTTAAAATAGTATCCTCAATTTAATTAGAAATAAAATGCAAGTTGTGTTCTAAAATTAATTAGGAGTACATGGGGCCAAAATCAGGTCAGGTCATCAATACCAATAATGAAGAAGACTCAGAACAGGATATTACCCTAATTTGGGCCGCACGAAAAATAGGTCAAGATTGTCCCCAATTTCGATTGGAACGCACAACGATAAAATAGGAATTTTAAAATAAACGTCAGCGACGATTTTTATGCGGCTAGAAATAATGTATAGAGAGCATAATTATGAGTTGCAAAAATAGCAGAATGGAAGGCGGGCATGTCTAGGGCAAGATTGTGAAATTTGTTGGAAGACAAAAGTCAGGATAGCGCTCCAATTATCGAAGCAAAGGCAAAGCGCAATAATTAAATAAATTACGGTAATTAATTACACCTCCAATAAATAAATTTAAAATAAAACAATTAACCTCAAAATTCCATAATTCGGACAGGTGTTCCTCTACTGGCTTCTAGGTCAAGTCTGCTAGCTCAAAACAAATGAACATTGTATATAATTATATATTTAATTACACATCACATAATTATTTAAATTAAATATAATATCATGTAATTACTTAATTATAACTGCAATAATATTAAATATTATTAAAAGTCAAAAATACCCCTGTTTTCAGAATGTGGTAGTGACAGCGGTTCACGCTCGTGCGGCATCACGCCCGGATGGGTCAAAGCGATCGTTCCGCAGGAGCGCTGGCGAGGGTGATTCCCGCCTAGCGGGAACGGCCGAAATAGCCTGCGGGAGATCGGGGCATGACATAGTGGTATCAGAGCCTGGCTTCTACGCCTTTGGACTTCGATTCGATATCTCTGTTTCGAAAGCTCGTTCGTGGGTTATGTGCACGCTCTCTCTCAATGCCTCGATGGGATGTTCCAACAATAAGTCTAAATACTTTCAAAATGCGTTTTGATTGATATGCTTGCTTGTGTATTGTTGTGCTGCGAGTGGCCTTTGTGCCAACCTGTGCGAACCCTTGAAAGTATCGCTAGTAGCTTGTCCGATTTTCACTAACCCTAAGTTTGGTTGAATGCATCTATTCGAGGGACGCCTTAAACTAGTGCACCCTCCAAGACTTAGAAAAGGTAAAACTCGAGTGCTAAGACTTTGCTATCACTGAGCTGGTTGACGTGCTCACGCTAGAAGTGCACTTCGAAAGTGCGCACTATCCAGTCTAAGCGATATGCTGAGATCGACGCTTGTGCAAGTGAAAATCCAAATGAAACAAGTACAACGACTTGTCTAGGATTGCCTCAACCCTAGATTACTGCTTGTCCTCAGTAAGTCTCGAGGATGAGACTTTTTCTGAGTTGGGTAGGATGTAACACCCCATTCTATTCTAGCGGACTGCCGTTTCAAACGGCAAAAGTGCAGCTGTCCCGATCCGCTTTGCCTCGAAGAGAATGCAAAGGATATCCAGACTTGCCCCTACAGGAATCCGGCTTAGGCTTTCAGAGGCTCGCTTGACGTATCGCTCTACCGAGGCGAATCATCGCTAAGGTGGGTGGCTACGGTGAACTTGTCTTTGCTTAGCCAGCACACATAAAATGTGGAATATTTATGCTAGTCGTTAGGTGATTCACCCCCTGCATGCTAATAAATCCAACGCACCTAGCTAAGGGAATAATCCTAACTTGTATTGCTTGCTAGAACATGAAAAATGAAATACTGCTTATATTCAGACCCTCGCATGCTAAGACCCTTAACGGTTTCATCTCTCGGCTTACCTTCGGGTCCGAGCAAACGTGCCTGCTTACGTTCCTTAGAAACGCATGCTTGTCTGCTTGAATGTTGCCATGTTTTCATCCAAACCCCGGGAGACTACTAAGTAGTCGTTCCGTGCCTGGAAGAACCTGAAAGTGTTCGGGACCGTTAGGTCACCAAGGCAATTCCCGAACCAGGGAATTTGCACCCCGAATGAATAAATTATTGAATCACAGCTCGTGGAGCAAAACTACTGAATCAACTGGCCTGACAATCGATATACTACCGTGAACAATCATGACTGTACATTGAACATGATATGTCCTGCCCTGAACTGATCCTGTGCCTAGCCAGACCTGAAAGACCCTGACCTGCATGTCGCGGACAACTCGGAAATGAGGCACCGTTCCACGGGCGGTCACCGGGGCACTGGGGCCGACCCGATCCGGATGGAACTCTACCGTTTAGTCATCCTGTGCAAAAGACGGAATGGTGTGGAGCGCATCCTGTACTCTCGCTGCACCCCATTCTCGTTAGGACAAAAATTGGTAACCCTACTGTTTAGTCATCCTGTGCAAAGACGGAATGGTATGGAGCGCATCCCGTGCTCTCGCTGCACACCATTCGCGTTAGAGACTAAAATTGGTCCTTTATGGCTATGCCAGCGACTCATGTTCATATAGATAAGTTATCCTCGCTTAGCGGCTATCCGCGTGCGAGTCACTGCATCGCATCAACTGAACACCTGAACGATCATGTTATAAAATGACCCTCGTGTTTGCATATGCTATGCCTCCTGAATGTTATACTTGCCCCTGCTTGAATTAACAATGTTTGCCTCAATGTTTGCCTTGGACAGGGAAGGAGATGGTAAGTTGGTAAGTCTCGCCGTATTTCCTCTCATGTTGCACGGCGCACTGCCCGACACGATAGGCTATTCAAATCTTGCATGAAACTGATCCTAATGCAACTAGAAAGACAACTTAATAGTTGTGCACAGAACCTGTATTACGTGTTTGGATTTGTCGAGCGGGCGAGTAGCTTCCCCACCAGTGCATTCAATGTACTGATAATCCACCAGTTTGTATGCAGGGTGCGGGAGAACCTCGTTCGGTGCGGACGCCTCCTTCGCGCGTGCTAAGGCCAGGAGTTCCCTCTGAAGCCTTGCAACGGTGCGTCCGGAACAGAAGCACATATACAAGACATAATGTTGTGAACATCGCCTGATCATCCCATGTACGCTTTTACTGTTTCAGAGAGAGAGGCTTGAGCGACTTGTAATA
The DNA here is from genome assembly GCA_036927795.1 of Iris macrosiphon. Taxonomy (NCBI): domain Eukaryota; kingdom Viridiplantae; phylum Streptophyta; class Magnoliopsida; order Asparagales; family Iridaceae; genus Iris; species Iris macrosiphon. The sequence continues at coordinate 36,608,588 of JAYESA010000001.1, read as the reverse complement.
TCGGCTATACGCCGCTTGTAACACATGTTTATATCAATAAAGAGTTGCTTACTTCAAACTTGTGTTTCAATGCTTCCGCTATATTGTCAACTCAGTGAACCTGTTACCAAATCGCTATGCGTTCATGACTCCGGTGCACTCGGACAATCTGTGCGACTCTGTAGCTTAGAACTCTTACCGCCAGCCAATGAATCATGGCCTTGCACGGGCGCGGTTCACGCTCGTGCGGCATCACGCCCGGATGGGTCAAAGTGATCGTTCCGTGGGAGCGCTGGCGAGGGTGATTCCCGCTTAGCGGGAACGGCCGAAATAGCCTGCGGGAGATCGGGGCGTGACATAGGCAAGCTGTCATACCTAGAGAAAGGGGTCTGCTAACTGACACTGGCAAGCGGTCTTCCAAGTCCTCCTCAAATTCTAACCGAGGCTCATCGGCTGGAATCTCGCCAGGTGCGCTCACAGGCATGGCAGGGGTCTCTCCCAATGCTAATCCGGATAAAGGTATATGGAATCTTATTATACTCGGCCCCGGGGGCGACTTCGTTCCACTACCTGAAGCAATAGCAGCGACAGCAGCCTCCAGCTGAGATTCTCCGGCACCGCCGGCCGAAACTGTAGAGGGCCCCCCTCTAAAAGGCGAGGAACCTCCAATTAAAGAATCATCCCCAACATGGGGAGAAGCAGGCTCACTTCCAGGAGCCTCAATACCAGGAATCCGGAGAGGACGAGTAACCGTCTTCTTCTTCCTCTTACGAGGGGAAGCCTCCTTCGGAGCAGGAGCCCTTCGCTTCCCGGAGATTATCAAAGCCCCTGCAGGCGGAGGTACTTCACCCCTCTGTACCAATACAAGAGGCTCATCCGGAGTAACGGACTCTTCACCCTCGTCAGAAGAAACCGAGGGGACTTCGACTCTTCCCCCAGGCTTGGAGGAGGGCACCCTAAAACTTCCACCCATGTCAAAATCGCGATGGAAGGTGTTGGTTGCCACATAGAACTGGGCATACGTGTGGAGGATGCGCAGCTCCGTGGAGAGTGTGATGACGAGCACGGTAAAAACTGCCCCAGTGCAGCCCATGATAAAATATCGCCATCCCCTCGCCCCATCAATGAGTCCACCTCTGGACCTGAAGCTGGTGACGGCGTTGCCCACATGCAACTGATCATACCCAAACTGCCTGGCAAACCGACTAGGCAGGTAGGGTTCAAAGAAGCACTGGTCTTCACTTCTGTACAGCAAGTGGGAAGGTCTAATGCAGACCAACCAATTAAAGGCTTCGGGATAAAGAATGGTCTTCTCTCTACCTGATCCTCAAGCCTAATCCCCGATTGATTGCGATGTACAGAAGGGACAGTGCAAAAAAGCTTCCAGCTATGGCCGCAATTCAGCGCCCGCCGACAGTCTAAAACTGTGAGCACGTTCCAGGAGGATTTCTTGTAATTCAGCAAGAAACTACCCCCCAAGCTACTGCCGGATCATGGAGACATCACCCGGGGGTTATAGAGAATTAACCATCCCATCAAATACAGGTATGGTAATTCTACCCGGGGAAAGCTTTCATGCCGAGCTTCATCGGCGAGCAGCGCCTCAATCATCGCCCTCAAGCCAGCTTGTATGCGGCACACCATGGCAGGGAGCAAGCCCAGTCTCGCCCCAAACACTAGACGCACTGCAGGCCACAAGGTGTTGCGGTGAATACGATCCGCAGATGTATTGCCGGGTACCACCAGTCGGCGCAACCATATGGAGAGGAAGCCAGCCAGTTGAGCTTCCTTGGACAGAGGCCTGCGGCAATGCCTCATATGACTGTAGGCCTTAGTACCTACAGGATATCTTCCTATCCCTTCGTCGATGATCCGATCTGGGGCCCCAGCGTCTTCCATGAGATCTTCCACTTCCTGAGCAGCAAGCACGCTCAGACAATTCACAGGTTGGTCCTTGCCTTCCATAACTTTCTCCGGCTGAGCAGACCTGGCCCGGTGGAAAAATAGGTAGGACCTCCATTTACTGGTGTGAGCCAAATCTGAAGGCTCACCGTAGAAGGTGCTGCAAGCAAGGTAGTGGCACATCAGCTCCTGATACACTTCCACTACCTGAGGGTCTGAATCCCCCAGCTCCCGGTTCGTGGGAACATACTCTTTATACGGAGTATCCCCCATCGGCAGTCTTGAGATCTCTGCTATCTCATGGAGGGCCAATCCCAACTCCCCCAGCGGAGTGGCGAAAGTCCCGGTGAGCGAAATATATCGCTCCATCAGTACTAGAAACAGGTTGGGGTTGGGAGGTAACCCAACACTGGTGGCACTCACAGCTGCCAACAGACCGATGTTCTCCAACTCGATCTAAAAATGATTCAGGGCCCAATCAACTAAGCGAGCCCATCGAAGATTCGCTGGGGTCATCCACCCATTGCAACGAGGATTCACCTTGGGGTATACTCCTCCACGCCCCATGAAATTATTGCAGAAGGTTGGCAATTGCACCGGCTGGAGCACCAAGCTGTCTTCACTCGGGACACTGCCCGTGTACAATCCCCTGAACGGCGTTACAGGGCCGGAAGGGCGGCTGACAAATAGGCCAGATCCTTTCTGGTAGAAGATCTTTCCCGGCCTGCCGTGAAGATCAGGAGTCAGCGTCCACGACATCCTCCTGGGATGTGTAGCATGGAAGAATGCTGAAATGGGATAATCTCTCGGCATCTTGGGAAGATGCAAGACCAAGCTTCCGGCAGGGAAAACCCAGAGTTCTTTCTTGGGCTTTGTCTGGGACTGCTTATCAATCATGTCCCCGAAGAGAAAAGCCGGCTTTATATACTGGTCCCCGTCCACGTACGTCAGGGGCTCTCCATTAATCATGTTCAGCAGCGTTCGCTCGCCCTGAGCCGATATCAAAAATTCCCTCCCTTCGGGATACTGGGGCCCGGAGATAGGAAAAGTAACGTGCGACAGATCCTCCAGATAGTTGGAGTGCAGCATCCCGGCAGCAGACCCCATCACCTCGGCTAGCGGAGACTCATGCAAGTTAACTGCGAGGATGCAAGAAAACCACGTAAAGCTACCGAGCATTACAAATCTTGCAACATAAAGCCAAAAATCAACAGTCCGTGCTTTACGCCAAGACTGTACAAACTTGATTTTTTACGCTGGAGTCCATTTCCTAAAAAGCGTAAAAGTTCAAGGCTGACAGTATACAATCTGTGCTTTACGCCAGACTGCCAAAGTTCGAGATGTTACGCCAAAATTTTCATCCACAAGCGTAAAGCTCGAACTTTATAGTATACACCAAGTTTTCGGTAGTCAAAGCTTTTACGCCCGACTACGAAAATATGGAGTTTCTACGCTGGCACATTAGAAATGTGGGCGTAAAAGATGAAACGTCTCCGTGCATCATCTTCCTCAAAGAGGTTATCAGCACAGAAGATGACCTAGCGCGGTCACGTACAACGTGTGACAAGGATTTTTCAAGTCGTTCTTTTCGTCCCAAAAAAATTTACCTTTCAGGCCAGGCGCGCTGCTCGTCGGCGGGACACTTCGTTCAGAAGGAAGCTCGCCTTGCCCGAAAAAACTCGCCCTCACTTGGCCAGAAGAACGAGAAAAAGAATCGACCTCCTTTCCCTTAGAGGATTTCGAGGCCATTACTGGAAACTTTGAAGACTCGGAGAAGAAGCGGAGAAGAACTCGAACAGTCGAAGGCTTTCTTTTACAGAAGACGGATGAAAAGTTTTTCTCTCAAAAACTTGGGATATATATAGAGTTCGGATGGACTCCTCGAGACCCTAACCAAATCAGACAATTAATATTTGGGTATGATTGGGGACTACGTCAGCCTATTATTCTCGAAAGGCGGACAGTCGGCGAATTCGAAAAGTTTTCGTGCAAAGCAGATTCGTGGTTCTACGCCAAAGAGCTTTCTACGCTCGACAGCTACAGATCTACGGTTTCACGCTGAGAGACTATAAGTCTATGGTTTTATGCCCGGATGCCTTTGTGCTCGGTAGCTTTTACGCTCGAGAGGCTACAAACCTACGACTTCACGCTCAGAGGCTACAAATCTATGATCTCACACTCGGTGGCGTTTAGTTTACGCTCAGAGGCAACAGATCCACAACTTCACGCTCGGAAGATTTTCTTTTCACAGGCTACAACTCTACAGTTCTACGCTAAGGAGCTTTCTACGCTCGACAGTTACAAATCTACAGTTTTACGTTCACAGGCTATAGGTCTATGGTTCTACGCCCGGATGCCTTTGTACTCGATAAGCTTTTATGCTCGAGAGGCTACGAACCTACGACTTCACGCTCAGGAACTACAAGTCTATGATTTCACGCTCGATGGCATTTAGTTTACGCTCGCGAGGCTACAAACTTATGATTTTATGCTACGACTTTCCACACATCTGAAGGATACGCAGGCCAGAGTACGCGTACATCTGAACGATTCTTAAGGCGGTCAATTATAAGAGTTCACACAGAAGATACTCCGGCTTGGCCCCAAGATATCCCAAGTACCCGAAGCATGTGGAGGTCAACATTGAATATTACTCCTCTTCTTGGGTCGATTCAAATTTCATCCACACTCCAGTCTGAATATTTCATCACAGTTCAAGACGGCGACTCAGTTTTACAGCCATTTCTTGCCCTATTCCAAGGGACTTTCGAGAAATCATTCTTGAAGATGATGTCTGAACAAGAATTCTGTTTATTAGAAACAATAGTTCAGAATTCTACGCGGTCCCTCATCCCTAACAGCAGGACAGTTCGAATGCTCGAATGCTAAGCGGCGTTCTACGCATCCCTAGCTATGCGTAAGAGACAGGACAGGGCCTAGCACTCTTTCTAAACAGAGTCGGCGTAAAGAACCAGACGTGTCGAAGCTACACATATCCAGACTTCACAGTAACCTATGGCAAAAGATCATATGCACGGAAGAAGAAGACTTTATTAAAGACTAAAATCATGATTACATATGAGGGAAATCCTGTCTACAAGGGGTTTTTCTTCGTTTTTCATGGTTACATATGAGGGAAATCCCGTCTACAAAGGATTTCCTCGTCTTCATGGGAAGGCCACCCTCAGAATCTGTTCTGCCAGGTTCTCATATTGGTGGAGATCTTCCTCTTCTTCCATGGCATTCATCGACTTCCACAGTCATGAACAAGAAGAATGATCAATGGCGGAAGGATACAAAACTGGGCCTAGACCCATCCTCCGATGCAGGACAGCAGACTAAATATGCTTTCCTACATCCAACGCCACTCGAGGACGGCAGTTACAGTTTGTCTACTCTCGTCCACGAAGGTATCAGGAGAAGATCTACAGCTTGCAAGCTGTGTGGTCCAATGCGACCCTTCCTCTCTCCTGGGCGATCCGCCATATGAAGTTGCTGATTATCCCGAGCAAGGGAGGCTAAGATATCCTTCCATGATCCATCGTTGCAGATAACGTTTGCTCGAAGACGCCTTCTTTTTTGGCTCCCTACATGCTGGAAGAACATGGTCTCCTTCTTCCTCAGGTCGACCCAACGAACTCCGACGATCATCTTTGTGTGGTGAAAGGAATGCGGGAAGAACAAGTTAACTCCTCAACCTTTTTATAGGCGAGAGAGGTCACACCTATTCCCAATAACTCCGCCATAAAGTCAGCCTTGAAAGAACGTGTCAGACTTGACCGTTTCAGGCTCCATTCAGAAGCGTTTCGAGTTACGAGGAACGGTTCATGCTTCATTCAAAGCGTTTCAAATTACGAGGAATTTAAAAGCTTTGAAGGGGGTCTTGTAAAAGCATAAAAAATACGTTGGATGGCTATACGCAGCTTATTGATACGGGGCAGCATAAAAAGATGACCTCAGAGCCATCAACATGCAAAACAGAGCTTTTTCCGCTGAGCACAGCTTGAAATATAAAGCTCAAAGGGACCATCCGCATAAGTGCAGTATGTCCAGGCTGCTTCAGCGTAAACAGGGTGCTTCATCGCCTCTATGGCGCAAAACTTATCCGCCTTCAATGCAGTATTTAAAGCGTACGAGGAACGCTTCGTATTCTCCAAAATGAACCTGTCAGATCCTGCAATGAACCTGACGTCTGGACTTCTGACAAAGGGATACTGCACGACTACCCAGGCGACGGCTATAATGATGGCGCGATACTGCAACCCAGGCTGTCATTTACTGCCATTTCCATTGCGTAAACCGCTTTTACGTAAACAGAGGAATACGCTGCCTAGTTCTACACAGGCAGACGTGAGCTTCTTACGCGCCGCGAAAGACAAACCGTCTGCCACGTCAAAAGCTGCACTTCGTACAGGGCTCGAGGCACGTCTCTGCATTTAATGCACAGAGCGGTGACAGTTTCTCGAGGCACGTCTCTGCGATTGGTGCACAGAACGGTGACAGACCGTCAAAACACGCCTCTGCATTTAATGCACATGATGATGACGGATCTCTGCATTTAATGCAAGGGATTTGATTAAATATCACCGAACCCTCGTTTAGTGACATCCCCTTTGCGTAAACTACTCCTACGCATACAAGGGAATACGCTGCCTAGTTCTACACAGGCAGATGTGAGCTTCTTACGCTCCGCGGAAGACAAACAGACTGCCACGTCAGAAGCTACTCTGCGTGCAAAATTCGAGGCGCGTATCTGCATTTAATGTGCGGAATGATGGCAAATCTTAAAGACAAGCATCTGCATTTAATGCACAGGATGGTGGCAGATCTCTGCATTTAATGCGAGGGATTCGGTTATATCTTCAAGAGCCGTAATTCCGGCTAAGACGTCCACATCATCACTCTGGCACGTTACGCAGCGGCTTCTACGCCCATTCAGCTTCTGTGCCCGCTCAGCTTCTATGCTCTCTCGGCTTCTACGCCTCCTCAGCTTCTATGCTCATTCGGCTTCTATGCCATCAGGTTTCTATGCCTACCTGGCTTCTATGCCTACTCGGCTTCTACGCCATGGTGACAGACATTGGCTTCTACGCCCACCTCTTCTACACAAGGGATACCTACCTACGTGGCTTCTACACCGTGATCTTCGTAGCGATTATACGCATTTTTTCCCTTAGTTGGACCCGCGTTACACGCTCATTCAAAGGATCATCTATACGCAGGCATTGGTTATTTTAACCGTTGTGTAAAAGGGTGTTGTACTTTCCACTACTCGGTTTCTACACCGACTGAGTGGTCACTGTCACTAAAACTCTATAAATAGAGACCTCTATCAACAGAGGAACAGGTCGACAAAATTGAAAGAGAGAGAAATATAGATCCAAGGTCGAACTTCCAAGAAAGATCGGACCAGAGGTCAAGGAAAACAGAGAGAGAGAGAGAGAGAGAGAGAGAGAGAGAGAGAGAGAAGAATCCGGATCTCAGGCAAAGAGAAGTGATCGACGACATTGGTATCGTGCATCCATCCTCTTTCGCAAACTTCGAAGCTGCGTCCTGTCTTCTACGGCACTTCTTCACCATCGTGTGGTCCAAGGGCTAAAGTGATCGACTGCAGATCAGACACCTATAGTAATATTTACCCAGATTAAATAAATTGTACTCCCACATCCTCGTATAGGATTAAATTGTACAAGCTTGTTTGTAAACCAAAGAAAACGGGTTTCATATAAACCCCGTCTTATATACATTTCTTCTTTCGTTTATCACCATAAACATAAGCGTAAAAGCTTCTGAGCGTAAAATCGTAGATCCTTGCTCTGCGTATAAAATTATGGATCTGTTATGCAGTATGACTGTCCGCCTTCCTTTTCAAATGATAGGCTGACGTGGTCCCAAATCATAACCGACTATTAAAAATCGGATTTTGTTAAGGATTTGAAGAGTTACCTGAACTCTATAAATAGACCTAGGTCGTAAGAGATAAAAACCCCTCGTCTCTTTCTGAAAACTCTTCGCCTCTTTCTGAGAACTCTTTGTCTTTGTCTCTTTTCTGAGAACTCAGATTCACCATGGCACCAAAACAGGCCTCTGTTGCTAAGGGAAAAAAAGTTGCTTCTTCATCTCGCTCCACTGCTCAAGAACGAGCGACCTCTGTTAGACCGAGCGAGCCTCGTTCTGAACGAAATGCTCTGCCGTCTAGCTGCGCACCGGGCATCACAGGTAAAGACTTTGAGAGGAATAAAACCCTTCGTACACGTTGTACGTGTACGCGCAAGGTCATCTTTTGTGCTAAGAGTCTCTTCGAGGAAGATGATGCACAGAGATGTTTTATCATTACGCCCACATTTTTAATGTGTCAGCGTAAAACTCCATCTTTTGCAATCTGGCGTAAAAACTCAGACTGTCAAATTTTGGTGTATACTGCAGACTTTGAGTTTTTACGCACTGGATATAAATTCCAGCATAAAGCTCAAATTCTGGCAGTCTGTCATAAAAATTCAGACTGTCAAGCTTTGGCGTATACGGCAAGAGTGTAGCATCTTATGTTTTACGCGCTGAAAGAAAATTCTAGCGTAAAACTGACTTTTTCTCTTGCTTTTTGCAGTGGACCTACAGATCCCCCCTATGGCTGAAGTGATGGACTCTGCTGCTGGAATGCTGAAATCCAACTATCTGGAGGACTTGTCCCATGTGACATTCCCCATCTCTGGAAACGAGTATCCTCAAGAAAGGGGAACTCTGATCTCGGCCCAGGGAGAACGAATGTTGCTGAGTATGATCAGTGGGGAGCCCCTGACATACATAGATGGGACTGAGTATAAGAAACCAACTTTCTTATTCGGGGACGTCATTGATAAGCAGTCCCAGACCAAGCCCAAGAAGGAAGATTGGGTGTTTCCTGCTGAGGGCATGATCATGTATCTGCCAAAGATGCCTAGAGATTATCCTATCTCTGCGTTCTTTCATGCTACACATCGCAGGAAGATGTCATGGACTCTGACTCCTGATCTTCACGGCCAGCCGGGGAAGATCTTTTACAGGAAAGGATTAAACCGAGGGGCCTTTGTAAGTAGTCCCTCAGGTCCTGTCTTGCCCTTCAGAGGGTTACTTCCGGGCATCATCCCGAGTGAAGACACTTCACTGATCCAGCCACGTCAAATAGCGACTTTCTGCAATAACTTTATGGGGCAGGGAGGAGTATACCCTAGGGCTAACCCTCGAACCAGTGGATGGCTTAGCCCCCAGAATCTTCGATGGGCCAGTTTAACTGCATGGGCCCTGAAGCACTTTCAGACGGAGCTGGAAAGTATTGGCTTGTTCGCGGCTGTAAGTGCGACTAGTATTGGGCTGCCTCTCAACCCCAATTTGTTCTTAGCTTTGATGGAGCGGTATAACTCGCTTACTGGGACTTTTGCCACTCCGATAGGTGAGTTGGGCCTAGCCCTTCATGAGATGGCAGACATCTCAAAGCTGCCGATGGGAGACACTCCTTATGAAGAGTACGTTCCCACAAATAGGGAGCTGAAGAATACTAACCCTCGGGTAGTGGCAGTGTACCAAGAGTTGATGAGCCACTATCTTGCATGCACCACCTTCTACGGGGAGCCCTCTGATTTAGCCCATACTAACAAATGGGCATCCTACCTCTTCATCCATCAGGCCAGAAATGCCAAGCAGGACAAGGTTGTAGATAGCAAAGATAAGCCTTTGAACCTTCTGAGCATGCTTAGTGCCAACACAGTCGATGATCTCATCGAAGATGCGGCGGCCCAAGATAGTGTTCTCAATGAAGAGATAGGGGGTTATCCTGCAGGCACTAAAGCCTACAGTTATATGAGGCATTGTCGCAAGCCTCTGTCAAGGGAAGCTCAACTGGCTGGCTTCCTCTCTATCTGGCTACGCCGATGGGTAGTGCCTGGCATCGCGTCTGTGGATCGCATTCATCGCAACATCTTATGGCCCGCAGTGTGTTTGGTGTTTGGAGCCAGATTGGGCCTGCTTCCTGCCATGGTATGCAGGATACAAGCTGGCCTGAGAGCCATTACTGATGGGCTGCTGGCTGATGATACACAGTGTGAAGGATATCCCAGAGTGGAACTACCATTCCTATATCTGATGGGATGGTTAATCCTTCACAATACCAGAGTGATATCTCCCGGATCTTCCTGTGGTTCGGGAAATAACTACTTGTTGAATTACAAGAATTCTCTCTGGAATGTGGTTAGCGTCATAGATTGTCGACTAGCCCTTAATTTTGCCCATAGTTGGAAGCTCTTCTGCATCGTCCCCTGCGTGCATATCAACCAACAGGGGACTAAACTTTAGGATGCAGGTCAGGGGAAGACTATTCTCTCTCCTGAAGCCTTTTACTGGTTGGTCTGTATTAGCCCTTCCTATCTGCTGTACAGAAGTGAGGACCACTGCTACTTGGAGCCTTATCTGCCTAGCCGTTTCGCCAGGCAATTTGGGTACGACCAGTTGCATGTGGGGAATCCCATCACCAGCTTCAAGTTCAAAGGTGGACTTATTGATGGAGCTAGAGGATGGCAGTATTTCATCATGGGTTGTACTGGAGCAATCTTTACTGTGCCTGCCACTTCTCTCTCCATGGAGTTGCGTATTCTTCATTCGTACGCGCAGTTTTATGCGTCCATCAATACCTTCCATCGTGATTTCGATGTACATAGAAGTTTTAGAATGCCATCTCATAGGTCCACTGGGAGAGAGAAGATACCATCTGTCTCCTCTGATGAAGATGATGAAACCACCGGTGCAGATGACTATTTGGTGATTTTACCGAGAGGCGTAATAGCTCCGCCAGCAGAGCCTCTCGTCATTTCCCATAAGCGGAAGGCTTCTACTCTGAAAGAGCCTTCTCCCCGCAAGAAGAAGCAGACTACCGGAGGTCCTAAAAAGACTTCCACCAAGGGGGCCTCTTCCAGGAGTGAGTCTATTCTTTCCCCTGTTGGGGGTGATTCTTTGATTATGGGTCCTTCGCCTTTTAGAGAGGGAACCTCCACAGTTCCAGCTGACAGTGCTGGAGATTCTTTGCACGCGATTGCTGCCGCTACCACCGTTACTGGTAGTGCTTCGAGATCGCCTTTGAGGCCGAGCGTAATAAGATTCAATATACCTTTATCAAGACAAATAATGGGTCTAGCCACTCCTTCGTCTGTAAGTATTTCCAGCGAGATGCCACCCGATGAACCCCGAGTAGATCTGGGTGATGAATGGGATGACTACCCCCTGGCGTCAGTTGGTGCACCCTCTTCTCCAGGTATGACAGCTTGTTTAGCATCATTAAGAAATAATTTAGCTATACAGGATGCAAACGCAACATACATACCATCGGCCATGGATAAATGTTGTCTTCACGCTTTTTTCAGGAAAATTAACGTCAAATTGATATTAACTTTCTCTTGTCTTATTTTCAGGTGAAGATGTCTCGGGGGAGGGCAGAGTTGACACAACTTCTGACTTTGTTGCGGATCCAGCAAATGAAACGGCGATGCCCGACGTCGAAGAAGCATATTTTGAAGCTGCTGAACTTTCATCCGCAACATTCTCGGGTGTCATCCCTCCAGTGGCAGTTCAAATAACATCAGAGGAGGATGAACCTATCATCTCGACTGTGCCTCCTTCGTCGAGCATGCCAGCAACTTCAACCGTTGTTGGCGTCTCTTCTTTTGTCGTGCCTTCTGTTGAAGCAACGACGGTGGCAACACCCTCTACAGTCATTCCAGAGAGGAGGTTTACCGATATTGCGGCCACTCCCAGCGTCCATTCGAGATTTGCTATGCTAGTGGATCAATACACTAGCATATTCTATCTCACTTTGAAAGAATTGATATCCATGGTGCTGGAGAAGAACCTAGGCTTTGATGCTGAAGATGTCCTCCAACCTCCCCATAGCAAAGGTTAGAAATTTCAATAACGCTGAAAGAGCTAATGCGCTAGAGCAAATAGTTAATGGTTTAGAATAACCCAATAACGAATATTTGCAACTATCCCGAGGCGGCATCGATGACTTGGTTCGGGCAGAGTACGACTCACTAACTGCGGAACTTGCTCAACGGACAGAATCTTTAAACAAATCCATCCAAGAACGTCAGCAAGAGATGGAGAAAGAGCGAGCAGTATTAGTGGAGAGTATTCCTCAGCTGGCTTAGTGCCGTACATAATGTGAGGGATTGGAAGCTGAACTTGCTCAGATAAGGGATAAGCTTCTCAAAGCATCGCTAGTCCGCGATGTATTGGATGGCCAAGTGAAGACAGCTCAGCATAACTTGGCACATGTGGGTGTCATCCACACAAGCTTGGTTGAAACTCTGAACGAACTATCTCTCTTAAGCAATGATGAGGCAAGGCTGGAACGGGCTCGCACTAACATTTTAAACCCCAGGAATGAGAGGATGGCTGCTTTGGCGCAACTGATTCACGATTTAACTGCTCCTCCCCAATGATGTACCTTTCTGCTCCTTTTGTAATTTGCTATTCCCAGAGATAATAAAGATACATTTTCTGACTTTATGGACCCATCACTTTAGAATATAAGTGATAGGCTAAGATGAGAGTGATATCAGAGGTAATATGGACATGATATACTCTCAGTAGGGTTAGGCTGAATATATCTATTCAGAGGTAATATGGACATGATAGAATATAATCCAACTAAATTTGTATACAAAACACTATCAGAGGTAATATGGACCTGATAGGCTTTGGAGTTTCAAATTAGTTAAACATATCTATTCAGAGATCATAAGAACATGATAGAATATGATCCAACTAATCTTTGTACATAGTATCGTCAGAAGAAGATCTTCATCATACCCCGTTAAGCAAGGGAAATCAAGCATAGTACTTCTTCAGGAATTTGCTGTTAATAGGAGCCATTATCAAATCTCTATTAGGCTTGGCTAATCTGTAAGCGCCATTTGAAAACGTCGTTTCAATCACATAAGGGCCCTCCCATTTGGGCTGGAATTTGCCCTTACTTTTGTGTGTAATGATCATTGGCCTCTTTACAGCTAAAAGTAGCTCACCAACTTTGAACACTCTTTCCTTCACTTTTTGATTAAAAGCTCTGGAGATGCGTGCCTGGTAGAACTCAATGCGCTGTTGAGCTTGAAGGTATTTCTCGTCTAATCCTTCTAGCTCTTGAAGTCTTAAACGATCATTATTTTCCTGAGTCAGCTCATTAGCCACTGCTATTCTGAGTGATGGAATTTGAACTTCAATGGGGAGAACTGCTTCACACCCGTAAACCAATGAGAATGGGGTACAACCTGTTGGTGTTCGTACCGTTGTGCGGTATGCCCACAGACATTCTCCCAACTTTTCGTTCTAATCCCTTTTGTTCGAAGAGACGAACTTCTTCAAGAGTTTGATGATGGTTTTGTTGAAGGCTTCTGCCAAACCATTAGCAGCAGGATTATATGCCGTTAAGGCCATATTTTGTATCCGATTCTTATCGCAAAATCGGTAAAATGCTTGACTGATGAATTGGGGCCCGTTATCATGAATTATCCTTTGGGGTATCCCAAAGCAATAAATTACATGGTGCTTGAGAAGGCTGATCACGTTGGATGTCTTTACCTCAGCAAGAGGGATCGCCTCCGCCCATTTGGAGAAATAATCGATGATAGCCAGTATGAACCGATGTCCTCTAGAAGACGAAGGGTGAATAGGACCAATGATATCCATACCCCATGCTTCAAAGGGCCATGATGCAATAGTAGGATGTAAATACTCAGAAGGCTGATGTATAAAATCTGCATGAACCTGACAGGCTTTGCATTGTCTCGCATATTTTACGGCATCTGCAATCATAGTAGGCCAGTAGTAGCCCATCCTCCTGATACGATCCTGTAACTTAGGACCGGGTTGATGCGCTCCACATACTCCGTCATGAGCTTCTCGGATAATCCGCTTTGCATCATCATCAGAGAGACATCACAACAATAGTCCATCATATGTTCGGCGATATAGACTTTGCGAAGAAGCATCAAAATAGAAGCGTAGTGATCGTCTTTTGAAAGATACTGCTTCTTTAGGATCCTCTGGCAAGATTCCGTATGACACGAAGTCTACAAAGGGACTTCTCCAATCTCTTTTAGGAGGAAGCGTGTTTATAACATAGCTGCGTTCTATGTGAAAATTATTTTTCACACAAAAAAAATCTCTGTTAAGAAGGGTCACCGAATTCTGCCTCCTTATAGGAATAGCTAGATCTGCAGCTAGACTGGCCAGTGCATCAGCTTCCAAATTTTGAGATCGAGGAACATACTCTAAGAAGAATCCTTTAAAAGACATGGCTATCTCGATCGTTGTTTGGTGATAAGGAATGAGGTCTAGATTGTGGACTTCATATATTCCTCTGACCTGATTAACGATCAACTGAGAATCACCAAAAGCTTCCAGGTATTCAACATCCAATTCTTTAGCGACTTGAAGCCCGATTAGTAGAGCATTATACTCTGCTACATTATTGGAGCATGGTTCACTGAGAGAATATGCTCGATAGATGATGAGTTTATCAGGAGTCACCAGAACGATTCCTACTCCTGAAACTACGTTTTCCTTGGGACCAGTCCTGGAAGCACCATCAAAGAATAGCTGCCATGTATCACCTTCCATTGCCGAATTACATTCTGCAACTTCGTCGGGAATGTCCTCATATAATTTGGAGGTTTCCGGAATTGGATAGGCAGCTAAGAAATCAGCCAAGGCTTGACCTTTTATAGACTTCTGAGGGACGTACACCATATCATACGGTGTTAATAGCATCACCCAAGTCGCGAGTCGAGAATTAAGAACACTCGGCTTATTCATCAATACCCGAAGTGGATTGATTCTGGAGATGATATGAATAGTTTGGCCCGTCACATAATATTGCGTCTTCTGAATGGCAAATATTAGAGCCAAGCATTCTTTTTCCACTGGATTGTACCGGTGTTCAGCTCCGACCATCATCCTGCTAAGATAGTAGATAGCCTGTTCATAACCCTCATTGTTCTTCTGTGTGAAGAGAGCCCCTAAAGAATGATCCATTGCTCGAACATACAGCAAAAATGGTCTTCCTATGACGGGAGGCACCAGAACTGGAGGATTAGTAAGATAGCATTTGATATCATTAAACGCTTGCTGACAGGCTTCGTCCCATACGAATGATACACCTTTCTTCATTAGACGAGAAAAAGGCTGACATCTTCCAGAGAGGTTGGATATGAATCTCCTGATGTAAGCTAGACGACCTTGAAATCCCCTGAGTTCTCTCAGATTATGGGGCGGTCGCATCTCTAGGATAGCTTTCACTTTGTCAGGGTTGACTTGAATGCCTTTAGCAGTGGTGACAAATCTCAGAAATTTGCCACTGGATACACCAAGAAAGGACTTTGTAGGGTTCATTTTGAGTTGATGTTGGCGTATCAACTCGAATACTGTCTTCAAGTCTTGGATGTGATTATCCTTAAGGCGGCTTTTGACAGCAATATCGTCTACGTAACATTCTACCGTTTTGCGTAGATGCTCATGGAATATGTTACTCATAGCTTGTTGATATGTAGCCCCGGCATTCTTCAATCCAAAAGGCATGACTGTATAGCAATATACCCCCAGTGGTGTACGAAAGGCAGTATGCTTCTCATCTTCAGGATTCATCTTAATTTGATTATATACTGAAAATCCGTCCATGAAAGACATGCGCTCAAAACCGCACGTATTATTGATCATGACGTCTGTAATGGGAAGAGGGAACTCATCTTTAGGGCAGGCCGTATTTAGATCTCGGAAGTCGATGCAAATACGAACTTTTCCGTTTTTCTTCAAAACCGAGCCAACATTAGCGACCCAATCAGGATGTTGTTCTTCCCGGATGAACCCGCAGGCTATTAGCTTCTTGATTTCAGCTTCAATGGCATCCATCATATCTGGGCGGAACCGGGGTTGGTGTTGCTTTATAGGCTTTGAATTGGACAATATGTTGAGTTTATGGGTAGCCACTTTTGGATTAAGACCTGGCATATCCTCATAATTCCACGCAAAGACGTCGATATACTCTTTTATCAGCTGGATAATTTCTTCCTTTTCTTCTTCGGAAAGATTGTTGCTGATAAATATCGGCTTTGGTAAAAATTTATCCCCAATATTGACTTGGATAACCTGATCTTCAGTGGGTGGTTCTCTTTGTTCGAACTGGAGTTCCCATTGTGTATCCATTTGTTGTGCACAGGATTCATTTTCAAATGGTTCAGATTCTTCTTCCTCTGTTTTGAGGGAATCTGTCAACACCATATTTACTGATAATGCCCGTTCGAGTTCATCATCTGAATCAGAGGACGACAAATCATCTTGAGAAGAGGAAATGGTCTCCTCACTTGACTCAAAATTGTTCGAAGTTACAAGAGATGTGGTATACCCTAACCCGAAACGAGTTCGTTGACAGTAGGGATCACCATGCAACGGCATTCGTCTGCCTTTTCCATTATTGAGGCCTGGCTCCAACTTCAAGTCATAACCCATGCTTTGCATAATCTTCAAAGCTTATGGACTATATCTGTGGACTTGCATTTCCCAGCATCAGACTCGTGAGAATCTTCTTGTACAATCGGTTTATTCTGCATGCGACCGAAGACTATTGGATGCTGATCGTTGCGAGTAGGCGGAACAATAAAGATAGAATCTTCATGCGGCCCATATGTCGTGACGACATTAGATGTTGACGCTACTTCCCACACATATGGATGATAGAAGTCTATAGCTTCCAAGAATTTTTGTGCTATAGGTTCTATATCGTTATGAGGGAAAGATTCCAATTGAGCGTCAATATACTGGAAAAGAGAATCTTTATTGTCATCAGAAACCACGTTCCCGGTTATATTTACATCAGCCGGCTGCTTGTTGCGCCTTAGGTTAATGACCAACGGTAGAGGCTTCTTGTTCAGACTGATCACTAGGGGATCATTTTCTCCTCTCGATTTGGTTTTGCCTAGGTGGATAGTCATAGGTTCCATGACTTTCGGACGGGTAGTCCGCCCTTTCACTTGGATTGACAAAGGTTGCTCAGCAAATGGTTCTTCTAGCTCCCGGTAGGATTCCGCCTCCATCCTGCCTGACACCTCCTTCATGTAGTCTTGGGTGTACAACATGGCATCAGAATAGTAGGACTCAACTCCTTTGAACGGATTGAGATCAGCAAACTCTGTTTTCACTGTCCCTTGAGCGTCTACATATTTGAAACATTGGTGTAGAGTTGAAGGAACAATATTGTCGTCGTGGATCCATGGTCTGCCCAACAGAATGTTGTAAGATACCTCTGAATTAATGACGTAGCATGTAGCCACTGATCTAAGGTCACCAATCTGGATCCTCAGACGAATCTTCCCCAACGGCCTGCTTTTCTTGGCATTGAAGCCCACGATTGTAGTGGTAGTGTAAGCCAGTTCACTTGTAGGAATCCTCAATGGTCTTAGCAGACTATGAGGGATAATGCTGATCGACGATCCCGGATCTATGTGAATCCGGTCTACCTCCATGGAGCCGATGTATCCGGTGTAATAAAGAGGCCTGTCATGTCTGTTATGTTTCAGCAATATGTCCTCTTGAGTAAAAGTGATGTTAGGGACCACTTCCATCACACTATGGCATTGAGGACATGCCACAGACTCTTTATCAGGGGACTTGAGCTGAGTCAAGCATACATTTGCCTGCATCAATGCTTCACTCAAGGCTTGACGAGTGTCTTTGGATAGCCTGAGTAGCTCGAATATGGACAATCTGGCTGGAGTATTAGCCAACTGAGCCAAGATGTTGAAGTTATATGGTTTCTCTAAACCTTTGTTGTGAATATTCTTCAAAGGTTTATAAAAACGAACTTCTTTTTGCTTGCCCTTGTCCACCGAAGTTGGTTTGGAAGGACCTGCTTCTGGCATAACAGGTTCAGGTTCTGGATGTTTGGCAGCTGAAGTGTCTGTCATTGCTTCTTCCTGATTTCCTCCATAGTCTTTGAGGTAGGCTTTCCCTGACCGGGTTCCGGTTGCTAAAGCCTCTTCTTCCGATGTCGGGGATACTGCAACCATATGGCATGGTTTACATCTTGAGTTCTTTTTAGACTTAGCTTTAGCAGCTTTAGTCTCTTCCTCAATTTCTGACACTAGATCAGGGTGAACCCACATGATCTTCCCTCGCTTAGTAGTTAGGGGCACTAGGTCATGATTTTGACCCCTGGTTGGAGGAAGATTAACAATGTTCATCATTGCCCGTGGAATAGGCACCACACCATCAGGGACTTCTTGAGGGGGCAGATTGCCAAACTGGAGTGAGATCATGTTGGCAGTGACCGTCTTCTCGCTATTACGCAGAGTGATGGCCTTGGCGTCGATCAACTCCTGGATTTTCCTTTTCCGTACATAACATGCCTTTGTGGGGTGATGTATGTATCTGTAGAAAATGCAGTACTTAGGATTATTGGTACTGTCGACTTCATTTGGGCGCTTTACCTCGGGGAGAGTAAGCTTGCCACTCTTGACTAGACAATCGAATATGCTCGGAATGTGGTCGTCATCAAAAGAATATTCTTCTTTAGGCCTGGAAGTCCCAGGATTCGCCTGCGTAGTTACTGGAGTATGTTGCCTGGACGTATTGATTGCCAGAGATTCCTTTCCTTTGGAACTACGAGTATGGTCGTTATTGGAGGATGCCCGTTTCCCTCTATCAGAGGTAAAGATCATGATCCCGTTGTCACGAGCCTTCCGACTGTTATCTTCAGCGGCTATCGCCGATATGATAAA
This sequence comes from Iris macrosiphon, assembly GCA_036927795.1. Lineage (NCBI taxonomy): Eukaryota > Viridiplantae > Streptophyta > Magnoliopsida > Asparagales > Iridaceae > Iris > Iris macrosiphon. The sequence continues at coordinate 36,589,917 of JAYESA010000001.1, read as the reverse complement.
CGAGGGCCAATCATGGAACTGATATGGTCCTGTAAACAATGAGATCAGTGGGAGAAGGTTCTTCTTGCAAATGTCCACCAAAGCTGAATCCGGAACTCCAGGAGGCATCTACAAAGTAGCTTGACGAAAATGTTCAATAAAAGTACGAACATTTTCTTTTTCTTTCTGCTTCACTTCGATGAGTGATGACATAGACATGTCCATTCCTTCCTTGTAGAATCGAGCGAAGAATAGAGTCTTGAAATCTTCAAAAGAAGTGATGCAGTTGTCCGCTAGACTACGGTACCATTGGTAGGCTACCCCAGACAGACAGCCCTTAAACACTCGAGTGATAAGGGCGTCATTCCTTTGCAACAACACCGTCATCATGCTGAAGTAGTTCATGTACTGGCTTGGTGACATCTTTTCCTCAAACAAAACCATAGCCTGTGGTTTGTATTTTGGCGGGAAAGGGATCTCGTCCCAGATAGCTGGGTATGGCTGGTTGATTCCCAACTTCTTCAGCTGATCCTTATGCTTTAAGGCATCAAATTGGGCCTTTAATTCCCGAACTGCTTGTATCGGATCTTCAGTTGGGAAAGGGATCGCGGAGAGGTGAGAGACCGGTTGTATTGTGACTCCAACAGGAGGTAATATATTCTTCGGGTTGAGCGGTTGAGGAGCAGCTGATTCTTGATTTTGAACAGGCTCCTGACTTGATGGTATATCTACCCCTACCCGTAGTTGAGTCGGAGGATGAGGTGCTTGAGCTACCGCAGCTGTGTGTTGAGTCACCAACATTTGGTGCATACTCTCCATCATGGTATGCATCTCTTTGAGTGATGCTTCCAATACAACGATGCGTTGTTCTGTACTTCCTGATGGGGAAGCTTCTTCATGCTCATCTCCAATGGCATAAACTCCCACTTCTCTGGATGCCACTGAGGGATTCGTATATATCTCTGTAGAGATTGAGTCTATACTTTCAGCATCAAATTCAGAAAACTGGCGACCCTCAGTATCAGAATCAGAAGAATATGAAGCCGATTGTCGTGACCTCGAGCGGATATTTCGAAAGACACCTGCTTCAATATTCTCAAGGAGTCTATCAAATCTCCTTTGGCTTGAAGTTCTAGAGGGATGACGTCTTGAACTTGACCTTCCTCTAGGAATGTGCGAAGCCATGTTCACCGACGCAAATGTCGGTTCTTCTTCCTGTAAGGACAAAAAGTAGTTCAACCGGTCAAAAACTGACCATTTTGCTTTAGAACAGCAGTAGTTAATTACAACTTTATGGCTATTACAATAATGTTCCCTAGGGGGTGTATTAGACATATCAGAAGATCCCTTGTCTTTGCGTTTCTGGATCAAAAAATCGCGCAAATCAGGGGGATTAACAGAAGAAGAAGAAGGCTTATTATGCCTTTTTACATCAGTAGGAATGCGGAGATTGGGAACCATAACCCTCTCTCTGCCATAAGAATACAGCAGTTCACCCATCTGAGTAGCATACGATCCATCATCCGTCTGAGGAGCGTATTTTCTCATGAAACGGGTCTTCTTTACGCGGATGGGCTTATCCTGGCGTAATCTTGAGCTTTGCACAGGTTCGCATAAAATGGGAAGAGTCCTCAAATGGCCTCCAACGTCACGCGTATTCTGAAGAGTGGGCAACTTCTTCTCTTGGTGGCGTACAAGCCTAGAGGTTGGGAGGCTCGCCACTTATTTTCCCTTGATGTGATCAAAGGGACCATCTGCCTCATCATAGATGGGAGATGTATTTTTACGCGCAGTGCGCGTTTGAAGTTTCTGAATTGGCGCTGAGGCCTTGTCAGAAATTTTATCTGCCACGTCACAGACGGGAGACGAAGTTTTACGCGCAAGGCGCATTCTAGACTTCTGGATTGGTACTGGGCATTTCTAGAAGTTTTGTCTGCCATGTCACAGACGGGAGACGAGATTTTACGCGCATGACGCGTTCTAGACTTCTGGATTAGCACTGGGGCATTGCCAGAAGTTTTGTCTTCCACGTCACAGACGGGAGACATAGTTTTACGCGCAGAGCGCGTAGGCTGTGTTGTCACAACCTTGTTGATCAGAGAAGGAGAGTTGGCAGGAAGGGTAGAGGATGTCTTGGGCATCCACACTTTACGCAGCTTCCTGTTGTCCTGGACAGAGAGGGAATGAGAGCCACCCCCTGCAAGAAGCATATCTTCGTAAGCAGATTGGTCGAATTGGACGACCAAAGTCTTCTTCGTAGATCCGACGGATACCACATCGTGTTGAGCAATTGCCTTCTCGTCAGATAAGAAAGTAGTCCCCAGCAGAGTCGCCATCTTGTGTTTGATGATAAACAAAAGAATGAAAACTAGGTTTATACGAAACCCTTTCTTTGTTTACAAACAAGAAAAAGAGTACAATTAATCCAATACGAGGATGTTAAGTACAGTAAAAATAATTTTAGGGAAAAATTGCTATAGGAGTCTGATCTGCGGTCGATCACTTTGTCCCTTGGACCACACGATGATGAAGAAGTGCTGTAGAAGAAGAAGGAGCTTCAAAGATTACAGGGAGGATTGAACTCTCGTTGCCAAAGTTGTTAATCAACACTCTCTGTCTGTGCTCTCTCTCTATAATCTCTTGATCTTTGATCTTGATCCTCTCTTCGATCTTTTCTGCGATCTTTCGACCTTGATCTCCTGTGACCAGAGGTCTCTATTTATAGAGATCAGTCACAGTAACTGTCCAGTCGGCGTAGAAGCCAAACTGTGGAGAAAGTTGCACCTTTTACGCGGCGGTTATAATAACTGCTACCCACATTCGAATGATCCTCTGAGTATGCGTATGACACGTGTCCTATTATGAGGTAACGCGTGTAACTACCTCTCGAAGATCACGACATGCAAGCCACGTAGGTAACTGCCCCTCGCATAGAGATGGTTGGCATAAAAGCCAAATAACTATCTTGTTGGCGTAAAAGCCAAATAGCTGTCTTGTTGGCATAAAAGCCAAATAGCTGTCTTATTGGCGTAGAAGCCAAATAACTGTCTTATTGGCGTAGAAGCCAAATAGCTGTCTTATTGGCGTAGAAGCCAAATAGCTGTCTTATTGGCGTAGAAGCCAAATAGTTGCATGATAGGTAACCATCGTAAAGATAGCCAATTATCCTTTCTGACTGAAGTCTTGAGCATATTCTGGACCAAATAGACTTATTACGTACCTTTGCAAATATAGCCTGAGTTGGCGTATTTCGAGGATATAGCGCACGGCGTGCTCCTATAGTTGAAAATAGCCTGGTTGGCGTATTTCGAGGAGATAGCGTACGGCGTGCTCCTATAGTTGAAAATAGCCTGGTTGGCGTAAAATGCCAGGATGGTGATATAAGCGTATTAGTCCTAGTTTTAGCTCTCCCAGTCATGACAAAATTATAGAGGATAGAACCAAATCTCGTGCATTTAATGCAGAGATATGCCTCAATCTCGTGCATTAAATGCCGAGATATGCCTCGAGCTCTGTACGAGAAACAGCTTTTGACGTGGCGTCTGATTTTGTCTCATCTTGAGCGTAAAAGCTCATCTATGCCTGTGTAGAATAGGCAGCGTATTCCTTGAATGCGTAAAAATGACTTGTATCAAGGATATGTCGCTAAACGACAGCCTGGATCTCTGTACAGAATCATCATCACAGCCGTCCTCTCGATCGTCGTGCAGTACTTTTTATCAGGAGTCAGGTTCACTGTTTTGTCTGACAGATTCATTCGAGGAATACAAAGAGTTCCTCGTATGACTTTATGTTGCATTAAAGACAAACGTATTTTATGCCGTAGGGAGGTGTAGCCACCTTTTACGCCAAAACGGCCTTGAAGCACTGCTTTACGCGGGCTGTCCTGAAGTCATATTTTATGCCACAGAGCGCTGAAGCTCTTGATTTACGCGTATATTTCTGAAGTCATATTTTTATGCCACACAGTGCTGAAGCTCTGTTTTACGCGAACTTTATGTATGTTAGGGATTTTACGCGTACAACTCCCCAGCGTATTTCATGCTTCTACACCATTCATATAGACTAAGTTTGGCCCGATTGTGGCAATCCGCGTGCGAGTCATTGCATTGCGCCCAACCTGAATCTGAGTCTGAGTAACATGTCTGAATCAAGCTGAAATCTGTGAATAACATGTTTAAATCAACTCGAATCTGTGTATAACATGCCTGAACCACCTGAGTATCACAATCTAGGAAATATGAGTAACTCATGCACCTGAATCAGGAATATATTCGTGACACGTGTGTTTGCTTATGTAATTCCTTGGATTTTCTTATATATATATTCGTGCTTGGTTTAACTTGGTTTTATCCTTAGACAGGGAAGAACAAATGGTAAGTTGGTAAATATCGTCGGGTTCTTTTATATCGCACGGCACACTGCCACACGAGTTAGGCTTTATATCTTATGCCATGAAACTGATCATAAGGCAAGACTAGAAAGATAACAAAATAGTTGGTGCATGAAACTAATATAACGTATTTGGATTTGTCGAGCGGGCGAGAAGCCTCCCCACCAGTGCATTCATGTACAGATAATCCACCAGATTTTTACAGGGTGCGGGCGAACCTCGTTCGGTACGGAGTATCCCCTCGTGCACGCTAAGGCGTGAAGTTTGCTCTGGAGCCTTGGAGTGATACGTCCGGAGCTGAAGCACATATACAAGACATAATGTTGAAATATCGCCTATGTATTATCCCATGTAGTAAGCCACTTGGCACGCCTTTATTTGTTTCAAGAGAGAGAGAGAGAGAGAGATTAAGTGACTTGCAATCTTGGCCTAGCGCCGATTGTAATATTGCTTGATTATCAATAAAGAGCATGTTATTGTTTCATACTTGTGTTCATTCAATACTTCCACTATGACGACTCTATGAACTTGTTATATATCGCATGTTCGGTTTCATATTCCGCTGCATTCAGACCATCTGTGCGACTCTGTGGCTTAGCTATTTCTCCTCCTATTCGGATCACTTGGCCTTGCGTGGGCGCAGCATGGGCTCGCGCGTCATCATATCCTGATGGGAACGATCATCCTATGGGAGTGTTGGTGCGGTAATTCGCGCCTAACGGGGACGCCAATCCTGCTGGAGATCGGGGCATGACATATTGGTATCAGATCACGGCTTTACGTCCTTGGACTTCTTATCAATTCTCTCAGTTTTGAAAGCTCGTTCGTAGGTTATGTACATATGCTCCCTCTCATTGTTTAAATGGGATATTCCATACAATGAGTCTAAATATTTTTGAAAGTGCATGTAAATGATATATTTTGCTTGAACGGGATAGTTGTGCAAAGGCCTTTGTGCTGAACTGAGTCAGACTTCGTGGGACTAGGCTCGTGCTTAAAATTTACAAGTTATGTGCGAACCCGAATACCTTTACGTGATTACTAAGCGGGTTAGTAGGCGTGATAGAATATCGTTCAGACGGTTAGCTATGCACACAGCCTTTCGGCTAAGTTGTGTTGAATATTGCGAGCCAAGACCCTTGGTGCTAGTAAGTTGCGAGCGAGATTGGGATATCGTTCGGATAAGATAAGTCAGACTTAGAATGGCTATCGACAGAAACATTATCGGACTATCACTAAGGCAAATATATAGGAGCATGCTTGGATTTCAAGATATAGTTCCAACGGTTATTCGTATCGATAAGTTATGACTCAAAATATAGTTGTGCGGATGACTTTCGATAGAGGTATATAAGATATTAAGATTTTTGAGGCAACACATAGGGATCGTGCTTAAGTTGAAGGAACAAGTTGGATGGATTGATGGGAACGCGATTACGGATTTAATTGGATGACTCGATTCCTGAGTGGTGTATACGATAGCTCAGGAACAAATAAGTAATTTAAAGATTCGTAGAGTATAGTTCGAACCCTGAGTGGTGTATTGATCGTCTTAGAAATATTCAAGCGAATCAAGAATTTTGGAATAGCAAACGAGTGTAGCAGCAAACGACGTGACTGTGCGAAGCCTTAGTATAAGTAATGCCTAACAAGTAAGCAAATTCGAAAGAACCATACGAGATTCATTCGATCAAGTTAGACTACGTTGAGCAAGTAAAAAGGCTTATATCAGAAAGAAATTCAAAGAGTTGGAATCAATATCTGGGTCAAGAGAAACTTAGTGGATCGTACGAACGATTTTGAATTGAGTCAAACGGATTAAAACTTGAGTTTGAGATGGAATAATCGAGGATGTGATCGAAGTTAGCGCGATTAGAATGATAGCGCAAATGAATGATAGCGCACATAAAAAAATTGGATTGAATAGGATATCGCTCAATGGAATTTTAGCTTGAGTATGGATGTTATGGTTTCGAATTTGGAAGACTTGATACGATATCAATAAGATGGAAGATAGCATGGATTGATGCAAGTTAGCAAATTTGTGGTTCAATAATTGAGATAGGCGATATCGGACTTAATCTTGATTTGGAAAAATGATCTTGAATCTAGTTCGAAAGATAACACTAGACATCAGGCTCAGATAAGAACGATTATCCTGTGGGAGCACTGGCATGGTAATTTTACGTCCAGCGGGGATGATCGAACTTGCAGAAATATGTCTGATGATTATTCAAACGAACTCGATGAAATAAAATGTATCAAAAGTGAATAAACTTTGGCTAGAGGATTTGAACTTAGTTGGTTGTTTGAGGAATGCCTGAAGTAGGCTACAGATTGATTGAACGATAATATTAAAGTTGGACAATTTGGTTAGGCAAAATATGATCACGGCATGAATGGTTATTAGAGGAACAAGACTTGATGGATCAATGTATAACTTGGATGAAACGAAGTGTACCGATAGGGTGTCTTGATCGTTCAATGATAACCATAATGTTTAACGTTCTTGTCTTGGGCGAGCGTAACTCCATGCTCGCACATGCGTCACGCCCGGATTAGAACGATTATCCCGCGGGAGCGTTGGCGGATGATTTAACTTGCGAAAGACCGGAGCGTGACAATCAAAGGATCGTTTTGACTTGTGGTTCGACACGATAAGACGAGTTTTAGGAATACAATTGAATCAAAAGTGTTTCGAGGAGGAGTTAGTCTAGAATGTAAAGTAAGTTATGCTTGATGGCCTCGTGAATGAATACGTGAATTATATTGGACGACTTAGACTTATGATTGAGATCGAAGATTTAGAATTGAATTGTGACTTGGTGGTCTATACTTAGAAAAGCATGAATATATCATGGATTTGGCTGAACGAACGTATCTTAGGAACGGCTTTATTAAAATAGACTCGGACCATATGCAAACGAACATGTTGATGTGAATAGATGATCTGTGCTCGATGTTTAGAAATCTGAGTGAAACGAGCTTGGGTAGAATACCCCTTACGAAAGAACAATGGTTTGATCTTAGGATTGGGGCGAGTATCGTGCAACAAATTTGCACGATGAGAATTATGTGCTTGAAGTTGTACCTATGACCATATGAGCTGACCTAGCGGATAGGAAGACGACCCTATGCCGAGTGAAAGAACTAGTGTGACCGACTTTAGAGTATTGCTTGAACAAGCTATAGAACTGGGACAACAAGACTTAGAGTTAGTCTTGGGTCGACAAGTGTACGTTGTGTTTGACGCGAACAGAATGGACGGTAGGACTTGTACGCTAGTCGGTCGATCGGATAGATCGTGCTTAACGTTTGTACAATTCTTGGTTTGGAGCTGAATTAGAAATAACTTGGATTATGATTGACCCCGCTTGAGGAATCATGGTGAACTATAAATGAGAACCCTTGAGATTTTTGAGAGTAACTTGTCCGACTTTGCTATCGTTGAGTTTGATTGAATGAATATGTTTGAGGGACGCCTTGAATGTGTGCACGATCCAAGACTCAGTGATATGTTAAACTCGAGTACAAAGACTTTCCTATCGCTAAGTTGGTTGATATGCAGGTGTTTGGGGGACGCCTTGAATATGTGCACGATCCAGACTCGCGATATGCTGATCCCGAATGCTAGTGCAAGTGAATAAGTTAGATTCACGTGGACGAGTATAACGATTTGGTTAAGTTGCCTTAGCCTAAGATCTTCGTACACAGTAGATCATGCCCTGCATTAAAAGATATATGTTCTGCGCTATGGTGTAGTAGAGACCGAGTCAGAGGTTGAATTGAATGATAGAGTCATTCATTGAAACAGACCCAGCACGCATGTTACACGGAATAAGGAAAGCGAGTACGAACTTGTGTTCGAACGGGTCTAAGGAAACAGAGTAATACACTTGAGTTAGATTCGATAGTGCACGATAGAACAGTTTCCTCTCAGAAAGTCTTGAGGATGAGACTTGTTCTGAGTGGTGTATAATGTAATGACCCGTTCCGTATCAATATGGATAGCTGATTCAAATGGCACAAGTGTGACAACCCGACCTGCCTTGCTCTGCAAGAAGGTTCGCTTGGAAAAAGGAATTCAGACTTGGCCCTTCAGGAGTTCAGACTTAGACTTTCAAAGTCGCACTCGGAGTATCGCTCGGCCAATGCAAATCATCGCTAAGGTGGGTGGCTACGATAAACCTGTTGTTTATGGTGATAAACGAAAGAATGAAATGTATATAAGACGGGGTTTATACGAAACCCGTTTTCTTTGGTTTACAAACAAGCTTGTATAATTTAATCCTATACGAGGATGTGGAATTACAATTTATTTAATCTGGGTAAATATTGCTATAGGTGTCTGATCTGCAGTCGATCACTTTAGCCCTTGGACCACACGATGATGAAGAAGTGCCGTAGAAGACAGGACGTAGCTTCCAAGGTTACGAAAGAGGATGGATGCACGATGCCAATGTCGTCGATCACTACTCTTTGCCTGAGCTCCGGATTCTTCTCTCTCTCTCTCTCTTGACCTCTGGTTCGATCTTTCTTAGAAGTTCGACCTCGGATCTATATTTCTCTCTCTTTCAATTTTGTCGACCTCGGATCTGATATTGGGCTTCTTGACCAATTTTTCCGACCTGTTCCTCTGTTGATAGAGGTCTCTATTTATAGAGTTTTAGTGACAGTGACCACTCAGTCGGTTAAAAACTGAGTAGTGGAAAGTACAACACCCTTTTACACAACGGTTAAAATAACCAATGCCTGCGTATAAATGATCCTTTGAATGAGCGTGTGACGCGGGTCCAACTAAGGGACAAAACGCGTATAATCGCTACGAAGATCACGGTGTAGAAGCCACGTAGGTAGGTATCCCTCGTGTAGAAGAGGTGGGCGTAGAAGCCAATGTCTGTCACCATGGTGTAGAAGCCAAGTAGGCATAGAAGCCAGGTAGGCGTAGAAACCTGATGGCATAGAAGCCGAATGAGCATAGAAGCTGAGGAGGCGTAGAAGCCGTGAGAGCATAGAAGCTGAGGCAGCGTAGAAGCCGAGAGAGCATAGAAGCTGAGGAGGCGTAGAAGCCGAGAGAGCATAGAAGCTGAATGGGCATAGAAGCCGAGCGGACACAGAAGCTGAATGGGCGTAGAAGCCGCTACGTAACGTGCCAGAGTGATGATGTGGACGTCTTAGCCGAAATTACGGCTCTCGAAGATATAACCGAATCCCCCGCATTAAATGCAGAGATCTGCCACTATCCTGTGCGTTAAATGCAGATGCTTGTCTTTAAGATTTGCCATCATTCCACGCATTAAATGTAGATACGCGCCTCGAATCCTGCACACAGAGTAGCTGCTGACGTGGCAGTCTGTTTGTCTTCCGCGGAGCGTAAGAAGCTCACGTCTGCCTGTGTAGAACTAGGCATCATATTCCCTTGTATGCGTAAGAGTAGTTTACGCCAGGGGGATGTCACTAAACGACGATTCGGTGACATTTAATCAAATCCCTTGCATTAAATGCAGAGATCCGCCATCATCTTGTGCATTAAATGCAGAGGCGTGCTTTGAAGGTCGGCCACCGTTATGTGCACCAATCGCAAAGACGTGCCTCGAGAAACTGTCACCGCTCTGTGCATTAAATGCAGAGGCGTGCCTCGAGCCCTGTACGAAGTACAGCTTTTGACGTGGCAGGCGGTTTGTCTTCCACGGCACGTAAGGGGCTTCACATTTGCCTGTGTAGAACTAGGCAGCGTATTCCCTTGTATGCGTAGTAGTAGTTTACGCCAGGAGGATGTCACTAAACGACGATTCGGTGACATTTAATCAAATCCCTTGCATTAAATGCAGAGATCCGCCATCATCTTGTGCATTAAATATAGAGGCGTGCTTTGAAGGTCTGCCACCGTTCTGTGCACCAGCCGCAGAGACGTGCCTCGAGAAACTGTCACCGCTCTGTGCATTAAATGCAGAGGCGTGCCTCGAGCCCTGTAGGAAGTGCAGCTTTTGACGTGGCAGGCGGTTTGTCTTCCGCGGTGCGTAAGGGGCTTCACGTTTGCCTGTGTAAAACTAGGCAGCGTATTCCTCTGTTTACGTAAAAACGGTTTACGCAATGGAAATGGCAGTAAATGACAGCCTGGGTTGCAGTGTCACGCCATCATTATAGCCGTCGCCTGGGTAGTCGAGCAGTATCCCTTTGTCAGAAGTCCAGACGTCAGGTTCATTGCAGGATCTGACAGGTTCATTTCGAGGAAGACGAAGCGTTCCTCGTACGCTTTAATGCTGCATTGAAAGCGATGTGTTTTATGCCATAGAGGCGATGAAGCACCCTGTTTACGCTGAAGCAGGCTGGACATACTGCACTTACGCGGATGGTCCCTTGAGCTTTAATATTTCACGCTGTGCTCAGCGGAAAAAGCTCTTGTTTTGCATGTTGATGGCTCTGAGGTCATCTCTTTACGCTGTCCCACACCAATAAGCTGCGTATAGCCATCCGACGTATTTTTTATGCTTCTACAAGACCCCCTTCAAAGCTTTCAAATTCCTCGTAATTGAAACGCTTTGAATGAAGCATGAACTGTTCCTCGTAACTCGAAACTCTTCTGAATGGAGCCTGAAACGGTCAAGTCTGACATGTTCTTTCAAGGCTGACTTTATGGCGGATTTATGGGGAATAGGTGTGACCTCTCTCGCCTATAAAAAGGCTGAGGAGTTAACCTGTTCTTCCCGCATTCCTTTCACCACACAGAGATGATCGTCGGAGTTCGTCGGGTCGACCTGAGGAAGAAGAAGACCATGTTCTTCCAGCATGTAGGGAGCCGAAAAAGAAGGCGTCTTCGAGCAAACGTCATCTACAACGATGGATCATGGAAGGATATCATAGCCTCCTTTGCTCGGAATAATCAGCAACTTTGTATGGCGGTTCTTCCGGAGAGAGAGGAAGGGTCGTATTTCGCCATGCTGCTTGCAAGTGGCACCTTCTCCCGTTACCTCCGGGGACGAGAGCAGATAGACTAGCTCTGTCCAGGATCGAGTTGGGTTTAATACCTCAACTGGATCTGTCATGGCGCTGGGCGTAAGAAAGCAGATTTACTCTGCTTTTCTTCTGTTGGAGGATGGATCTATGCCCAATTTTGTATCCTCCCGCCGTTGATCATTGCCATGTCAGTCAGTTTGCAGGAACTGACTGCTGGAGAAGATGGATGAAGACCTGCCGCCTATGCGAGAACCTGGCAGAACAGATTCTGGGTGCGATCTTCAGACGACGATATGTAATCACTAGAATGAAGAAAACCCTTGTAGACTAGATTTCCCTCATATGTAATCGTGATTTTAATCTTTAATAAAGTCGTCTTCTTCCGTACATATGATCGTTTTGCCATACGTTGCTGTGAAGTCTGAATATGTATAGCTTCGACACGTCTGATTCTTTACGCCGACTCTGCTAGAAAGAGTGCTAGGTCCTGTCCTGTCTTTTATGCATAGCTAGGGATGCACAGAAAGCTGCTTTAGCATTCAAGCATTCGAATTATCCTACTGTTAGGAATGAGGAACCGCGTAGAATTCTGAACTGTTGCTTCTGATAAACAGAATTCTTGTTTAGACATCATCTTCAAAAATGATTTCTTAAAAGTCCCTTAGAACAGGGCGAGAAATGGCTGAAAAAACTGAGTCGCCATCTTGAACTGCAGATGAAATATTCAGACTGGAGTCTGGATGAACTTTGAATCGACCCAAGAAGAGGAGTAATTTTCAATGTTGAACTCCGCATGCTTCGGGTACTTGGGATATCTTCTGGTCAAGAAGGAGTATCTTCTGTGTGAACTCTCGCAATTGACCGCCTTGAGAATCGTTCAGATGTACACGTATTCTGGCCTGCATATCCTTCAGATGTGTGGAAAGTCGTGGCACAAAATCATAAGTTCGTAGCCTCGCGAGCGTAAACTAAACGCCACCGAGCGTGAAATCATAGACTTGTAGTTCCTGAGCGTAAAGTCGTAGGTTCGTAGCCTCTCGAGCATAAAAGCTACCGAGCACAAAGGCATCCGGGCGTGGAACCATAGACCTATAGCCTGTGAACGTAAAACCGTAGATTTGTAGCTGTCGAGCGTAGAAAGCTGCTTAGCGTAGAACTGTAGATCTGTAGCCTGTGAAAAGGAAATCTTCCGAGCGTGAAGTCGTGGATCTGTTGCCTCTGAGCGTAAACTAAACGCCACCGAGTGTGAGATCATAGATTTGTAGCTTCTGAGCGTGAAGTCGTAGGTTTATAGCCTCTCGAACGTAAAAGCTACCGAGCATGAAGGCATCCGGGCGTAAAACCATAGACTTATAGTCTCTCAGCGTAAAACCGTAGATCTGTAGCTGTAGAGCGTATAAAGCTCTTTGGCGTAGAACCACGAATCTGCTTTGCACGAAAACTTTTCGAATTCGCCGACTGTCCGCCTTTCGAGAATAGTAGGCTGACGTAGTCCCCAATCATACCCAAACATTAATTGTCTGATTTGGTTAGGGTCTCGAGGAGTCCATCCGAACTCTCTATATATCCCAAGTTTTTGAGAGAAAAACTTTTCATCCGTCTTCTGAGAAAGAAAGCTTTCGACTGTTCGAGTTCTTCTCCGCTTCTTCTCCGAGTCTTCAAAGTTTCCAGTAATGGCCTCGAAGTCCTCTAAGGGAAAGGAGGTCGATTCTTCTTCTCGTTCTTCTGGCCAAGTGAGGGCGAGTTCTGTCGGGCAAGGCGAGCTTCCTTCTGAACGAAGTGTCCCGCTGACGAGCAGCGCGCCTGGCCTGAAAGGTAAAGTTTTTGGGCCGAAAAGAACGACTTGAAAAATCCTTCGCACATGTTGTACGTGACCGTGCTAGGTCGTCCTCTGTGCTGATAATCTTTTTGAGGAAGATGATGCGCGGAGACGTTTCATCTTTTACGCCCACATTTCTAATGTGCCAGCGTAGAAACTCCATATTTTCGTAGTCGGGCGTAAAAGCTTTTACTGCCGAAAACTTGGTGTATAATATAAAGTTTGAGCTTTACGCTTGTGGATGAAAATTCTGGCGTAACATCTCGAACTTTGGCAGTCTGGCGTAAAGCACAGATTGTATACTGCCAGCCTTGAACTTTTATGCTTTTTTAGGAAGCGGACTCCAGCGTAAAACGATCAAGTTTGTACAGTCTTGGCGTAAAGCATGGACTGTTGATTTTTGGCTTTATGTTGCAAGATTTGTAATGTTCAGTAGCTTGACGTGGTTTTCTTGCATCCTCGCAGTTAACTTGCATGAGTCTCCGCTAGCCGAGGTGATGGGTTCTGCTGCCGGGATGCTGCACTCCAACTATCTGGAGGATCTGTCGCACGTTACATTTCCTATCTCCGGGCCCCAGTATCCCGAAGGGAGGGAATTTTTGGTATCGGCTCAGGGCGAGCGAACGCTGCTGAACATGATTAATGGAGAGCCCCTGACGTACGTGGATGGGGACCAGTATATAAAGTTGGCTTTTCTCTTTGGGGACATGATTGATAAGCAGTCCCAGACAAAGCCCAAGAGAGAACTCTGGGTTTTCCCTGCCGGGAGCTTGGTCTTGCTTCTGCCCAAGATGCCGAGAGATTATCCCATTTCAGCATTCTCCCATGCCACACATCCCAGGAGGATGTCGTGGACGCTGACTCCTGATCTTCACGGCAGGCCGGGGAAGATCTTTTACCAGAAAGGATCTGGCCTATTTGTCAGTCGCCCTTCCGGCCCTGTAAGGCCGTTCAGGGGATTGTACCCAGGCAGTGTCCTGAGTGAAGACAGCTTGGTACTCCAGCCGGTGCAATTGCCGACCTTCTGCAATGATTTCATGGGGCATGGAGAAGTATACCCCAAGGTGAATCCTCGTTGCAATGGGTGGATGACCCCAGCAAACCTTCGATGGGCTCGCTTAGTTGATTGGGCCCTGAATCATTTTCAGATCGAGTTGGAGAATATCGGTCTGCTTGCGGCTGTGAGTGCCACCAGTGTTGGGTTACCTCCCAACCCCAACCTGTTTTTGGCACTGATGGAGCGATATATTCCGCTCACCGGTGTAACACCCCGTTCCGCTCAAGCGGACTGCCGACTCAAACGGCAAAAGTGCAGCTGTCCCGACCCGCTTTGCCTCAACAAGAAGCAAAGGATATCCAGACTTGTCCCTACAGGAATCCAGCTCAGGCTTTCAGAGGCTCGCTCAGGCGTATCGCTCTACCGAGGCGAATCATCGCTAAGGTGGGTGGCTATGGTGAACTTGTCTTTGCTTAGCCAGCACACATAAAATCTGGAATATTTATGCTAGTCGCTAGGTGATTCACCCCCTGCATGCTAATAAATCCAACGCACCTAGCTAAGGGAATAATCCCAACTTGTATTGCTTGCTAGAACATGGAAATGAAATACTGCTTATATTCAGACCCTTGCATGCTAAGTCCCTTAACGGTTTCATCTCTCGGCTTACCTTCGGGTCCGAGCAACGTGCCTACTTATGTTCCTTAGAACGCATGCTTGTCTGCTTGTAATGTTGCCATGTTTTCATCCAAACCCCGGAAGTCTACTACGTAGTCGTTCCGTGCCTGAATGAACCTGCTAGTATCCGGGACCGTTGGGTCGCCAAGGCAATCCCCGAACCAGGGGCACGCATCAGGGTAACGAATACTGAACGTGAATCCAATAACGTGACAACTGAATGATAATCACATCAAGTTTATGTCTGAACGAGAATCACGTCATGTAACGAACGAATCTCAGCTCTTGGAGCAAACGCTCGTTCAGATCACGAATCATGGATTATCATTCAAGTTGTGGATTAAATCTGACCCTGATCCTGACCTGCATGTCGCGGACAACTTGGAAACGAGGTATAGTTCCACGGACGGTTCTGGGGCACCGGGGCCGATCCGGTCCGGATGGAACTCACGGTTCAGTCTCACGTTCTTGGACGGGGTGGTTTGTAGCACTCTCGTTCTTGGCTGCATTCCATCCTTGTCATAGACTGAATGAACGATAGTCTCACGTGCGGACAGGATGGCGTGTAGCGCCTCACGTGCTTCGTTGCATGCCATCCTTGTTCAAAGACTATAACGGTCCTTTATGGCTATGCCAGCGACTAACGTTCATATAGATAAGTCATCCTCGCTTAGCGGCTACCCGCGTGCGAGTCACTGCATCGCATTAAGAAACAACTGAACACCTGAACGATCATGTAATAAAACGACCCTCGTGTTTGCATATGTTATGCCTCCTGAATGTTATACTTGCCCCTGCTCGAATTAACAATGTTTGCCTCAATGTTTGCCTTGGACAGGGAAGGAGATGGTAAGTTGGTAAGTCTCGCCGTGTTTTCTCTCATGTTGCACGGTGCACTGCCCGACACGTTAGGCTATTCAAATCTTGTATGAAACTGATCCTAAGGCAACTAGAAAGACAACTAAATAGTTGTGCACGAAACCTGTATTACGTGTTTGGATTTGTCGAGCGGGCGAGTAGCTTCCCCACCAGTGCATTCAATGTACTGATAATCCACCAGTTTGTCTGCAGGGTGCGGGAGAACCTCGTTCGGTACGGATGCCTCCAACGTGCGTGCTAAGGCCAGGAGTTCCCTCTGAAGCCTTGCAACGGTGCGTCCGGAACTGAAGCACATATAGGAGACATAATGTTGTGAACATCGCCTGATCATCGCCTGTATGCTTTTACTGTTTCAGAGAGAGAGGCTTGAACGAATTGTAATATCGGCTATGCGCCGCCTGTAACACATGTTTATATCAATAAAGAGCTTGCTTTACTTCAACTTGTGTTTCAATGCTTCCGCTATATTGTCGACTCAGTGAACTTGTTACCGATCGCTATGCGTTTATGACTCCGCTGCACTCAGACAATCTGTGCGACTCTGTGGCTTAGAACTCTTACCGCCAGCCAATGAATCACGGTCTTGCACGGGCGCGTTTCACGCTCGTGCGGCATCACGCCTGGATGGGTCAAAGCGATCGTTCCGCAGGAGCACTGGCGAGGGTGATTCCCGCCTAGCGGGAACGGCCGAAATAGCCTGCGGGAGATCGGGGCGTGACATAGTGGTATCAGAGCCTGGCTTCTACGCCTTTGGACTTCGATTCGATATCTCTGTTTCGAAAGCTCGTTCGTGGATTATGTGCACGCTCTCTCTCAATGCCTCGATGGGATGTTCCAACAATAAGTCTAAATACTTTCAAAATGCGTTTTGAATGATATGCTTGCTTGTCTGGTTGTATGCTGCGAGTGGCCTTTGTGCCAACCTGTGCGAACCTTTCGAGAGTATCGCTAGTAGCTTGTCCGATTTTCACTGACCCTAAGTTTGGTTGAATGTATCTATTCGAGGGACGCCTTGAATTAGTGCACCATCCAAGACTTAAGAAAAGGTGAAACTCGAGTGCTGAGACTTCGCTATCACTGAGCTGGTTGACGTGTTCACGCTAGAGGGGCCCTTCGAAAGTGCGCACGATCCAGTCTGAGCGATATGCTAAGATCGATGCTTGTGCAAGTGAATATCCAAATGAACAAGTACAAAGACTTGTCTAGGATTGCCTCAAAACCTAGATTACTGCTTGTCCTTAGTAAGTCTCGAGGACGAGACTTTTTCTAAGTTGGGTAGAATGTAACACCCCATTCCGCTCAAGCGGACTGCCGACTCAAACGGCAAAAGTGCAGCTGTCCCGACCCGCTTTGCCTCAACAAGAAGCAAAGGATATCCAGACTTGTCCCTACAGGAATCCAGCTCAGGCTTTCAGAGGCTCGCTCAGGCGTATCGCTCTACCGAGGCGAATCATCGCTAAGGTGGGTGGCTACGGTGAACTTGTCTTTGCTTAGCCAGCACACATAAAATCTGGAATATTTATGCTAGTCGCTAGGTGATTCACCCCCTGCATGCTAATAAATCCAACGCACCTAGCTAAGGGAATAATCCCAACTTGTATTGCTTGCTAGAACATGGAAATGAAATACTGCTTATATTCAGACCCTTGCATGCTAAGTCCCTTAACGGTTTCATCTCTCGGCTTACCTTCGGGTCCGAGCAACGTGCCTACTTATGTTCCTTAGAACGCATGCTTGTCTGCTTGTAATGTTGCCATGTTTTCATCCAAACCCCGGAAGTCTACTACGTAGTCGTTCCGTGCCTGAATGAACCTGCTAGTATCCGGGACCGTTGGGTCGCCAAGGCAATCCCCGAACCAGGGGCACGCATCAGGGTAACGAATACTGAACGTGAATCCAATAACGTGACAACTGAATGATAATCACATCAAGTTTATGTCTGAACGAGAATCACGTCATGTAACGAACGAATCTCAGCTCTTGGAGCAAACGCTCGTTCAGATCACGAATCATGGATTATCATTCAAGTTGTGGATTAAATCTGACCCTGATCCTGACCTGCATGTCGCGGACAACTTGGAAACGAGGTATAGTTCCACGGACAGTTCTGGGGCACCGGGGCCAATCCGGTCCGGATGGAACTCACGGTTCAGTCTCACGTTCTTGGACGGGGTGGTTTGTAGCACTCTCGTTCTTGGCTGCATTCCATCCTTGTCATAGACTGAATGAACGATAGTCTCACGTGCGGACAGGATGGCGTGTAGCGCCTCACGTGCTTCGTTGCATGCCATCCTTGTTCAAAGACTATAACGGTCCTTTATGGCTATGCCAGCGACTAACGTTCATATAGATAAGTCATCCTCGCTTAGCGGCTACCCGCGTGCGAGTCACTGCATCGCATTAAGAAACAACTGAACACCTGAACGATCATGTAATAAAACGACCCTCGTGTTTGCATATGTTATGCCTCCTGAATGTTATACTTGCCCCTGCTCGAATTAACAATGTTTGCCTCAATGTTTGCCTTGGACAGGGAAGGAGATGGTAAGTTGGTAAGTCTCGCCGTATTTTCTCTCATGTTGCACGGCGCACTGCCCGACACGTTAGGCTATTCAAATCTTGCATGAAACTGATCCTAAGGCAACTAGAAAGACAACTAAATAGTTGTGCACGAAACCTGTATTACGTGTTTGGATTTGTCGAGCGGGCGAGTAGCTTCCCCACCAGTGCATTCAATGTACTGATAATCCACCAGTTTGTCTGCAGGGTGCGGGAGAACCTCGTTCGGTGCAGATGCCTCCAACGTGCGTGCTAAGGCCAGGAGTTCCCTCTGAAGCCTTGTAACGGTGCGTCCGGAACTGAAGCACATATAGGAGACATAATGTTGTGAACATCACCTGATCATCGCCTGTATGCTTTTACTGTTTCAGAGAGAGAGGCTTGAGCGAATTATAATATCGGCTATGCGCCGCCTGTAACACATGTTTATATCAATAAAGAGCTTGCTTTACTTCAACTTGTGTTTCAATGCTTCCGCTATATTGTCGACTCAGTGAACTTGTTACCGATCGCTATGCGTTTATGACTCCGCTGCACTCGGACAATCTGTGCGACTCTGTGGCTTAGAACTCTTACCGCCAGCCAATGAATCACGGCCTTGCACGGGCGCGTTTCACGCTCGTGCGGCATCACGCCTGGATGGGTCAAAGCGATCGTTCTGCGGGAGCGCTGGCGAGGGTGATTCCCGCCTAGCGGGAACGGCCGAAATAGCCTGCGGGAGATCGGGGCGTGACAACCGGGACTTTCGCCACTCCACTGGGGGAGTTAGGATTGGCCCTCCATGAGATGGCAGAGATCTCGAGACTGCCGATGGGGGATACTCCGTATGAAGAGTATGTTCCCACGAACCGGGAGCTGGGGGATTCAGACCCTCGGGTAGTGGAAGTGTATCAGGAGTTGATGTGCCACTACCTTGCTTGCAGCGCCTTCTACGGTGAGCCTTCAGATTTGGCTCACACCAGTAAATGGACGTCCTACCTCTTTTTCCACCTGCCCCGGTCTGCTCAGCCGGAGAAAGTTATGGAAGGCAAGGATCAGCCTATGAATTGTCTGAGCGTGCTTACTGCTCAGGAAGTGGAAGATCCCATAGAAGACGCTAGAGCTCCAGATCGGATCATCGATGAAGGGATAGGAAGATATCCTGCAGGTACTAAGGCCTACAGTCATCTGAGGCATTGTCGTAGGCCTCTGTCCAAGGAAGCTCAACTGGCTGGCTTTCTCTCCATATGGCTGCGCCGACTGGTGGTACCCGGCATTGCATCTGCGGATGTTATTCACCGCAATACCTTGTGGCCTGCAGTGCGTCTAGTGTTTGGGGCGAGACTGGGCTTGCTCCCTGCCATGGTATGCCGCATACAAGCTGGCTTGAGGGTGATGACTGAGGCGCTGCTCGCCGATGAAGCTCGGCGTGAAAGCTTTCCCCGGGTGGAATTACCATACATGTATTTGATGGGATGGTTAATTCTCCATAACCCCCGGGTGATGTCTCCAGGTTCCGGCAGTAGCTTGGGGGGTAGTTTCTTGCTGAATTAAAAGAAATCCTCCTGGAATGTGCTCACAGTTTTAGACTGTCGGCGGGCGCTGAATTGCGGCCATAGCTGGAAGCTTTTTTGCACTGTCCCTCCTGTACATCGTAATCAATCGAGGATTAGGCTTGAGGACTCAGGTAGAGAGAAGGCCATTCTTTCTCCCGAAGCCTTTAATTGGTTGGTCAGCATTAGACCTTCCCACTTGCTGTACAAAAGTGAAGACCAGTGCTTCCTTGAACCCTACCTGCCTAGTCGGTTTGCCAGGCAGTTTGGGTATGATCAGTTGCATGTGGGCAACACCATTACCAGCCTCAGGTCCAGAGGTGGACTCATTGATGGGGCAAGGGGATGGCAATATTTTATCATGGGCTGCACTGGGGCAGTTTTTACCATGCCCGTCATCACACTCTCCACGGAGCTGCGCATCCTCCATATGTATGCCCAGTTCTATGTGGCAACCAACACCTTCCATCGCGATTTTGACATGGGTGAAAGTTTTAGGGTGCCCTCCTCCAAGCCTGGGGGAAGAGTCGAAGTCCCCTTGGTTTCTTCTGACGAGGGTGAAGAGTCCGTTACTCCGGATGAGCCTCTTGTATTGGTACCGAGGGGTGAAGTGCCTCCGCCTGTAGGGGATTTGGTAATCTCTGAAAAGCGAAGGGCTCCTGCTCCGAAGGAGGCTTCCCCTCGTAAGAGGAAGAAGAAGACGGTTACTCATCCTCTCCGGATTCCTGGTATTGAGGCTCCTGGAAGTGAGCCTGCTTCTCCCCATGTTGGGGATAGTTCCTCGATTGGAGGTTCCTCGCCTTTTAGAGGGGGGTCGTCTACAGTTTCGGCCGGTGGTGCCGGAGAATCTCAGCTGGAGGTTGCTGTCGCTGCTACTGCTTCAGGTAGTAGGACGAAGTCACCCCCGGGGCCGAGTATAATAAGACTCCATATACCTTTATCCGGATCAGCATTGGGAGAGACCCCTGTCGTGCCTGTGAGCGCACCTGGCGAGATTCCAGCCGACGAGCCGCGGTTGGAATTTGAGGAGGACTTGGAAGACCGCTTGCCAGCGTTAGTTAGCAGACCCCTTTCTCCAGGTATGACAGCTTGCCTAGCATCATTAAGAAATGATTTAGCTGCACAGGCCGCAGACGCGACATATATACCATTGGCCATGGATAAATGTCGTCTTTATGCCCTTCTTTTTAGAGAGGTTAACACCGTGTCGATATTAACTTTCCTGTCTTCTTTTTAGGGGACGACATCTTCGGGGAGAGCAGCGTAGACGCACTTTTCGGCACTGTGTCAGGTTCTGGCGGCGATACGGAGGTGCCTGACTTTGAAGAGGAAGCATCTTCGGGTGCCGGCTCTCCTGCTGACGAGGTTCCGATACCTCAAGAGGATGAGCCTGTCATTGTGACAATGCCTCCATCGGGTACGCTGGTTACTTCGTCCGGTGTTGGCGCTTCATCTTTCGTCGCACCACCTGTTAAGGCGACGGCCGTGGCAACATCGTCTGCGGTTGTTCCTGGAGCGAGGTTTGACAACATCGCAGCCACTCCCAGCGTGCATTCGGGTCTAGCTGCGCTGACCGAGCAGTACACTGGCATCTTCTACAGTACCTTGAAAACGCTGATATCAATGGTATTGGAGAAGAATCTAAACTTCGAGCGTCTGAAGAAGACTTCTCGATTTTCGATAGAGGCGATCAGGGACCTTGGCGATACTGGGTTAGCTGACACCCTGGAGGCGATGGTTAATGGTTTGGAGCAACCCATTAACGAATACTTTCAGCTAGCTCGAGGCGACGTTGAGGCTCTGGTCCAAGCTAGACATGCCTCCTTGACCGCGCATCTTGTTGAAAAGATGGAAGGCCTGAATAAATTCCTCCAGGCAAATCAGCAGAAGATGGATGAAGGAAAAGTCATCTTGGATGAGACTATTGCTCTCCAAACGAAGTGCCAGGCCGAGCATGACGGGAATGCAGCGAGGGTCCGCAAACAGGAGACAAAGCTTGCTCAGGCAAAGGAGTGGGCATCTCAGTCGTCGAAAGGTCTAGATGTAGTGAATAGCCGCCTGGTCATAGCACAAAAGAATTTGGCGAGTGTAGGAGTTGCCCGCTCTGGTCTCCTTCGGGCTAGAGCCGAACTGTCCCTCCTGATTGACGATGAGGCACGGCTGGAGCGGGTCTGCGCTGATGTCCTGGATTCCAGGGCTAAAAAGTTGGCCGCACTGGCACAGCAGATTCGCGACATGACCGCTCCCCCCTAATGATGTACTTTTCTGCTTTGCAAGTGTAATTTTGCTCTCTTTTGGGAATGAATAAAGAAACTCTTTTCATCTGACTTTGTGGACCCGTCATTTCGGAATGTAAATGACAGGTTTGGGTAAAAGTTATATCAGAGGTAGTATGGACGTGATATACTCTTGGTAACCTTTAGCAGGGCATATCTATTCAGAGGTCATACGGACATGATAGAATATGACTCAACTAGTTTCGTTTTGGAAGTAGTTTTGTCAGAATGAGATCTTCACCATACTCCATTTGAGCAAAAGAGGTTAGGCGTAGTACATTTTCAGGAATTTGCCATTGATAGGAGCCATCAATAAGTCTCCGTTAGGCTGGGCTAACCTGTAAGCGCCGTTTGAGAACGTTGTCTCGATCATATAAGGGCCTTCCCATTTGGGCTAGAATTTACCCTTACTCTTGTGAGTAAGAATCATTGGCCTTCTCACAGCCAAGACTAGCTCGCCAATCTTTGAACACTCTTTCCTTTACTCTTTGATTGAAAGCTATGGAAATGCTTGCTTGATAGAACGCGATGCTCTGTTGAGCCTGAAGGCGTTTCTCGTCTAATCCTTCTAGCTCCTGAAGCCTTAAAAGGTCATTATTTTCCTGAGTCAACTCATTAGCGACTGCTATCCTGAGTGACGGAATTTGAATTTCGATGGGAAGAACTACTTCACTCCCGTAGACCAATGAGAATGGGGTGCAACCTGTCGGTGCCCTGACCGTTGTGCGGTACGCCCAGAGACATTCTCCCAACTTCTCGTTCCAATCTCTCTTATTTGAAGAGACGAACTTCTTCAAGAGTTTGATAATGGTTTTGTTGAAGGCTTCCGCCAAACCATTAGCAACTGGATAATATGCCATAGAGGCAATATTTCGTATCCGATTTTTATCGTAAAATCGGTGAAACGCCTGGCTGATGAACTGGGGCCCATTGTCATGGATTATCCTTCGGGGAATCCCAAAGCGATAAATGACGTGATGCTTGAGGAAGCTGATCACATTAGATGCCTTCACCTCAGTAAGAGGGATCGCCTCTGCCCATTTGGAGAAATAATCCGTGATGGCCAGTATGAACTGATGACCTCTGGAAGAAGACGGGTGAATAGGACCAATGATATCCATACCCCATGCTTCGAAAGGCCAGGATGCAACCGTAGGATGTAGATGTTCGGACGGTTGATGTATGAAGTCTGCATGAACCTGACAGGCTCTGCATTGTCTGGCATACTTGATTGCGTCTGCGATCATAGTGGGCCAGTAATATCCCATTCTCCTAATACGATCATGTAGCTTATGACCGGGTTGATGAGCTCCACATACGCCATCGTGAGCTTCACGGATAATCTGCTGTGCTTCGTCATTAGAGAGACATCTCAATAGCAGTCCGTCGTAGGTCCGACGATATAGGCACTGTGATGATGCGTCGAAGTAGAAGCGCAATGATCGTCTTTTGACGGATACTGCTTCTTTAGGGTCCTCCGGCAAGATTCCGTATGCCACGAAATCTATAAAGGGGCTTTTCCAATCCCTCCTGGGAGGATCGGTGTTCACAGCGTAGCTGCGTTCTATGTGAAAGTTGTTCTTCACACAGAATAAATCTCTGTTAAGAAGGATTACCGAATTTTGCCTTCTTATAGGAGTAGCTAAATCTGCAGCTAGACTGGCTAGGGCATCAGCTTCCAGATTCTGAGATCGAGGTACATGCTCTAGGAAGAATCCTTTGAATGTCATAGCTATCTCGACCGTTGCTTGGTGATAGGGGATGAGGTCTGGATTCCGGACTTCATATATTCCTCTGACTTGATTGACGATCAGCAGAGAATCACCGAAAGCTTCCAGAGATTCGACCCCCAGCTCTTTAGCGACTTGGAGCCCGATTAGTAGAGCATTATACTCCCAGTGGTATCCGAAAGGCAGTATAATTTTCGTCCTCAGGATGCATCTTGATCTGATTGTATCCTGAAAATCCGTCCATGAAAGAAATACGTTCAAAACCGCATGTATTGTCAATCATGACGTCTGTGATGGGAAGAGGAAACTCGTCCTTGGGGCAGGCTGCATTCAGATCTCGGTAATCGATGCAGACTCGTACTTTCCCATTTTTCTTCATGACCGGGACAACATTGGCGACCCAGTCGGGGTGTTGTTCCTCCCGGATGAAACCGCAGGCTATCAACTTCTTGACTTCAGCTTCAATGGCGTCCATCATATTCGGGCAAAACTGGCGTTGGTGCTGCTTCACAGGCTTCGAATCGGGCAATATGTTGAGTTTATGAGTATCCGCCTTTGGATCAAGTCCAGGCATATCCTCATAATTCCATGCAAAGACGTCGATATATTCTTTTATCAGCTGGATAACTTCTTCCCTTTCAGCTGGGGAAAGATTGTTACTGATAAATATCGGCTTTGGCGAAAGTTTATCCCCAACGTCAATCTGGATAACTTCATCTTTAGTGGGAGGTTCTCTCTGCTCGAAGCGGAACTCCCATTGTGTATCCATTTACTGAGCCCAAGCGTCATTCTCAAATAGTTCGGATTCTTGTTCGTTTGATTCGAAGGGATCCGTCACTACCATATTTACTGGTAATGTTTGCTCGAGAGCATGAGATGAGTTGGAGGGTAACGAGCCGTCTTGAAAAGAGGAAAAGACATCCTCTCTTGACTTGGAAGTTGCAAGGGAGGCGGCATACCCTAACCCAAAACGGGTTTGTTGATAGTGGGGATTGCCGAGCAGCGGCGTTCGTCTGCCTTTCCCGTAGTTGAGACATGGTTCCAGCTTCAAGTCGTAACCCATACTTTGTATGATCTTTAAAGCTTGCGGGCTGTACCTGTGAACTTGTATTTCACCAGCATCGTCATCGAAGACATCGTCTCGTATAGTCGGTTCGTTGCGCATGCGGCCGAAGACTATTGAATGCTGACTGCTATGGGCGGGCGGAACAATGAAGATAGAATCCTCATGTGGTCCATATGTCGTGACGATATTGGATGATGACGCTACTTCCCACACGTACGGATGACAGGAATCTATAGCTGCCAAGAATTTTTGTGCTATAGGCTCTATATCGTCATGGGGAGAGGGTATATCTGCTCAGAGGTAAGATGGACATGGCAGTTTTTATGGACTTAACACTACTGGTGTACTTAGAATTAAGTACGGATGTTAAGTGTAGGTGACGATCGATATCAGAGGTGATATGGACATGATAATTGATAGCCGAAAGTTTATTCAGAGGTAATATGAACATGACAAACTTTTTAATTGTGACTCCATTTGGGATGGAGGTACACATCTGCTCAGAGGTAATATGGACATGGCAGTTTTTGTGGACTTAACACTACTGGTGTACTTAGAATTAAGTACGGATGTTAAGTGTAGGTGACGATCGATATCAGAGGTAATATGGACATGATAATTGATAGCCAAAAGTTTATTCAGAGGTAATATGAACATGACAAACTTTTTAATTGTGACTCCATTGGGGATGGAGGTACACATCTGCTCAGAGGTAATATGGACATGTCAGTTTTTGTGGACTTAACACTACTGGTGTACTTAGAATTAAGTACGGATGTTAAGTATAGGTGACGATCGATATCAGAGGTAATATGGACATGATAATTGATAGCCGAAAGTTTATTCAAAGGTAATATGAACATGACAAACTTTTTAATTGTGACTCCATTGGGGATGGAGGTACACATCTGCTCAGAGGTAATATGGACATGGCAGTTTTTGTGGACTTAACACTACTGGTGTACTTAGAATTAAGTACGGATGTTAAGTGTAGGTGACGATCGATATCAGAGGTAATATGGACATGATAATTGATAGCCGAAAGTTTATTCAGAGGTAATATGAACATGACAAACTTTTTCCGAAAAATTTACTATAGAGTGATTTTCTCGAGTGGGGACAGACCTATAGGATCCACTGGGGAAACTTTCAGAGGTTCATCATCCTGTATTTTTCTTGAGGGAGCAATTTGTCACGTTTTAAGGTGAACCCAGCCCGCAGTGATTGTCCCCTCGTTTATAGATGTAAAGTGATGACCTTGGCATCGATCAACTCCTGAATTCTTCTTTTTAACAAATAGCAGGCCCTCGTAGGGTGATGAATGTACCGATGGAAGAGACAATAATCTGGATCATCGACTTTGCTGGCCTTCTCAGGGTATCTGATGTTGGGAACCTGAAGTTTGTTTTCTTTTATCAACATGTTGAAGATTTCAATGATGTCATCTTCTTTGAAGGAAAAAGCCCTTTTCAGTTTTTGGGATCCTGATGCCTGAGTCTTTTGATCTCCCGGGAGGATCGCCCTCGTTGCATCATATTTGGATTTTGAGAGAATTCTACCTCCTGCTCTGGACATTACCCTATTTCGTTGAGGTAGGCCACCCCCATGCTTGTCGTCTCGTTCGTTCATAGAGGTTGGTTTGGAAGGACCGGCCTCTGGTATTACAGGATCATCCTCTGGAGGTTTGGAGTTTGCAGGAGACGCGGTGTACCCCAACCCAAAACGAGTTTGTTGATAGTAAGGATTACTATGCAACGGTGTTCGTCTGCCTCTTCCATAGTTGAGGCCTTGTTTTGATTTTAAATCATAACCCATGCTCTGTATAATCTTCAAAGCTTGTAGGCTATACCTGTGGATTTGCATTTTCCCATCCTCAGACTCGCGAAATTCTTCTCGTACAACCGGACCGCTCTGCCTGCGACTGAAGACTATTGGATGCTGGTCGTCGTGAGTTGGAGGGACAATAAAGGCATCATTTTCATATGGTTCATATATCATGATGACATTAGATGTTGATGCATCTTCCCATACGATCTCTCCCCGTTTGACAGTTAGGGGATCTGAAGCCTGTTTATGACTCCTGTCTTTGTGTCTCTGGATCAGATAGGTACGCAGGTCGGAAGGATTTACAGAAGAAGAAGAAGATTGCTTGTTCCTTCTGTTCACCGCAGTGGGCATGCGGATGTTGGGAACCACAGTTTTCCCTGTGCCACCCGTGTATAGCAGGTTGGCCATCTGGTCGGCGGATAATCTCCGAGGAGCGCGCCTTTCCGCAATTTGAGCCTTCTTTACGCTAAGGGATTCTTCCTGGCGTAAACTGGAGCTCTGCTTCGTCTGGCATAAAGCCGAGGAGGCCCTTAGCCGGCCATCAGTTCCTCGCGTAACCCGGAGGGTGGGCAGATTCTTCCCTTGCTGGCGTAGAGGCCGAGAAGTTGAGCAGTCTGCTACTTGCTTTCCCTTGCGTAGATTGCAGGGATCATCTGGTTTCCCGTGGAGGGCAGATGCAGTTTTACGCGCGGAGCGCATTTGGTACTTCTGATTTGGCTCTGAGGCTTTATCAGAAGTTCTGTCTATTCCGTCGAGGACGAGAGACTGAATTTCACGCGCAGAACGCGGAGGATACTTCTGGGTTAGCCCTGAGGCATTGCCAGAAGTTTTGTCTGTTCCGCCGAGGACGGGAGACTGAATTTTATGCGCAGAGCGCGGAGGATACTTCTGGGTTAGCCCTGAGGCATTGCCAGAAGTTTTGTCTGTACCGCGCATGGCGGAAGACTGAATTTTACGTGCAGGGCACGGAGGGAGCAATGCTACAACCTCATTGGTCGGAGAGATCAGAGAGATCGGAGAGTCCACAGGAATGGTAGAGGATGTCTTGGGCATCCAGACCTTGCGAGACTTCCCGTTGTCTTGGACTGAGAGAGAGTGAGAGCTACCCCCTGTTCGAAGCATGTCTTCGTAGGCAGACTGGTCGAACTGGACGACCAGTGTCTTCTTCACGGATCCCACAGATACCACATCGTGTTGAGCAATTGCTTCCTCATCAGAAGAGAAAGATGTCCCCAGCAGAGTCTCCATCTTGTTTATGGTGATAAACGAAAGAATAAAATGTATATAAGACGAGGTTTATACGAAACCCGTTTTCTTTGGTTTACAAACAAGCTTGTACAATTTAATCCTATACGAGGATGTGGGAGTACAATTTATTTAATCTGGGTAAATATTGCTATAGGTGTCTGATCTGCAGTCGATCACTTTAGCCCTTGGACCACACGATGATGAAGAAGTGTCGTAGAAGACAGGACGCAGCTTCGAAGGTTGCGAAAGAGGATGGATGCACGATGCCAATGTCGTCGATCACTACTCTTTGCCTGAGCTTCGGATTCTCTCTCTCTCTCTCTCTCTCTCTCTCTCTTGACCTCTAGTTCGATCTTTCTTGGAAGTTCGACCTCGGATCTATATTTCTCTCTCTTTCAATTTTGTCGACCTCGGATCTGATATTGGGCTTCTTGACCAATTTTTCCGACCTGTTTCTCTGTTGATAGAGGTCGCTATTTATAGAGTTTTAGTGACAGTGACCACTCAGTCGGTTAAAAACCGAGTAGTGGAAAGTACAGCACCCTTTTACACAACGGTTAAAATAACCAATGCCGGCGTATAGATGCTCCTTTGAATGAGCGTGTGACGCGGGTCCAACTAAGGGACAAAACACGTATAATTGCTACGAAGATCACGGCGTAGAAGCCACGTAGGTAGGTATCCCTCGTGTAGAAGAGGTGGGCGTAGAAGCCAATGTCTGTCACCATGGCGTAGAAGCCAAGTAGGCATAGAAGCCAGGTAGGCGTAGAAACCTGATGGCATAGAAGCCGAATGAACATAGAAGCTGAGGAGGCGTAGAAGCCGTGAGAGCATAGAAGCTGAGGCGGCGTAGAAGCCGAGAGAGCATAGTAGCTGAGAAGGCGTAGAAGCCGAGAGAGCATAGAAGCTGAATGGGCGTAGAAGCCGAGCGGGCACAGAAGCTGAATGGGCGTAGAAGCCGCTGCGTAACGTGCCAGAGTGATGATGTGGACGTCTTAGCCGGAATTACGGCTCTCGAAGATATAACCGAATCTCCCGCATTAAATGCAGAGATCTGCCACCATCTTGTGCATTAAATGCAGATGCTTGTCTTTAAGATTTGCCATCATTCCGCGCATTAAATGTAGATACACGTCTCGAATCCTGCACACAGAGTAGCTGCTGATATGGCAATCTATTTGTCTTCCGCGGAGCGTAAGAAGCTCACGTCTGCCTGTGTAGAACTAGGCAGCGTATTCCCTTGTATGCGTAGGAGTAGTTTACGCCAGGAGGATGTCACTAAACGACGATTCGGTGACATTTAATCAAATCTCTTGCATTAAATGCAGAGATCCACCATCATCCTGTGCATTAAATGCAGAGGCATGCTTTGAAGGTCTGCCACCGTTCTGTGCACCAATCACAGAGACGTGCCTCGAGAAACTGTCACCGCTCTGTGCATTAAATGTAGAGGCGTGCCTCGAGCCCTGTACGAAGTGCAGCTTTTGACGTGGCAGGCGGTTTGTCTTCCGCGACGCGTAAGGGGCTTCACGTTTGCCTGTATAGAACTAGGCAGCGTATTCCCTTGTATGCGTAGGAGTAGTTTACGCCAGGGGGATGTCACTAAACGACGATTCGGTGACATTTAATCAAATCCCTTGCATTAAATGCAGAGATCCACCATCATCCTGTGCATTAAATACAGAGGCATGCTTTGAAGGTCTGCCACCGTTCTGTGCACCAATCGCAGAGACGTGCCTCGAAAAACTGTCACCGCTCTGTGCATTAAATGCAGAGGCGTGCCTCGAGCCCTGTACGAAGTACAGCTTTTGACGTGGCAGGCGGTTTGTCTTCCGCGGTACGTAAGGGGATTCACGTTTTCCTGTGTAAAACTAGGCAGTGTATTCCTCTGTTTACGTAAAAGCGGTTTATGCAATGGAAATGGCAGTAAATGACAGCCTGGGTTGCAGTGTCGCGCCATCATTATAGCCGTCACCTGGGTAGTCGAGCAGTATTCCTTTGTCAGAAGTCCAGACGTCAGGTTCATTACAGGATCTGACAGGTTCATTTCGGGGACGACGAAGCGTTCCTCGTACGCTTTAATGCTGCATTGAAAGCGGATGTGTTTTACGCCATAGAGGCGATGAAGCACCCTGTTTACGCTGAAGCAGGCTGGACATACTGCACTTACGCGGATGGTCCCTTGAGCTTTAATATTTCACGCTGTGCTCAGCGGAAAAAGCTCTTGTTTTGCATGTTGATGGCTCTGAGATCATCTCTTTACCCTGCCCCGCACCAATAAGCTGCGTATAGCCATCCGGCGTATTTTTCATGCTTCTACACCTGTTTTTGCTTAGCCTACACACTTAAAAATACAGACGATACGTACTAGTCGCTAGGGGAATCACCCATTGTATACTAATAAGAATACAACGCACCTAGCTAAGGGAATAATCCCATCTTGTATTGCTTGTGTTAGAATATGGAAATGAAACTTGGCTTATAGTTAGACCCTCGCATGCTACCATAGCTCCGTGCAAGTAGACTCCACTTTATTGTCTCGAACTAGTCGAGTTGATGTCTTTATGTTATCTATCTTATATGCAATGCTTGTCACAGGATAATGTTACGGTATGGAACACAAAACATGGTTCACTTACCTGAGGCAGGAAGACTATCGAAATAGTCGTTGCGAGCCAAGTAACGAAAACATGGAAAGACTTCGGCACCATAAGGTCACCAAGACGGTTTTCCGTGCCGGGAACTACATAATGAAAGATTTGAAGAAACTATAAGAAAGTAATGGAAGTATCAAGTAAAAGAACTGAACTGTGCTGATAAGTAAAGAGAACAAGAATCATGGTTCGGGGTGGCTTGTAACAGGTTCGTTCCTGCGTCTACAGCCATCGTCGTTTATTCGGGATGGCTTGTAGCAGGTTTGACCCTGTGTCTACAACCATCGTCGCTCATGCAGATCAAAAGATAAGATAATAGAACAAGATAAGATAAAAGTCTCGCATGGTCATGGCCAACTTGTGCACAAGGGTAGGGTTCTTGCGGACGGTACACCGGTCGCACTGGGGCCGATCCGGTCCGGACGGAGCATTATGGATAGTCACGCTAATAGCCTAGCAAGGTTATGGCGGGAGGGCTTGTAGCGGGTTCGCTACCTGCGTCTATAATCGAACCTCTCTCCAAGTCCACTTTCCTTCTGTTCCATCTGAGTCAAAGTCCGCTTCCATCGGTAGCCGCTCCGCACCTCGCCCTATGCTCAAGCAAGTTCTGGTCGAGCAGAGCAAGCTTGATTCTTCTTCTTCTCTCAGTCGAGCCTAGCAGAAAAAGAATTTCACGTTCTTCCTTTTGGGAAGGGAGGATTAGGGAAATCCTATGATTTCTGCTTGACTATCATCCAAAATGGCTTATAGCGCTAGTGACCATTCATATAGACTAAGTTTGGCTCGATTGTGGCAATCTGCGTGCGAGTCATTGCATTGTGCCCAACCTGAATCTGAGTCTGAGTAACATGTCTGAATCAACCTAAAATCTGTGAATAACATGTCTGAATCAACTCGAATCTGTGTATAACATGTCTGAACCACCTGAATATCACAATCTAGGAAATAACAGTAACTCGTGCACCTGAATCAGGAATACGTTCGTGACACGTGTGTTTGCTTATGTAATTCCTTTGATTTTCTTATATATATATTCGTGCTTGGTTTAACTTGGTTTTATCCTTAGACAGGGAAGAACAAATGATAAGTTGGTAAGTATCGTCGTGTTCTTTTATATTGCACGGTGTACTGCCACATGAGTTAGGATTTATATCGTATGCCATGAAACTGAACCTAAGGCCAGACTAGAAAGACAACATAATAGTCGGTGCACGGAACTAATATAACGTGTTTGGATTTGTCAAGCGGTCGAGAAGTCTCCTTACAATTGCATTCATGTACTGATAACCCACCAGATTTCTTGCAGGGTGTGGAAGAATCTCGTTCGGTGTGGAGTATCCTCGTGTACGCACTAAGGCATGGAGTTTGCTCTAGAGCCTTGGAGTGCTGCATCCGGAGCTGAAGCACATATACAATACATAATCTTGGAACATCGCCTATGTATCATCCCATGTTGTAAGTCGCTTGGCACGCCTTTATTTGTTTCAAGAGAGAGAGGGAGATAGAGAGAGAAAGAGCTTAAGCGACTTGTAATCTCGGCCTAGAACCTCTTGTAATGTTGCTTGATTATCAATAAATAACATGTTGTTATTTCATACTTGTGTTTATTCAATGCTTTCGCTATGATGACTCTGTGAACTTGTTATATATCGCATATCTGGTTTCTTATTCTGCTGCATTCGAACTATCTGTACGACTTTGTGGCTTAGTTATTTCTCCGCCTGTTCAGATCACTTGGCCTTGCGCGGATGCAGCTTGGACTCATACGGCATCACGTCCTGATGGGAACGATCGTCCTGCTGGAGAGCTGGCACGATGATTCGTACCTAGCGGGGATGGCCAATCCTGCGGGAGATCGGGGCATGACAGGTGCGGCCTTCTCTATAATGGATTTGGGTGCAGCGAAGGCTATTCTTGGGATAGAGATCAGTCGAGAGGGAGAGAGAGAGAGAAAGAAAGATAGAGAGTGAAAGATTCCAAGATAATTTATTTGTCCCAAAAGAAGTACATTCACCGGGTACTTCTGCGTTTCAAGATGGATGGGTCAAAAGAAGTGAGCAACCCCCTTGCGGCTCACTTTAAGCTTATTGTGGAGTAGTGGCCATCTACCGAGGATGGAAAGCAGACATGAATCGGGTTCCATATGCTTCAGTAGTGGGGAGTCTCATGTATGCCATGGTGTGTACAAGGCCAGACATCGCTTATTCAGTTGGCATGGTTAGTTGGTATCAATCCAATCCTGGGAGTGTACATTATAGTGGGGTCAAATGAATTCTACGATACCTTCAGGACACTGCTGATTGGAGGATTTTATTTGGTGCTGACAAGCCAAAGTTGGTCGAATATATTGACGCTGATATGGCTGAAGATGTAGACACGAGGAGATCGACTTCGGGCTATGTGATGATGTTTGTTGGTGGAGCGGTATAGTGGCAGTTGCGGTTGCAAAAGTGTATTGCCTTGTCTACGACAGCGGTAGAGTACAGTGCCCAGCGACGGAGTTTTACAATGAGTTGATGTGGATAAAGAAGTTGTTGCAGGAAATGGGTCTAAAGCAAGAGCAGTACATTTTGCTTTACGATAGCCAGAGTTCAATCGAACATGGAAAGAACCCGACATTTCATAGTCGGTTCAAGCATATTGAGACTCGGTATCATTGGATACTAGATGTGCTTATAAAGAAGGACGCGACGCTTGTGAAGGTTCACATTGATAAAAATGAAGCAGATATGTTCACGAAGGTTCTACTAAGGAGAAAGTTAAAGTACTGCAGGCAGATCGTCGGTATGACGAGCTTCTCTACCTAGTTGGGAAGGGAGAGATTTATTGGAGTGGGTGGGGTTCCCAACCTTTGTTGAGAACACCCAGGAGTGCGACAAGCGTCATCCGTGTATCAAAGAAGCTCGGGAAGGTGACGAGTGCCATTCGTAGTTTGAATATACTCGAGAAATTAGAGCAGGAGCTTCTGCCCAGACCTAGGGTGAATTCGGCATGAGTTCGATCTCCAGGACGACTGATTAAGCAAACATGTGATTCCTCACCAGGGACAAGGGTTTGATTTCTTTGGCATAGGTCGCGGAGGAATTTGGTAAGTGTTAGTATATTTTCTTTCAGCAATTCCCTTATACGTAGTTGTTCTTGTATACATGTTTCGTCTATAGTTAGTTGTTTCTTAGTTATAGTTGTTCCTTTACTTGCTTTCCCTTTATGAATATTTTATAATGTTACATATGGAATGTTCATGTATCTTGTTACTTCCCATTGAGGACCTAGACTTTTCTCCATATATAGACGAGTATCCGCTAATCTACAAACAAAGACCTAACATAGCGACATTTTCCATAGACGATATCAAGATTTTTTTTCTTACAAGTTTCCATGAGCATGGACTCATTTATTTTTCTTTCAATGTTATTTGTCTCCCCCTGACTATTCGTTAGCTTTGTTGCACTTTGACATTTAGTTTTTTTGACACTAAGTTTCATTTAAATATAGTTAAACTATTTTCTTTATTTGTTTGTGGATGATATTTATACTTACCTTGTACTACTAAGGATATAGACTTGAGTCCTCTATAAACAGTGCAAGTACGAATAGTGGGGATTTTATAGTTGAAATATCTATCGATTCATACCAGCTGGCCAAGTCACGTGTTAGTCCTGTGAGATTTGGGACTGGGGTGTAACAAATATGGATTTGTTTGGCTTTATTCATGTGTCTTGCATTGTTTCCCTCCATAGCAGTAACCACTACATGATTATTAGAACATGAGAAATATGAAAAACACTAGAAACATTAGAAACATGTTAACCGTTACAAGAACATGTAAAGATACCAACTAGAACTTCTAAATCCGTATGTGCAACATGTATTAGAATAATTGTGATGATAAGATAACAAAATACTATAAGTTATTCATGAATCACAAAACATTATATATCAAATTATAACTATATCCATTTAAGTATTGTACTTGTATGTTATCGTGACTAATGAAGGAGACCAATACCACAAACTACGAGCTATCAGAGTCTATTCTCGAGATAAAAAAAACCCACAATCATCATCAAAGCACCATTATACAATAAGATCAATAATCATGCAAAGAGAGTTAAAATCAGGTTTAGTACTAGGAAGGTAAGTCATTTGTCGATTACGTTACTAGGACTACTTATTAGCTAAGTTAACTAGCATACTTACTAGATAAGTCATCTAGACCTAGGTTATCTAGTCCATTTAAACTAGGACAAATATATCATGTTTGTATCTGACCTACGACAGACAAACTAAGACAAAATGGTCACCACAAGGTTAACGATCTCGTTTGACGATATGTACAGTCACTTAGTAGATTTTTGCGACATGAGTCTACTTGAATCAACATATTTCAATTTTTACATATAAATTTTGAGATACATGCTCGATACGATTTAATTAAATAATTAAAAATAACAGTTTGATCAATTTAATTTTGTCACGCCCCGCTCCCATAATACTGGATAAATACGGGGACTGACATGGCCAACCGTACCTTGCAGAATATCGAAGTAAGCCGTAATGTGTTAAGGTTGTCTGGAAGACAAATGGGTGAACTATAGCATGCTATGACGTCAGTCCTAAGGCCGACAAATCATATTATCTCAATCCAACAACACAAGTACAAGAGTATATCATACATGAAAGTAAAAAAGGCATCCCAAATTATGTCACATATGATCATGAAGCTAGTGAATACAAAATGCTGCACTAGCAGAGTTTAAATATACATGATCAAATATACCAGCCATGGTCTAATATATACATCATGTTGACCGTAGTCAGAGAAGTGATCTCAAAATAAGGGGCTAACACTTCCTCTTGCTAAAACACCACAAAAAGGAATAACACTATGAGGGGTGGAGGAAGGAAACCCACTCGCGAGCTTCGGCCGCAGTCCTACGAGTGCGAGCCATATTGCTGGAAGTACGGTGGATCCTGGGTCTCCTCGGGATAATCTGGCTATACAAAACCAGGGGGGTCAGAACCCCAAGCAACAAGTACCACAAAGGAGCTCGAGGTGATAGACCAAACACATCATAACATAAGCAAAAGAGATATATATAAGAAATAAATGCAGATTAGTTTTATAAAAAAAAAGGTTTTGTAAAATAAAACTGATTTTTGTAAACATAAAAAGGTTTTATAAGTGAAACTGATTTTTCAAAACATAAACTTATTGGTAAATGGTCTGGTAACTTAACTGCAACTAAAACATAACTGGAACATATACTGGAACATATACTAAAATACAAAACAACAACTTGTAGTGCCGCAGCACGCACAAACTCGATCAGTCATGGAGCCCTTGCCTAGCAGGGTTGTTCCATGCTGCATGGAGCCCTTGGGGATCGGGGTAGCCGGTAGCACAATATTCTTCCCTCCCAATGATCTAGGTAAATATTATCTTGTTTAATCATTACTAAATTATTTCAAGTTCTCGAGTCGTAGACACTCGAGAACTTCCCTAGAATGACGGATCACGGGTACGAGTTTTTCACGAGTTATCGTATCCGCGACTCACAATACATTGGACAATACTCACACTCGATTGTCCGATGCCAAATATAATAGATTTTCATAAAAAAATATTTCCACGGTGTCATGAGGATTGTGGAATTGTACATAAACGGGTCTGGTAACGTAAACTTGTATCGACATAAGGAAGCACACAACAGTAATCACTAAAAGGAATTACTAAATGAAACATAATAAAAATACACACAAAATATTTTTGTCGTATGTGCCCACTGGCCGTACGGACTCATCTGTCGCATGCGCTCACTAGCCGCATGGACTTATCTGCCGCATGTACCCACTGGCCGCATGCTCAGGGTTAAAGTCTACTCCTCGGGACAAGTGTCAAAGTGACGACAAATAAATAAAATATCAGTAAAGTGACATTAAGTGATTGATGTGACATGCCATAAAGTGTGTTAGAAAGAAAAGACAAAACCATAAAAAGATGTGCAAGGGTGAAGCAGAGTTATACAGCAAAAGAGAAGAGGCGCATAGTGCCAATGCCGTATAAGTCCGCTTGCCGCATGCTAAGATTGCCGCATAGATGCCCCTATTGGACTTAGCGAATTTTTTATTCGTTCAGCGAGTGAAACACAAGCAGTTCAAGGATAAGCTCCAGAACACTGTATGATGTACAGTCATGCATCCAACAAGATGGACGCATACTGTCAGTATGCGGCAAGGAGTTCAGGCCGCATAACCCTCTCGGGTCGCATAGAGCTCTCTGCCGCATAAGTCGTTGGCCGCATGAAGACTTCATCTTCTCCAACAGCAGGTTCAGCCATGGCCGAAACTCCAAAAACCCAAAAAAAAAATTGTTTTCTTCAAAAAAACTCCATTTTAACTCCAAATTAAGTGAATCAAAAGTCAAAATGCTCGAAATAAAATCCTCTAACATAAGGAACCACTATTTTTTGAAAGCACTAAGTTTTAATAGATAAAATCCAACAAAAACTCATAGAACACATAAAAACCCTAAACTTAAAACTCAGATCTACAAAAAATTATACATCAAAATCCAAAACTCCAGGAACTAAATATGATCATCAACTCAAGGAGAAAATTTTATATCAAATACATTTTTAAAACAACATCAAATAAAAAATTCAAAAATCAAGGTTTCACCATTGAGCAAGATGTACTTGCCTTGGGTGGCTCCTAGCCTCTACCTCTCATGGTCCAAGTCATAGTAACTTCTCCCTAGGGTTAGGGTAAGGGGGAGCTTGAGGGAGAGGAGGAAGGAGGAAAATAAAATGAAGAATAAGAAAGAGAGAAGAGAGAAAAGCTCATATATATATATATATATATATATATATATATATATATATATATATATATATATATATATATATATATACCAATAGGGGAGAGAAAGGGGTTTAGTGATGGCTTCGATCAAATAAACCGAACCAGGTGTCAATTCTACATGCGGGTCCTAAACCGGGTCTATGGCAATGCCAATGGGTAATCTACTGGTCTCGGGTAGTCTCTCTCAGAAACAGAAAAAAAAAATGACAGGAACCAACATATGAAATACAACAGGAAATGCATTATCAGGAAAATTAAATTCTAGAAATTCAAGAAATACCAAATCTGGATTCGGATGTGACAAATGTTGTCAGATTGCTATGAATAAATATAGGGACATGAAACTTACCATAAACGCAACTAAAGAAATGGATCGATGATCCAATAGTCAGATCTTCCAAAAAGTCCAAAATATTAAATATGGACATCAAGAAGAGTTAGTTATCACACACAGTGTGTGATTGAAATATGGATAATTGAACCGTATAGGCTAAATTAGATACAAAAGGAATGAGTTACCTAAAAATGGATTAAGAATCGGCTACCATAGCATGAAGATACGACTTCGAGAAGTGGAAGGGGCTACTAGACACGTACTGGATACGTCATACCGTTCAAACGATTTTAACAAATAAAATGACATCGTGGTTGCTCAAATTTATCCAAACTTGAAGTTGGTCACCCCACGAGTACAACGGTAAAATCGAGTCACCCTACAAGTACAACGGTGAAGTCGGGTCACAAAATTGACAATCAAATTTCGTATGATGAGCAAGTGAAGTGATGACACGATGTCCTCCTTATGTATTGTCCAAGGCTTCATAACAATGCATTTGTAAGGTATATATAAGTCGTAGGAGATCGAGAAAGGTATGGACAGAAGGATTTATAGAAAGAGAGATGGTAGTTTTCGGTTTAGGGGTGGTTTGGTGTAAACCCCCTCACCCAAACTTAGGTTTAGAGATTAAATTTAGTATTATTCTGGATTAATTAATTGGAGTTATTATTCACTTCTTTGATTTTGATTCAGTTGTTGGACCTTACCATTGCTTAAATATCTAGAGCACTATACTTGCTTTTGTCTTCCAACAAAATTCACATCCTTGACCTAGACGAGCCAATCTTTGATCTAGATCTTTGTGTCACACATAAACACACTCTCTTGTGCTTCATTTTAATTGTACAAC
The DNA here is from genome assembly GCA_036927795.1 of Iris macrosiphon. NCBI lineage: Eukaryota > Viridiplantae > Streptophyta > Magnoliopsida > Asparagales > Iridaceae > Iris > Iris macrosiphon. The sequence goes on along the minus strand of JAYESA010000001.1, from coordinate 36,551,272 downwards.
ATTCGTCACCCAATATCTAAAATTTGAACATAAACTTTTAACCTATGTCCGTTCCAATCGAAATTGGAGATACAACTTCGACTCGTTCCTTGCAACCCAATATACAACCATAATCTACTCTGATTCTACTACATACATGACACTTGTGTCCCACCCAATTGGACACATACACACTTCCAATTTATTGACAAACATCAATGACACAATTTCTACTCATTTTGGGAAACCGACTTGACCGAGCCCAAAATGAGTCCAAACACCAATTTGAACCCTCATACACCATCACATGGATCATGCCAAATACCAAACATTATTTTCCCTCTCTACACAACACCAAACACCCTCCTCATGACCAATAACCCATTTTTAAACCCATGGAGAATTAATTTTAGATTTTACCTCTTGGAGAATTATTCCCTCACTCAACCATTTATACACCTCATTAATTACCCTCCATATGAGGACACCCATTTGTGTGGGCTGATTTGATCTATCCCTAACACTCCCTAACACTCATTTATTATAAACCTATAATAGGAAACCCCCTACATAGCATTTAATACCCCTTCCCCTTATCTTGCAGTAGTTGCACCACTCTCATCTCTCTTCCCATACTTGGCCGGCCAGAGCCATACCCCCTCCTTACTTCACTCCTCTACTTTTTCTCTTCTTCTTCTTCTTCATTTACTCCTCCCCTTCTCTTCCCTTTATTCTGCTGCTGCCACTGCTTATTCTGTTGTTGCCGCGTTTATACTACTGCTGTTGTTGCTTCAATCTGTCATTGCTACTTCCCTTGCTGCAGATGCTGGTCTTCTTCTTCTTCATCCCTGTACCCCACCCGAGAACCTCAGGCCACCCCCTACCCGAGCACAAGCTCCTCCCTTGCACCCGACTGTGCACACCCCACCCGAGCACCCTCTCCTACTTCAAGTTCGCCTCCCTTTCACTTGTTCTTGAGGTAATCTTCTTCTTCATCTTGTTCTTCTTCTTAATATATATATATATATATATATATATATATATATATATATATATATATATATATATACATTAACTTCTTATTCTCCTTTATATAAATATATATGCATGACCACACCTTCTTGATCTTCGATTCCTTGTTGTTCATCACCTTTTAAATTGTTGAATGAAAGTATATATACACCCATGTTGAATGACACTTGCCATGCTCCTCACAACCTAACACTTGTATCTAACCTATTAATCATTTGTTAACACTCTTAATAAACTCCAATTTAACTTTAATTTCAGAATATATATAATTTTTAATGTTGTTTAGTGTTGATTTATGCACTATTAAGGTTGGATTAGTTTAAGACTAGTGGTGGTGAATGTTATCTAGGTTTTTATGTTAGTTGAGATATACCTATAAAAAGTGACATGTGTTAGAGAGTGATTATCACTATGTGAGATTAAATTCTTGTTTATATATATATATATATATATATATATGAGGTGCACATGTGTGGAATGAGAGATTGCAAGTCATCCAATTAGTATGCCATGTTAGGATAACCCTAGACTTGATATATTGCTTGTATGCACTTGTTGTGTTAGAATTTAGTGATGATGTTAGAGAGTAGTGGTGATGGTTTATATATAAAAGAGACACCCTAACCTAGTAATTAGTGCACAAGTTGAGTTACTTGAGTATCTTAATATGTAGATAATTGCTAGTGTGTAATTTAAGCTACTTTGACTTGTTGTGCACAAATAATTAGAGGACATTTTATATATTTGTGCATGGAAACCTAGAGGGAAAATATTAGTAAATTTGTGTTGGGAAGTAACTTAGCGTTTGTCATTGAACCTAGAATGACGTTGTGCTAGTTGTGTTATTGTGCGTTTTTAGTATGTATTAGTGTAATGGCTAATTTAATATTATTATATTTAGGTTCGTTGGATCGCACTAGCGTGGATTCAGGAGCAAGTTCTTTGTACCTTCAGCTTGGAGATCCAAGCAAGTATACATTGTCTTATTGTACTATTTAAATTCAGTTATTATTATTCATATATTATGTGCTCTAAATATTATATAACTGTGCGCGTCCTAGAATGACTCGGGTGCAGTCGACGAATGCGTAGACATTAGGACTTGTGTTGACCTAGTTCTAGAGAACGTACCTAAAGTTGCGGAGTTATCATTATAACTCTGAGGCATAGTCACGTATTATTTCACGTCACAGAGTAAGTTCATGTTAGGACACGGACTTACATACTTGACTGGTCATCGGTGCGAGTAGCACATATGACGGTACATAGCAAAGTTGTATAGCTCTTTGTGACTTGCATTAGAGTTACGAGATGTTCAAGTAGTACTTAAGACTTGTACATTGGCATTAGTCGGGGAGGACAACTAGTAGGCGTATGTGACACCCACATTGGTCACCGTTGTATCCCGAGGAACTACGAGAATTGTTGACCCCCTTTATGTAGATTTTCTGTTCTTTGGAGCGATACAAACGTTATTATTCAGGCGCCGCATTCTTCAGAGCGTTATGGTTGTTATTACATACATAAGGGCCCCGGATATAGGGGGCATATGTGGCAAATATTAGCCAGTCATGACGATTGGTGAATTACGTCAGCATATGTCTAGCATGACTTATCCATACGTACCGAAGTATCCTCAAATTGCATTCACGTAGATGGATAGTTTACTCTGATTTAATTTACTCGATATTTATATTATGGCATATACCTTTTGTACCTTGTTACGTCCCTTTGAGGACTTGGTTCCCTTCCAAGTTATTTGAGCAGGTTGTATGATGCTTGATTTAGTGGAGCGTTGGACATCTTTGCAGGTATCATTATATCTTTCCTCGATATTATGTACTACTTCCCATTATGATTCTGCTTTTATAGCCTAGTATTTATAGGCCTATATTATTCTCTTGGCCTATTCAAACGAATGTATTATTGGAATGCAGACTAATGATGAGTACCGTTCCTTCTTGAGATTTATTTACCATGGATTGAGATTTAGTTTAGTTGTTAGATTTTAGAAATAAATATTTAGCTTGATCACTTGACTGTGGACAGCGTAAGTGTACTTCGTCTGGTCCATTAAATTGGAAAGCCTTACGGAGTCATACCAGTTGGCCATTGACAAGTGTCTGGTCCCATATATTTTGGGACTCGGACGTGACATTTGGTGCTCGGATACGACGGGACACAATAGACGGTCACAAAGAGACGACTGACACAGAATCAGTTTTCTATGGTTCTTAGCAGTAGACAATACTGAATATATATATAGGATGAGATATTGGGAAAGGGTTAGAGTCCTAATATGTCTAAGTGAAGGATCAACATAAGTCGGTGAGAATGTAGTCCTAAGTCATTGAATTCGCCATAATCATAATCAACGATTTTGATCGCGTAATACATCATGGAAGAGAGGGGACAAGTTAAATATAGGTCACGGGTCCAAGGTGAAAGGATTGATGGACATGATTAAATCCTGACGAGCCATGGGTTAGGATTTATAACTAATTCATTTGGGTTCCGGTTTTTGTAGAAGGTACGTAACAAGTTTTATCCAAGGGATGTCTCTTAATCATGAATGGATGAACGAACGTAGCTAGCTCATTTAAGTTATAAATCTGTGTCAGGTTAGGCTCTACCGGGTTCAACCCGACCCACTTGTTATTAATTTAGGAAAATCTGCTAAATAATTTTAAAATTGGTTTATTCATTCATAACTTAATTTAAATATTTATTAAATTCAAAAAATATATTTAGTATTTCTAAAAACACCTAATAAATCTAGAAAAATCCATAAAATTTTAAGAAATTTTATTAGCCATTAGAATCACAATTATGATATTTCAGTCCAATCTATGATCGGGTTGGTTACAATAAATCCTACAGACATCTAGGAATTAAATAATGGTTTAAAATTCCTAAAAATTATATAATGTTATAGTAGTATATACTGGCTATATTTGGTCGTTGGCATGGTTTCTAGGCTAGGCTGTATTATTTTCTAGTTACACAATCTTAGGGATGTCTTCCCGACAATTCTAATAAATTCAAAAGAAATCAACCCAATTCTCGATTACATAATTTCAATATTTCTATTAGAGTTTCTTGGGAAGTCAATTCTACAATATTGTTAGCCCTGGTTAGGGCTAGATCTAGTGTGTTTTTCACTCGATCGTCACGTCAATTTCTTATCATTCTTGCACAATGACTAGGTTATATTTTTATATGCTTTACTCATTTTTACTTGAGGTTTTCTAGTATTTCCATGCACTCATTTTCTCCAAAGACGTGAGGCGAAGTTACTGCCTTAGATTTAGACTTCTTCTCTTGTCCTTGTTTGGTGTAGGGAAGAGTTATTTTTGTAAGTTCAATATATTGATGTCTCTTATCCAAGGATACAAATAACACAATTTTTGTGATGGACACCAACAATTAGATTTTTTTTTCATTTAGCCTACTCGTAACCATCATCCTAAGTCCCTGAGTGGTACACTCATATCAAGTATGCTTTCTTACTACTAGAATAATCTCATATATGTCGCAGGCAATCTTTTTTTTTTCTTTAGCACTGGTTCGATCCGTAACGTTTGGTTATTACCAATCCAGATCAATCTCGTACAATATGCTCATCTTATCATACTAATTGATTTCTGATCAACGTGGACTAGATCTAGGTAATATGAATGTCTTGGTTGTTTGTATAAGACTCTTACATCTTGGCACTAAATAACTCAAAGAATTGAATTACAATAAAGGGCAGATACCTAGTATTAATGTTTCTATTTGTGGGGATAATTAGTATAGTGTGTGATTGGGTTGCTTGGATACTTTTTAGCTTTAACTCACGAGTACCCAGTCTCACCGAGCACCATATTCTAGTACATTTCTATGGTACCTACGAATCAAGAATCAATTAGTAAAAGTTGATAGTTGATAACTAGTCTACTAATTAGTGCATTGGGAGAGGAGGATTTTCATGTTACTAGCAACCTTTCTCCCTTGGGTTCCTTGGACATGGAAATCCTTATTGGTGTGTGCTAAAGGACTTAGGAACCTTATTTATTCAAGATTCAAGTATAAGAGTTTTCATGTTTCAAAAACACAAGAACCAGATGACTTAAGAACCCTCACGAACACATGATTATAAGGGATTTAGGTACATATAGAGCATGTGGCATCGAAAATTCTCGAGTTTGTTTTGTTAGTAATTAGAAGTGTATTAACCATAGCTAGTTAACTGTAGCAATCCATAGAAATGTGTGGTCGTAATAACTTCCTTACATGTTATCCTTGAATGCATGTGTGTAGATATATTCAATTTCTTGCTTGTACTATGTACATTACTTGGGGGTCAAAATTCAGTCCCATTGTCAGGATTTTGCCAGAAAAAAATTTGGCAGTGGCGTAGTCCTGCCCTAAAAATCCTGTAATGGCTTAGCATTTTGCTTGAATAAAAAATATGGTTGAGCCTAGGCTTGCCATACCATCAAAAACTCTTCGATTCGAACTTCGCCTTTCACACGCAGGAAGACTATTTCTTTCTAAATGAACCTAAAGTTCATATTGAACCTGAAGTTCACTAGAACATGTAGTTCACCAGAACCTGAAGTTCATAATATTATCAATAAAATGGCTAAGGCATTAGCCTTTCCATATAGATAGAATCTTGGCAGCGATAGACTTTGCCAAAAGCAAAGTTAATAAAATAATAGAGGTACTAGCCTTGACATATTGCTAGCATTGTCGCAACGATAAATTTGTCAAATACAAATTTTGGTCGAGTATTTTTCCCATAGGATATCCTCAACCGAAGCTATAATTTTTAAGGCATGAACCTCGCCATATGTCATAACTATGCCACATCCTAGCATCGCCTAAAATGAAGGTAAATTATTTTGGTTAAGGAATTAAAATACTAGCAATACTAAATTCTCTGTAATACTAGAATCAACCTCGATATTTTGTTAGCTTTGCAATAGCAAAAGCTATAAATTGACGGAAGGGAAAGCTTTTCTTGAATCAAAGATCCTACGCAACAATGGTCCAACCCCATCGTAATACCGACAACGTTAATAGTCATTGTAATGCCAACAACATTAACCTCGTCGAATATTAGCTTCGCCCGAAGCAAAGCCCAATATTAGTAGAGGGATAGCCTAACCATACTGCTAGCTTTGCTAGAAGCAAGGATAGATATTGATAGAGGCCTAGACCCATCGATCCACCTGAAGCGAAGATATTAATTAACAGAGGCATTGCATTGCCATATATATATGAATAGTACCTGAAGATCATATGTTTGAAACCTGCAGTTTTCTAAAATTAAAATATTGCATGTTACACATGCTTAATATGTAATTTCTATATCGCAAAACCCGAAATTCTTACATTCTTTATGGATATTTTATTTATCCAATGCACTAACATCTTGTGTCGAACCTTAACAATCTCCTTGCCTAAAGAAAATACGGGGTATTCAGAATAGAGAATTGGTCCCGCACTTATTGTGCATATGATAATGTAGTAAACAAATACCATTAGATAATACTTTTGAAATAGTTGACTCCCACCAGTCGATGGAAAAGTAGAAATATAAGGCCCTAACGTGCCAAAATTATTTAAATTTTCATAACTAGATTAATGTGGATAATTTAGGATAATTTGTTTTCGGATGACTAATTGAATCATATTTCATACATGTGACAAATTGAGTCATTTTTTGCTTAGTTCTCACAATTAGGAAGTTAGATGTCTGGCTAATAGTGCGACTACACACACTATTATTCCTAAAAGGAAATAGTTTTCTAACTTTATACCTTAGTAAAATACTCTGACAACCCTATCATGTCTATCTAATCTGATAGAAGGGCACGACATGGCCCACTTCATGTTGTCCAATGGTACCAAATTTACCATTAAAGAAGTTTTATATTCTCGATATTCTAGAAGGACATTGTTGATTTTTAAGGATATTCGAGAAAAAAATTATCAAGCCAAAATAACTGATAAAAATGGACTGGAGTTCCAATACATACGGCCAGTAGTGTATATTGGAGAATACAGACAGGTTTATGCTCTAACATGATCTTGTGGTTACCCGGTCAAAACTTAATGTGTCATATCCTAAGTTCTACACATGGACATCACCTTACCAATAGTAAGGATGTCGCATATTCTAGTACATTTTGCTAAGCATGCTCCTCCCTCTCTTTTTTCTATAGTGGATTTCAAAAGGAGATTTGTAGGCCAATCCAACCAAGATGCAGACCATTTAAAGATTTAAAGGTGTTGGTTGATAAATCGACTTACTGGTCAAAGTATGCTTGTTGTCTACTCTAAAAGATGTAACTCTTGGCTTAGTCGATTCAGTCGCAGGCTCACCACCCATGTAATCACATAAAATTAAGAATATTTGATAATACCAAGTAGTTACCATCTAAGACATTTGATGATTATTGCCTTTTATTGGGGATAAAAGTTGAACATTTGAGTCTCCATGTTCACACCCGAAATGACCTCACAGAAACATTTGTTAAGTGATCTGGTCGATTACAAGGACTTTGATGATGTGCACCAAACTTTCTGTTTCTACATGGGGCTATAGAATACTGCATGCAACAATGTTATTCTGCTTGAGACCCATTGCCACCAACCTTATTTGGTGTTACAGTTTGTTACTAGAGACAAACTTGAAGTTTCATATTTACGCATTTTTGATTGCAGCCTATGTGCCATTTTTGTGTTTACGGCATATATCGACTATGATTCGACATCATTTATTCGCTATTGAGAGCCCTCAACAGGTGATCTCTTTATAGCATGATTTGTAGATTGTCACATTGATGAGACAATCTTCTTGTTGTCAGGGAGAGAAAATAACGTCAATATTCCTGAATAACGACATAAATTTACGTAGTAAGTTTCCCACTCTATCATATCTCAATCCCGATACGGCTCAATGTGATAATGAAGTATGGACGATCCATGATCTTCAAATGGTAATGCAAAATATGCCAGATGTGTTATCTGATATAGCAAAAGGAACTAGATCGCATATAATTGTTGGAAATGTGCCTACATGGATAGACATCCAAAGTAGTTATAAAAATTTTCCAGAAGGAAATGTCGCCCTTGAAGGATGGTACAGTGATGTCCGTGAAGGATGGCGTGCCATACCAGAAGTGCACACGATACACCATTGGCTAGTCAATCATCTTTCCTTGGACTGAAGTGCAGTAGACCACTCGAGTCAAAGAATTTTCTCCCCAAGAAGTAGAGGAGCTTGGAACTCCTGAATCATGGCGTTATCTCAAACTATCCAACTCATGAGATTATTCTGGATTATGGAAGAGTTTTGGAAGAGACGAGTGCACAAAATCCTTTATCCGAGAATTAGGAAATCTTCATCCATTATGCTACCTTAGATGAGTTGTTGAACATGAATACGATAATCATCGATGATATTTTTGCATATTTAGTAGCCACTAATATTATAATGTGCGACGATATTGAATCGCATTCTGTTGAAGAATGTCAATGTAGAACTGATTAGTCAAAATGGAAAGAAGCAATCAAGGGTGAGTTATATTCATTAGCAAAGAGAAAAGTGTTCGGGGTTATAATTCCAACACCATCCAATGTAGAATATGTAGTATACATTTGGGTCTTTGTCATACCCCGATTTCGCATAACCAAAAGTCGTCATTGGCCGTGATGTGCGCTTGTGCAAGGAAAGCACCAAAATGGTCGATTGAGCAACTAAGTTATAGAGTCGTCACACAGAAGTCACCAAGTAGAAAAGTTGAATTCAACAAAATATATGGAAAAGAATGATTCTCTTTATTAATATTGAAATAGAAGTTACAATGGCTCGAAGCCAAGGATACAAATCTCTCTCTCTCTCTCTCCCTCAATACAATAAATTATGCTATGAGGCTTACGACTTAAGAATGATACAATAAATAATGTTCCATATATTATGTCTCTTATAGAAAGAAAGCTTCATCGCAGCCACAGCGCATCGAGTCACCAACCAAGCTCCGACGTCTAAGCACCATCCAAGCTACTCCCCGCACGTTGCAGACAATATGGTGGGGTGTTAGTACATAGAAATATAGTAGTAGGGAGGTTCATCGCCCACTCTAATAAAACTAACACGTTATGTATGTGAGTGCACACAATTATTATATGGTAGTCCTAATATTTGCCTTAGGATCAGTTACATGCATAGTAGAATTAAAGCATACTTGTGCCACTGGCATAAAGTGTCATGCAACAAGTTATCAAAGTTGATCTTACTAATACCTACCCTCCGTCCTTCCCTATCAAAAGATACAGCAATGATACCATTATATATAATGAATCATAAGGGTCTATACTCAAAGTGTCACGAATGTGTCTCTGCAGAAGACAAATGTTAGGCTCATAAAATATAGTGTGCAGTGTACATATTTACTTCCAGACATTGCCAACAGACCTGTACGCAGATAGGCGTTAGCATGATGCCTAACTCTATATGAAAGTCACTAGCACCATAAGCCATCCTGGACAATATAGCTGGGTTAGACGGCGATCCTTTCAGTTAGCTACACTAAAAGTTTCCAAATCACCAAATGCTAATTCATTAGCAACAACTATGCATGCTCCTCCTAGGCTGAATCGATCACAGAGCCTTGATGATCGTTCGAGGAACAATATTCTTGTGCACAAGTTGTCCATGACCATGCAAATGCGTAAACATCTAGACTACACTAATGCATGATAAAATCTATCAAAAAGAAGCATATAATACATCTCTACTGGTATTTTCCTATCTCGAGCCGTAGCTCATTCTAAACTTACCATCTCTATGTAGGTCCCAATCCAGGGACATTGCCTTGGCTACCCAACGGCCCCGAAATCTTTCTATGTTCTATCTCAGAATTCAGGAACGACTAATTATGGTCTTCCTGTAAAAGTGGTAGTACTATGTTCCATAGGATAACTCTATTTGCAGTGTTATCGTCTAGGTGATAAGATGCGGCAATAATATGAAATCATATTTTAAAGCAGCAATATAGATAAATCATATGATACGATACACCAACAGTATGAAACACTACTTTTTATAGCATCAAGTTAAATAGTCCATGTAATAAGAATAGACAGTTCTACTTGTATAAGTCTGAAGTAGAAGCAGATAGTGTATCTAAGCAGCAATGTGAGGATCTATCTCTAGCAGCAAGTTAATATTCCATGTTCTATACAATGTGATATAGGATGGGATTATTCACTTATCTATATCGGTTCTTTTTGTTTTTTTAGAATTCATCAACTTAGTGTATAGAACTAGTATATAACATCTATTTTATTAAGTGTGAATGTGAGGTAAAGACAAGTTCATCAAAACCACCCACCTGAATGAGGACTTTGCCTCGTCAGAGCGTGTCTCTAAGCAAGCCATTGAATAAGCTAAGTTGAAATGGCGTTGCGCCAATGAATCATCGGTTAACCAAGTGGGGGCAAGGCATTAGATAATACACCACTCATAATAAGTTTCGCTTTGAGAACTAACTCATCCAACGACACCACTTCTATATCCAACTCGAATCCGCCTTGCATGATATCAAGATCACTCGATAAAAATTTCTATTCATTTTCTCAATCCATGCCACGTTCATACCTTAGCCACTTCCGTCGAACAACTATATCATACAAATCAATCTGACTTATCAAAAACTTAACCATCAAATTCTCTCTACCTCTATCCATTCTGTGTCTCTTGCAGAACTTTACTGCTCAATACACTGGGTATGATATAACTCACTGCACAAGGTACAAGCTTAGAACTAGGGTAAACCCACCCAAGTACTATACCTCAATCATTCTGAATCGTAAAACATAACAAGCCGATCACTCAATATCTTCTAATCGAAATCAAGTGTTACACCTCAACTAATCCAAACGACTCTCAGAATATTAAGTTATAATCCAAACCAATCGCCCAAACATGATTGCATTAAGGTCCACATCTGATTGTATATATCAATGCTCAATTCTTGCTAAGAAATTTTACTATCTTCCAAAGTTTCTATTTGAATTGATCCACGCTCTATCTTCCGAGGACTTCCCAAATCTATGAAACAACCAACCAAAAATTCGAATCTCTTTCTATGCATAATTCGATCATACTCTTCCAAACATGATTTCGATCCTGATAACATCATTCCAAATCCAACTAAGTGTAAATTCATCTTTATTCAATCCTCAAGGAACAATCATCAATCCATCTCTTTTCTTTCAACATATCAAACTTGTATCTGTCCCGTTCATTAACACTTCTCCCAATGACATAAAATCAGAACTATCAAAATCCAATCTGTTCTTGTCAGCTAACAATCAATTCTTTCGAGCAATCCTTATAATGATAAGATCACTATCCCAAGTATTCCCGCCTATACAATCTCTATATTACCTTAAGAAAGATCAATCTGAATCCAGCCAATTTTAAATCAAAGGATTGTACTACCATCAATCATATCTTCCGAGCACATGATTTCAATTTACAATTCAATTCGTCTCCCAACTTCATCCATCAATTTTACTTGAGTAAATATTTCATAAGATAAGTCTGACAATATAAATTGATCCGACTAGTCCTCGATACCATCTTATTCTTTCGATCGAAAGCAATCAATCCTACTTTAAGTAATCAGGTAACTAACATCCAAATACATTATGCCATTCCACTTGCATAAGCATTAATATTCTCAAGAACACATATCAGATTCAAGCCTCAACTCTCAAACTAGCTACCCAGCTCTATAGTCTACTCAGGCAACTCTCTAAGATCGATCAAACTAATTATATCTCTCGGCATAGGGACGTCTGCCTAACCACTAGGCTAGCTCACTAGGCTAAAGTCAAGTATCAAGATCACATCCCCAATATGCAATCAAAATTACCACACTCACCCCATCATAGGGTCAAACTATAGTCAGCATTATAAAAAATTCTACCCAAGCTCGTATCACTCGAATTTCTAAACATCGAACATAGATCATCCTACCAATATCAGCAACTTAAATCCAACAGTCAAAGTCTATCTAGCAAAGCCATTCCAAGGCTTAATTCACCCAGATATTATCATCGATATATCATGATCGACACACATATATATGAGCGATTCACATAGTCCATATCCTCAAATATGTACGATAGAATCCATCCATCCAGTTTTCCCAAGTCTCGATCACCAAATCGTAAGAAAAAAATTCTAAGCCACAATCTCAAATCGTATACTCTAAGTCGTCTATCATAAGTAATACGTTTAATCACCATCCACCAAGTATGACTTGCTTCAAGATCCAGACCAACTCATCCTCGACACCCACATCTGATTCACTTATATCATCAAGCCCAATTTAACATCCAACCATAATCCAAGACAATCTCGAAATCACCAAATCACTTTATCGTTGCGTATTCATCTCATCCAAGTTATAGATCGACTAAAATTTTCTCTTAAGACATTAATCTCGTTTTATCGAATCAAAGATCAATTATCCAGAATTCTAACATCTACCAAACTGTGTAATGTCCGTTCATGTCATTATCAAGATTCATCTAGCCAAGTCGTCCAAACTTTTCCTAACATTTTTATTCAATTCCCAATAACTTATATGTTGGTATTCATAAAAATAACGAAACTCATTGATTCCATATACAATTTGATCATCGTTCTATCCAGTTAAAATATCCTCGAGTCACGGTCCATCGATTTTCGATACACTCGACATCCTCAAGTATATTTGCATAACCATACAGTCATCCATTCGTGAAACATCATATTCGTTTCAGCTATAATATTATCTTCCAAACTAGATTCAAGATCAACTCGTCCAAGCTCAAGATCCAATCCTCTATCACCTATTTCAGGTCATCGAGCATCACAATTCTTCTATATGTATCAATCCTTACTACCTGTCAAGCATCGATACAACATCAACTTATCCAAATTCAAGATTAAATCAACTATACTCTTACTCCAGTCATCGGGCCAATATATTCTTAATCTTCGGACTCATTCTTATATCTTCCAATCGACTTTCAATTGCGCTATCCTCCAATCGCGCTATCAATTTCCTTTATTCAAATTCGAAACACAATCCCATTAGATTCCAAGGCATAATTCCATATATGATCTATATTGATTCATCGACAAAGTCATCCATTCTGAATACTTATCTGATATCATTTTTTATTTTACATGACTCATCCCCAATCGTCTGAACCAATCTCATCTCATACGAGACATTTAAAATCACGACTAACCAGGCAAAATTATATCTAAGGCTTTGCACTACCCCATATGTTGCTAATAGACTCATTGATACCCCAAAATCCTCAATTGATCGAACATCCCCAAGGTTACCCCATACACCATGCAGGGATCAAGTCACTCGATAAATCCTCGAAACCGAATTCAAATTACCATTGATCTACTTGAATATCCGATTGATCCATTCCTCAAAATCCAAGCACGTTCCCTCTTTATCCACATCAACAATATCAACTTCACAACAGTACCTCTATTTAGCTATCTAAATCCAATAAACCGAGTTTAACTTATCCTCGTCCGAAAATATTCTTATCCTCCCACACAAACTTGCTAAAACCAAAACATAAGTCTAGATATGTAATTCCCAGTACAACTCAGCCAACAAGGCCATCTGTAAAGCTATTCATGGTCAATAAAATACCCACATAAGATTTATAAAATATCTAAACTTATTGTATGGAACATCTAGCAGAATATTGAAAGAGACCGTCAATGACATCAATCACGAATGCAACTCGAAGCTGAGAGAATCGATAACGGTCCAAGGACGTAAAGTCGTGCCAAAATATCACATCCCGATTCCGTAGAACTGAAAGTCGCAACTGGACGTGATGTCGCACAAGCCTAAGTTGTGCTTGTGCAAGACAAGCACCAAAATGGTTGATTAAGCAACTAAGTTACAGAGTCGTCGCACATAAGTCCCCAAGCAGAAAAGTTGAATTCGACAAAAGATATGGAAAAGAATGATTCTTTTTATTGATATTGAAATATAAGTTACAACGGCTCGAAACCAAGGATACAAATCCCTCTCTCTCTCTCTCCCTCAATACAATAAATTATGCCATAAGACTTACAACTTGAGAACGATACAATAGATAATGTTCCATACATTTTGTCTCTAATAGAAAGAAAGCTTCATCGTAGCCACAATGCCTCAAGTCGCCAACCAAGCTCAAACGCCTAAGCACCGTCTGAGCTACACCCCGCACCCTGTAGACAACCTGGTGGGGTGCTAGTACATAGACATGCACTGATGGTGAGGCCCCTCGCTCACTCTAATAAAACCAATACGTTATTTATGTAAGGGCACATAATTATTATGTGGTCTTCCTAATCTTTGCCTTAGGATCAGTTACATGGCATAGTAGAATTAAAGCATACTTGTTTCACAGGCATAAAGTGTCATGCAACAGGTTATCAAAGTTGATCTTACCAATAGTTACCCTCCGTCCTTCATTGTCAAAAGATACATCAACGATACCAGTATATATAATGAATCATAAGGGTCTATACTCAAAGTGCCATGAGCGTGTCTTTGCAGAAGACAAATGTTAGGCTCATAAAATACAGTGTGCAGTGCACCTATTTACTTCCAGACATTGCCAACAGACCTATACACAGATAGATGTTAGCATGATGTCTAACTCTATATGAAAGTAACTGGCACCACAAGCAATCATATACTATATAGCTGGGTTAGACAGCGATCCTTTTAGCTAGCTACAATGAAAGTTCTCGAATCACCAAATGCTAGTTCGTTAGCAACAACTCTGCATGTTCCTATTAGGCCGAATCGATCCCACTACCCCACCGCTTCGCCTAGCAGCACGATGCTTGTATTGCTCTCCCACAACCCCGTTTTCACGGTTTAGGCTGCTCCCATTTCGCTCGCCGCTAAGCGACGAAATGCTTCGGAGAGTTGAAAATAAGCATAGATCCGGAGATTCCCGAATAGGTCAACCTTTCGAGGGTCTTACCCTACGCCCGCAACAACAACTACAAGAATCGCCTGAGCCAATTAGCTGTTGCCGACCGTGCTCGACGGTCTCAATATGATTGGCATATAATTCCAATTCATTCTCAAAGCTGCCGAATCCCACTATTGGCATTTTCCTATCTCGAGCCGCAGCTCGTTCTGAACTTACCATCTCTATGTAGGTTCCAGTCCAGGGATTTTGTCTTGGCGACCCATCGATCCCGAAATCTTTCCATGTTTCTATCTCATAACTCAGGAATGACTAATTGTAGTCTTCTTGTAAAAGTAGTAGTACTATGTTCCATAGGATACCTCTATTTGCAGTATTATAGTCTAGGTGATAAGATGCAGCAACAGTATGAAATCTTATTCTAAAGCAGCAATATAGATAAATCATATGATGTGATACACCAACAGTATGACACACTACTTTTACAGCATCAAGTTAAATAGTCCATGTAATAAGAATAGACAGTTCTACTTGTACAAGTCTGAAGTAGCAGCAGATAGTGTGTGTCTAAGCAGTAATGTGAGGGTCTATCTCTAGCAATAAGTTAATATTCCATGTTCTATACAATGTGATATAGGATGGGATTACTTCCTTATCTATGTGGGTTCTCTTGTTTTATTAGCATTCATCAACTTAGTGTATAGAACTAGCATATAGCATCAATTTTGTTAAGTGTGAAGATAAGACAAAGACAGGTTCATAGAAACCACCAACCTGAACGAGGACTTTGTGTCGACCGAGCGGGACTCTGAGCAAGACATTGAATAAGCCAAGTCAAAACGGCATTGCGCCAATGAATCATCTTGTTGAACTAAGTGGGACGGGACACTACAGTCTTTGTAAGGAAGAGAAATAAGATAAATAAAATATTGTGGTATAAAACACGTCTCTTGACGCAAGGCTTCTCTCAACGCCCTAAGATTGATTACAAGGATACGTATTCTCATTTAATTGACGTTATTACATTATGATACCTTGTCAGGTTGGTAGTTTCCGAAAAACTAAACATAGAGCTGATGGATGTGGTAAGCATATATATATATATATATATAAAGGTACATCAAGGACTTCGTCTAAGTGATGAAAATAGTGATATACACAGGAACACGCGCTCTCAATTAGGTTCACTTTACGGATTGAAACAATCCCAGCGGATATGGTATAACCACCTAAGTGAGTATTTGATCAGTTAGGATTATATGAATAATAAAGTATGCCCTTGCATATTCATCAAGAAATCATATTTAACTTTATGATTATAGCAGCCTGTGTCAATGACATGAGTCGATGACATAAATCTCATCGGAACTCCTGAGTAACTTGAGATAATTGTTTCACACAGGAAGTTAAAATTTACGATGAAAGATTTTGAGAAAACTCAATTTTGCTTGGGCCTACAGCTTAGCATCGTACCGTTGGTGTTTTGGTTCACAAATTGAGTTACACACAGAAGGTGTTACATCATTTTAATATGGACAAAGCCAAACCCTTGAGTACACTAATGATCGTCTGTCCTCTAGATTTTAAATGAGACTCATTATATCTAAGGAAGAAGATGAAGAGGTATTGGAACCTGAAGTTCCATATCTAAGTGCAATAGGCACATTTTTGTACTTAGCTCAGTGCTATTGGAAATTTCATTTGTTGTGAATCTCATTTAGCATTGGGCCAACACGTTGCCACTGAAATGGTATAAAAGACATATTTCATTACCTTAAGGGTACTACAGACATGGGCTTATTCTATCCTTGTGCATCTTGGAATGGATCAAGCCCCATTGATCCTCGAAATGATGTCAGCCTTATCAGCTATGTCGATTATCTGACCCACACAAGGCAAAATTCGAAAGTGATTATGTCTTTACCATTTGGGGTACTACGATATCTTAGAAGTTTACCAAGAAGACCCTAAGTTGCCACACTTCTTCAAATCATGCCAAGTTCATCGTCATTTATGATGCCACCCGGGAGTGCATATGGTTGCGACTCGCAATTGAGTATATTCAGACTACGAGTGGATTCTCTTCTATTAATGATGTTCCAATAAAAATATATGAAGACAACATTGCATGCATTAACGATATGAAAAAGTTCTACACTAAGGAAGACAATACCAAGCACACCGCACCACAAAAAAAAAATTCTCGCAACACCAACAGTAGCAACAAAATATTGAAGTCAAGCAGATCTAATATCATGACAACTTGGTCAACATGTTCATAGAGTCCCTACCGAAATCCACTTTCCAGAAGATCGTTCTAACATCTGATTGTAGAGGCTCTCTACATTACAATGCTCATAATTTGGAATAATGTCAAAATAGGGGGAGTATCCAAAATAATACTCATTTGACCTTAATGTATTGTTTTTCTTAATTTAGCAGCATTTTCCACTAAGTATTTGGCACCCTCAAATGGTTTTAACAAGGCGTCCATATCGGGTTGGTCATACCTCTAGGTATTTTCACGTCCTGAAGACGTATTGACATCGACTCAGGGCCTGTTTGGGTCCAAGTTATAACGCAACTTTTTGAGTTATAACTCTAAAACTGACAAAAAATATGTTTTGATTGTTTTACTCGAAAAAGTGATTTCCAAAAGCAATGTCAAAAATCAGAATTATAACTCTACTTTTCCAAAGCAAAAAAATGTTGCTTTCAGAAATGTGATTGCACATTCTCCCATGAACAGAGTTCACCCCCTACCCCCCCCCCCCCCTCAATATTCTCTTTCCTCTCTCACTTTTTTTTTCTTTTCCTCTCTCTTCTCTTCCTCCCAGTCGGCTGGACTCTCGAGGACCTCGACCGTGACCGCCGCCTTCCTTGACTGCGACCGCCGCCTCGAGCTCGAGGACCTCGACCTCGTCCGCCGAGCTGCTCCACTCCTGAACTCCCATCTCCGACGCCATCTCCATCATCCGCTCCACATCGGTCGCCATGGGCACAGGTGCGGGTGGTGCAGTCGAAGACGTGGGTGGTGCAATTGACGCCGCCATGAGTCGTCGGCAGCCGCGGCCTGAGCCCTAGACGCCGAAGCTCCACCGCTCTCCTCTCCGGTCGTCATCGCTCCGCCTGAGCCCTAGACGTCGGAGATGTGGGGGGGGGCTCGGTGTAGCCGTCGGCTGCCGCGGCCTCTCATTCGTGGTGCCGAGCTCGTCCACCGACTCCGTCGTCCCCATCGTCGACGAGGCCACCGGCGCGGCCGCCACCGTCGCGAACGAGCCGAGCTCCGGACACGGTCATAGAGACCGAACACAGCTGGACACAGTAATGGAGAAACACAAAATTATGGACACAAAATATTCATAATAATTTTATTAAAAAAAACTCTCTAAACTTTTTTTTACCAAACATACATTTTAGTTTCTGTATTTTAAAATCACTTTTCAGATGAAAGTAACCAAACGTAAAGTCAAAATTTACATACTCAGAAAATAACTTTATAACTTATTTTCGTAAAACTGTTTTCAGAACAAAATTTTAGAAAAATTATCCAAACGGATCCTGACTTTTTCCCTTAGATTATTATTTTTTTCTACTTTTTTTCCAAGTCAAGGTTTCGGTGAAGTCTATCTACATATACATATCCCCATAAACTTGCATTAATCTTTTACCAGAAGACTGGTGTTGATCGTCCCTAAAGAGTAATACCAACCATCCCTGAAGATTGATGTTTACTATTCCTTAAAAACTGATATGTATTATTTATTGAGTTGTACACACACCCTTAAAAATCTTAACCGATCTCTTTGTAACAGCTTAAAGACGTGCGAATATATTATAAAGAAAAAATTCTTCAGATGGTTACTTACATATTACAATTAGATATTTCTTTCTGTTCCTTCCTTTCTTCTATTGAAGAACCCTTCGTCTTTAGACCACGACATATATAAGATTTTGTATATATTTTTTGTAAGTTTTTGTTTTCAAAGCAAAAGGTATCTGGTGTTCTTTTTCATATTTCACCAAATTTGACACTCCATAATTAGATACTGTCCAAAATTGGTATACAGTCCTACTTATGTACATTGAAGGTATCCGTAAGGACCAGAGAAACCATGTTTCTTAACCTTTTATAGGTTTTAAATGAGAAATCTAAAGAACAAAATGTTTCGCATATTTCCATGACACCAAGTATACCTTTCTATACATGTTCCCTGTGTTCTAGAAAATCATAAGGCGTCTAATAATTGAACAATTACATATGGAAAATGAGAGAAGAAAAGGAGAAAAAAAATGATCTCAAGATATAGAGGCTTATGAGCTACATGCACACTTCGAGATGGACGTAGTCGCAAAAAAGCTAAGGGCTTTTAGTACAAGATTTTATTTTTTATTTTTTTTGTATTTCCAGAGTGGAAAACATATTTCCATATTTGGTTAGGTTATAAAAATTTATTGTATTTCAAAGGGAATCCTGACCCCTAAGAATAGGTGATTTTCTATTGTCCGGGTAAAAAAAAAAAAAAACACTTTTTCAGTTATTTTTTCTTTTTCTTTTTTAAGAACCTTTTTTTTAAAATAATTTTTTTTTCAACTTTTTACTCCATTTTTTTTTCGTTTTTCCCAATTTTTTTATCCTTTTTTTTTTCATTTTTTCAGTTTTTTTTATCCTTTTTCAAACAAACAAAATCGAAAATATTTATATATTCACCAAACATGAGAATATAATTTTCCATGAAATTTCCCCAAGTCAAATGTTGCCTAAGACTGGCACACCTTCATCCAAACAAGCAATAACTAGATATTGAAAGGATGTTGCGAGATGAAACAATTGGATATTGGATTATTGTACTCTTTCTTACTAGGCTTGAAAGTACTCTTTCTTACTAGGCTTGAAAATCTTGAGGTCGTATGTGCCAAATATGCAACAAGATAGTCACAAACTCTACCTGTTATAAGAATTTACAATAGGACTATTTCCAGGAATGTAAATGATAAAGCAGGAGAGCCTTCTACATTGATTGGATCTTGATGATATTCCCCGACTCAAAAAGTCCTTCATAAGAAGAATCGGAGTGCACGGACTGGTCGTACCTATCTTTACTCCATCAAGTACAAGTGCTCGTGCGCTCGTGCCACACCACTAATCGAAAGGGAGCAAGTTCTGAGAAACATAAGTTGCGAGTTAAAGGGCAGTGACAAACTTAATAATCAGTATACATCCTACCCTCCCTGGAAATAGTACTTTCAAAACCTGGGTAGACTAGGAAGGTATTAACACCCCGCATAGATAGGTAGACTTTATGCTCACAAAATCTACCTATCTATGCTGGTATCGACGGAAATAGACCCTCATTCCCGATAACGCTAAACTTGGTTACTAACAATATCACTCTATGACCGTTACCTTCTTTGTAACAAAGGAATTCCACCATACCTTGATGAATACAAATATTAAGACTAACAATAGGCAATCTATGAATTATTCTTACCACTTGCGAGAACTGAAACTGAGCTGTCTGCAAGCTAGCTCAATTTCTTCTTCAGTCATTTCAATCGTCTGATCACTGTCAAACCCTGATTCATCTTGCGCTTCTGCCTGGTCGTCCTTGTCGCCATCAGCTTTCTGCTTCTTTCCCTTTCTCGGAGAACTATCTAACTGATCAAATTCACTTTCATAGATCATTTTACAGGTGATGGCCAATTTTGATAGTTCCTCCTTTGAGAGAGAACCTTTCTCAAGTTCTGACAGCTCTTTCACAACATGAGGGACAAACATCCACTGGTCAATTGCAAGCCGGATATCCTGAAATAGATTTATCAAGATTACAGCTGTATATATATTGCACGGAAAGTTCCAAATTTTTGCCAGGTCCATTTAATGCCAGCTTTAGTAAAGCCTAGTTCCCGTTAATAGTTCTCCAATAGGAGAGAGAAGCTTAGATTGTTTGTCTAGGTCAGCATTTTGGGGGAAATGAAAGGAACATACAGAAAGACATACATACTTTCTTTTGCTTCAGAGATTCTATGGCGTCTTGCAAACACGTGATTATTCCTTCTGCAGCTATAGTCTTCATTTCACATGCCTCTGGCTAGAAACACAGGAACACAGAGTAGTTCACATTGTATTCAAAGGATATTATTTAAACATGTTTCAGACGCTTACAAATTACTTACAAGTTGAATATCCTATAATGTTTCGGATATGTCGCCATGACTAATTTGGATAAGTGAAAATGCAATTGCAGATAATTGCAGTCTGGCATGCAGAGACATTTTTCAAATTGCAAATGCAAAGCTTTCAATTGCATGTACATGTTTCAAATTGCCCCCAAAAAAATTCTTAGTAAAATTCATTTCTATTTCATTCTACGTGACATGGCAATATCAATCATTCATGTTGAGACTTGGGAGTATTAAGGATATGTACTGTGGATTCACGACGACCATGTGAATTGTTTGAGGAGACAGTAAAGTAAATCCAATTCCGTTAACTTACATCAATAATTAACATTAAGTCCATATCATTTTGCGCTAGTTATGGATGAGATTACTACGCATATTCAAGAGGAGGTTTCATTGTGTATGATGTTTACTGATGATATTGTGTTGGTCGATGGGAGTAAAAAAAAGGTTAGATGCTAAAGTAGAGGTGTGGCGGAAAAAATTGAAATCTAAGGATTTTAAAATCAGGACAAAATCTCAAATTTAACTTCAACCAAAAGGAAAAGAGAAATAAAAGAAGGCATGTATGTATAGATGGAGAAGAGATACCCAAGAGTCGTAGTGTTCGGTATTTAGGATCAATAATTCGTAATGAAAGAAATATTGAGAATGATATTATGCATAGAATTAAAACAGATGGTTGAAATGGTGGAGTGATTCTGGAGTACTATGTGATCGGAAGGTACTTTTGAAGTTGAAAAAATAAAATTCTACAAGTTGACTATAAGACCAACCATGCTTTAGGAATCAAAGTGTTGGTCAATTACTCAATTAACAACATTTCTAGAAAATTAGTGTAGTAATATAAGAATGCTAAGATGGATGAGTGGCAATACATTGAAAGTTAGGATAAGAAATGTGCGTATTTGTGGGAAGTTCGAGGTGGTGTCAATTGAGGACGGGTTGAGAGAAAATCATTCCAAGCAGTTTGGAGACATGTGGTATAGACCAACTGATGAAAGAGTGATTGATAGTAGTTAAAGGAGCTGCTAGGACAGATAGGCCTAAACAAATTTGGATAAAAGTTTTAAAGAAGTATGTATTTTTGTTATTGTTGTAGAGGGCATCACCCTTAAGAAAGAAAGTTGGAAAAAAAGGAGCCGACCCTAAAATATGGGATAAAGACTTTGTTGTTGTATCCACTCATATATGACAAAAAACTTGATATCCAAGAAACCAAACCAAAATTGAATGACGAGGGGGCCAAGAAGATACCCACCCCCCCCCCCCCTTACCACCACACACACACAAGGCCCTAGTATAGTTCCGTCTATGCCGCCCAAGGCCCTACTATAGTTTCGTTTATGCCGGAAGCCGAAGAATAGGCAAGCTAAAGTAGAGGTATCAGACTTGGAGGCTAGAGGGCAAAGGGCATTTGTGGAAAAAAAAAACTTTTAAAACCCTAGAGTAATGGTTTTCTATATGAATTGTAACCAATTGATTTCTTCATGTATGAACAGTAACAAATTTTCTAATGGATCTTTACCTAATTATAAACACCAAGGGACGGGTATATGACTTTATGTGGTAGACCCTTAATGGGTTTCTTTACTGAAACCTTAGCCAATTAGTGTAGATATGTGAATAATTGCTCCAATTCCTGATTCCTAAAACCTCTTGAGCTTTAATTGATGTTATTAAGGTTGTTGATATCTCTAGAACATAGTTTGCAGTATCGGCCCATACCAATCCGATACGACCGATGCTGATACAGTTTAGCATATCCCGATCCGATACTAACCGATACCCGATATTGACCGATACCGACATTGTGGGTCTATTTTCGGTCAATTCAGCAAAAAAAAATGAACGAAAAAAGACCAATCAACAAGGATGTAAAAGCATAGTAAGGTAGTAAAAGCAGGTAAAAGAATATCGTATGTAAACCAATTGGCAAGGGTGACTACTATTGCATTCAACTTCAAAACGAAACAACACTAGAAATACTTAAAATTATGCCAAAATGTATAAAATATATTTTCTAAAATGTTAATAATTTATTAATAATTATTTGCTTTCCGATACCAAAAAATTCGATACTCCTATCCAAAATTGTTGATTCTGCCAATCTCGTCGATCCCAATACTCATTGGAATGGTCCGACCGATACCAAAACTGTGAACCTTGCTTTAGAAGCAATTTCGGCTTCCAAGTCTACAATAGTTTATGATAGTTACCCTGTCTACCATTCTTTTGCACTCTTTTCTCCCTTTCTCAATTTTTTAATTTTAATAATCTAGGCTAGGATTTATCAAGAATTATGTTTTTGCTTTTTAGGATTCGAACAAGAAATTCAATAATTTATGCTCAGAATTAAGGATTCACACAAGAAATTATATTTTTTTTGAGAATATCTGTTTATAGTGTCTGTTTCGTTGGATCAAACCTAATCCTATACCAGGATAAAGTGCAAAAAATCTCTCGCAAGATTTACACTTTTAGCAACAAAAAAAGACTCAATAGATTTTTATATCAATTAAACCCTCCCATATACTTTAATCAACTCATCCTATTTGTCAACTAGTCGTTACAATTTGTACGTTATTGTCAAATTTTGACTGAAAAGCGTTTGAAATATCCAAAATATTCGTCCGCGTGACTATTAAAGATTGCAACGGTCTTACCATCCTTATGTATCTAGGTTTAAAATACCCCCTATTTTACCATTCTTTTTATTATTATTTTTTTCATGTTTCACTATGTTCCCACTGTTTCACATTTGTATATTATTGATTTGTTTTCTTTCTGCGTAAATAATCCAAATAAGCCTTGTTGACGGTAAATTTGTTCTCCGTTGACGTCGCCGTTCAATTTGGATACAAATTGCACCAAATAAAAAATTAAAAGAGTTTTTTTTAACTCTTTTTTTTCAAAAAGTGTGAACCTTGCAAGAATTTTATTGTTCTTTACCCCATATAATGTATTGGTATCAACTGAGTTTTAAAACCTTTTGTTTTTTTACACCTTTCCATATTCTGAATTCCATTGCACCATGATGGAAGTTCAACCAAAACTGGACCCAATTTAGTTACTGAATTTGAGCTTAGAATTTGAGATTGTAATAAACTTTATGTTAATTGAGGTTATTATGTTATCTACTTAGTTGTTGAATTTGAGCTTAGAATTTGAGATTGTAATAAACTTTATGTTAATTGTGGTTATCATGTTATCTACTTAGTTATTGAATTTGAGCTTAGAATTGTTCTAAAATATTTTCTATCCTAGAACATTACATGCGACAATTGTGAGTGCGGGTACTGGTGTATTCGTAGGCCGTAGAGCTTGGAATGTTTGTTACAAAGTTAGCTCATCGTATTCTGGAAGCAGGACGTGACTAAAGGACAAGGTGGATGCTTGAAGATCCTGTTCAGCAACAAAGGACCGACAAGAAGGGCCAATATAGTGGAAGACATTTTGTGACACCTTTGATGAGCTTTCCTTTACTGAGATCACAAAGTTAAAGATGGGGGACCAATTCATCCACCTAAGTCAGGGGAGGGAACCGGGAACCGACAGTTGAAGAGTATGTTGCAGAATTTCTTGGTCTGAGTCGCTTTGTGTCGTATATGGTTGCCAACGAGGACAGAGGTAGCCAATTTCAACATGGTCTCATCTTGGAGATCCAAAAGCAAGTTATCTCGTTAAGCTGAAGACCTATAATGAAAATGAAGAATGCTACTCTTGAACAGGAGCAGATTCTTGAGAAACTAAAGGCCAGATTCAGAGGGACGCGTCAACTTGGCAGGATTTCAAGAGCTGTATCTGCGAGACCCGAAGGCAACGGGCCAGTGAGGCGTCCATTTGTGCAGCATCCACAGGGGCTAGCTACATCAACAGTAGCAGCATCTTCTCCATCTGTACAGAGAGCATCGATGACTTGCACATTCTACAGACGCACTGGGCATCTCCGCAAGGATTACCGGAGGGAGAGAGGTCTTTGCTTGATATGTGGAGCCAGCAACCATCAGTTGGTGGCTTCTCTTGTGGAACGCGTATGGCCAGAGAGCTCCTTCCTGCTAGAAACCCAGTAGCAGATCATTCAGGCCAGACCGTCACGTCGTGGACCACATTTGCCCCAGCATCAGAAGTTTCAGCAGGCTAGACAGACAGGCGGTGCTTCTTCCAGGCATGGGCATGCCTTCATCTTAACTGCGGAGGAGTCCGAGGATTCAGCAGAGGCAGTGACAGGGTACTATACTTATTGCTTAATGAGCTGAATATCCTTATGGGTAGTGGATTAGTTAGAGCCAGCTCTTGCTACAATAGGTGTCCTGTAGTATCTCTGGGAGAAAACTCATTTTTCGTCCATTATTTTTTCCCATGGATAACTTCAACATCGTCTTGGGAATGGATTGGTTGAATACTTTTGATGCCACCATCGATTGTCGGAGGGGAAAAGTAATCTTTCGGATTCCTGATAAACCAGTGTTCAAGTTTGCGAGAGGTAGCAAGGAAGTGTTGCAGCCGAATATTCCAGCAGAGTCATCAGGCAGAGTGTTGGCAACAGCCGTTTGGAGGGATTAATTGCCCCAGCAGTGGTAGTTGAGTTCATGGACATATTTCATGAGGACATATCTAGTTTACCTGAAACTCAAGCATTGGAGTTCTCGATTGATTTGATTACAGGTTTTGCGCCCATATCTAAGGCCCCATATTGAATGGTGCCAGTTGAACTGAAGGAGCAGAAGAAGCAATTACCGGAGTTGTTGGCCAAGGGATTCATTCGCCCTAGTGTTTTGTCTTGGTTTGCCCGAGTGTATTATTTGTGAAGAAGGATGGTTTGGTAAGGCTTTGCATCGATTACCAGGAGCTGAACAAGGTGAATATCAAGAATCGGTATCCTCTGCCCCGTATCAATGTTATGTTCGTCAAGTAGGGATAGGGTATTTTCCAAGACCGATCTTAGCTGAAGATATCATCAGTTAAAAGTGAGGAAGAAAGACATTGTGAAGACCGTCTTTCATATCCGGCACGGCCACTTTGAGTTTCTATATTGTCGTCGTTTGGGTTGACGAATGCAACTGTCATCTCTATGGACTTGGACTTGATGAACCAGATTTTCTTTTTGTACTTGGAACAGTTCGTAGTGTTTATCGATGATATATTGATATACTCCAAGAGCAAGGAGGAGCACAAGGAGTTTCTTCGGATCAGTTGCAAATTACATATTGTGACTTCTGGATGGACACTGTTGGCTTCTTGGAGCATATTTTTCTCTGGAGATACGATCTCGGTGGATACAATAGCCGAGGTTCGTAGCTTCTTGGTCCTCGCGGGTTATTGTAGAAGGTTTGTGAAGAACTCCTTGAGGAGTTTTGAGCCTTTGACTTGGTTGATGAGAAAGGGGGAGAAATTCATTTGGACAACAGCATGTAGAGAGGCACTTCAGGAGTTGAAGCAACGGTTAACTACTACACGAGTGTTGATGATTCTATCATGATCGGGAGGTTATGTGATCCACAATGATGCTGCAGAAACAGGATTAGGATCGGGAGGTTATGTGATCCACAATGATGCTGCAGAAACAGGGTTAGGTTGTATCCTAATGAAACATTTTGTGGCTTACGCCTCTAGGCGACTGAAAAATCATGAACAGAATTACCCGTCGCAGAACTTCGGGCAAATAGCGGTTGTTTTTGCTTTGAAGCTATAGAGACTACTTATATAGAGAGAGAATGGAGACATACACAAATCATAATAGCCTAATGTATGTCTTCACGTAAAAGGAGTTGAACATGAGGCATAGAAGATGATTGGAATTTATAAAAGACTTTGAATTGGAATTATTGTATCACCCAAGGAAGGCCAATGTGGTGGAAGATACCTAGATTGGAACCCTATGGATTACTTCCTTACCAATCAACCACACATTCTGAAGGATCTGTGCAAGCTGGACATCAAGGATCATAGAGGATATGAGGAAGCTGCACATCGAGGTTATCTTACCTGGGGTAGAAGGGCAACTTACGAGCTTGCAAGTCAAATCAAGATTGGTTAAGAGAATCAAGACAGCAAAGCCATGAAATGTCAAGCTACAGAGACTCAAGGAGAAGACAAACACAGGACTTCGTACCGACTTGAAGATTTATGGGGATTCCCTTCATTTTAGCGATCGTTTATACCGAGCGGAGACGTAAAACAAGATATGATGATAGTCTTATAGCTCGTAGTTTTCGGTACCAGGGTAGCACTAAGTTGTACAAGGACTTGAAGAAACATTTCTGGTGCCATGTAATGAAGTGGAAGATTGTTCAATTTGTGTCCAAGTGCTTGGTATGCCACTTGGTATGCCAAAAGGTGAAGGCATAACACCAAGATAGAAGCCCCCCCACCACATCCAGCCTGCGTACAAAGAAGGCAGAGGCCTACTGATAGGAGAGTGACGCATATTAGACAAAGAATCCAAATAATCAAATTTATTTTACACTTCAATTTGGACTGTTTGAAACTTTTTATCATAAAAAATTACACTTCTTTGACTGTTTGAAATATAGTGGAGTCTCTTTTCAATCCTACAAGTGATCCGACTGGAAAAAATGTGAAATGAGAACTTCGAGATCAAATAGGGAATCTGGCCTTCTATTCCTTGCGAGCCATTTATTTCTCCAAAACAAAATGTGCACTATGAAAAACGAGTCGGATGGTTACTACTGCACGAGATTCGGTGGAAGTAAGGATTTAAGCACAATTGCAATTCCGCTTTCACTAAAAAATAGTAAGAGCAAAGAGTTCTACAAAAGAAAAGAATTCGTCTTAGGTCGATCTCTCTTTTTCTCACATCTCAACTCATATTTTTTCTTTGCTTAAGACAGAGGATCGATTTCTCGATGGTCGACCATTCAATTAGCAGGTTTATTGTAGCCACTCCCGATTGAAGAATGAAAATGAGAGCACATCACAATGGACTTTGTGACTGGCATTCCATAAGCTCTTACTGGAAATAATGTAGTTTATATTAGAAAACAAGTGGTTAATGCTTCATCTTTATTCTTCAGCTCCAAAGCTGGTTTAAATAGAAGAAATACAATCAATATCCATCCTTGAATCCAGGAGAACTTTAAGTAAAAAACAAAAAAAAATAAAAACAAAAAAAAATTCTCTAATAATGACTAATAACAAGAGAGAATCACGGGATTCTCCAACACCCCCCTCAAGTTGGTGCATAGATATCTATCATGCCCAACTTGCTTACCAAATGCTCAAAGACGGATCTTGCCAAGCTTTTGGTTAAGATGTCCGCAGTTTGCTAACTATAGGTCACAAATGGTAGACATATGATTCCAGCATCTAATTTCTCTTTTATGAAGTGACGGTCAATCGCAATATGTTTGGTTCTATCATGCTGAACCGGGTTGTGGGCTATGTTTATGGCAGCTTTACTCTCAGAATATAACTTTAATGGAAGCTCAATTTTCATCTTAAGTTCCTCCAGGACTATTTGAAACCATAGTCCTTCACAAATTCCCTGAGCCATAGCTCTAAACTCGGCTTCTGCACTGCTTCTTGCTACAACTCCTTGTTTTTTGCTTCTCCATGTCACAAGATTACCCCATACATAGGTACAATATCCAGAGATTGATCTTCTGTCTGTGACTGAACCTGCCCAATCTGCATCAGTGAAGATAGACACATTCATTTCACTAGTCTTCTTAAAAAATAAATCATTTCCGGGATTGTCCTTCAAGTATCTCAGATGTTCCTCATAAGGAGAATGCACAAACTGACTCACTACACTGACTGAGAAGGCGATGTCAGGTCTAGTGTGAGACGTAAATTAGCTTACCCACCAACCTCTGGTATCTTCCGGTGTCAACAGAAACATTTCCTTCTCCCCAAAGTTTTGCATTAGAATCCATGGGGGTGTCGACTGATCGACAACTACTCATTCATGTTTCTCGCAATAGATCGAGAATGTATTTCTGCTGTGAAACCATAATTCCTTTCTTCGATCGAGCAACCTCCATAACAAAAAAGTATCTCAAGGACCCTAAGTCCTTGATTTCAAAGTCTGTAGCAAGTCTCTCTTTTACTCTTCTCATTTCAACTGTATCATCTCCAGTGAGGACAATATCATCTACACAAACAATCAAGGCAACAAATTTTCCATCATAGGAGAATTTGGTAAATAAAGTGTGATCAGCTTGTCCTTGAGTGTACCCTTGGTTCTTCATAGACTGAGTAAATCTTTCAAACCTAGCTCTCGGAGATTGCTTTAAGCCATAAAGAGACTTCTTCAACTTGCATACCTTTGATCCAAATTTGTCTTCAAAACCAGGAGGACTATCCATGTATACTTCTTCTTCTAGATCACCATTAAGGAAGGCATTTTTAACATCCAACTGATATAGAGGCCAATTCAGGTTAGCCGCAAGAGATAAAAGTATTCTGACAGTGTTCAATTTTGCAACAGGAGCAAATGCCTCTGAGTAATCTATGCCATAGGTTTGAGTGAAACCCTTAGCCACCAACCGAGCATTGTACCTCTCAACTGACCCATCAGAATTGTACTTCACAGTAAACATCCACTTACATCCCACGGTCTTCTTACCAACGGGTAGTGTCATGACTCTCCAAGTTTTGTTCTTTTCAAGAGCTTTCATCTCCTCAAATACAGCTTCCCTCCACTTTGGAACTTCTAGAGCATCTTGTACATTCTTTGAAATCTCTACACTAGACAATTGGGAGGTGAAGGCAGAAAAAGATGAAAACAAGTTTGAATATAATATAAAATCGCGCATAGTGTAACACCCCGTTCCGCTCAAGCGGACTGCCGTCTCAAACGGCAATAGTGCAGCTGTCCCGACCCGCTTTGCCTCAAAGAGAATGCAAAGGATATCCAGACTTGCCCCTACAGGAATCCGGCTAAGGTTTTCAGAGGCTCGCTCGGCGTATCGCTCTACCGAGGCGAATTATCGCTAAGGTGGGTGGCTACGGTGAACTTGTCTTTGCTTAGCCAGCACACATAAAATATGGAATATTTATGCTAGTCGCTAGGTGAATCACCCCTGCATGCTAATAAATCCAACGCACCTAGCTAAGGGAATAATCCCAACTCATGTTGCCTGCTAGAACATGGAAAATGAAATACTGCTTATATATGTTCAGACCCTCGCATGCTAAGTCCCTAACGGTTTCATCTCTCGGCTTACCTTCGGGTCCGAGCAACGTGTCTGCTTATGTCTCTTAGAAACGCATGCTTGCCTGCTTATGAGTGTTCAACGTTATTGTATTGTGCATGCATTCTTGTTAGCCAGGAGACTATCAAATAGTCCTTCTGTGCAAATGAACCTGCAAGTATCCGGGACCGTTAGGTCACCCAAGGCATATCCCCGAACCAGGGGAATGCATTAAGCAAGAATAAATACTGAACGTGAATTACACTTGAATGATAATCATAGAAGTATGGATCTGAACGAGGATCGTGTTATGTACTGACTGAATCCCAGCTCGTGGAGCAATATGCTCGTTCAGAGTAAGAATTATGATTCATGATTATCATGTCAAGCTATGGAATATGGATAGACCCTGACCTGCATTGTCGCGGACAACTTGTGCACAAGATATGTTACGTTGAGTTCCGCGGACGGTCACCGGGGCACTGGGACCGATCCGATCCGGACGGGACGTATGTATAGTCGTATGTTACCCGGCAAGTGTTATGCGACGGGGCTCGCCACCCGCGTTGTACGTCACTTCGCCCTGAGACTAAACGGTCCTTTATGGCTATGCCAGCGACATCATGTTCATATAGATAAGTCATCCTCGCTTAGCGGCTATCCGCGTGCGAATCACTGCATCGCATAATTGAACAACTGAACACCTGAACGATCATGCTAAAGCGACTCTCGTGTTTGCATATGCTATGCCTCCTGAATGTTATACTTGCCCGTGCTTGAATTTATAATGTTTGCCTTGGACAGGGAAGAAGAAAGGGTAAGTGGTAAGTCTCGCCGTGTTTCCTCTCATGTCGCACGGCGCACTGCTCGACACGTTAGGATATTCAATGTTTGCATGAAACTGATCCTAAGGCAACTAGAAAGACAACTTAATAGTTGTGCACGGAACCTGTATTACGTGTTTGGATTTGTCGAGCGGGCGAGTAGCTTCCCCACCAGTGCATTCAATGTACTGATAATCCACCAGTTTGCTTGCAGGGTGCGGAAGAACCTCGTTCGGTGCGGATGCCTCCTTCGTGCGTGCTAAGGCGTGGAGATCACTCCGAAGCATCGTTGCGTCCGGAACTGAAGCACATATACAAGACATAATGTTGTGAACATCGCCTGTACAAATGTAGCCACTTGGCATGCTTTTACTGTTTCGGAGAGAGAGGCTTGAGCGACTTGTAATCTCGGCTATACGCCGCCTGTAACACTTGTTTCAATATGAATAAAAGAGCTGCTTTACTTCAACTTGTGTTTCAATGCTTCCGCTATATTGTTGACTCAGTGAACTTGTTACCAGATCGCTATGCGTTTACGACTCCGCTGCACTCGGACAATCTGTGCGACTCTGTGGCTTAGAACTCTTACCGCCAGCCAATGAATCACGGCCTTGCACGGGCGCGGTTCACGCTCGTGCGGCATCACGCCCGGATGGGTTAAGCGATCGTTCCGCGGGAGCGCTGGCGAGGGTGATTCCCGCCTAGCGGGAACGGCCGATTGCCTGCGGGAGATCGGGGCGTGACACATAGGGTATTTATGACAAGATCTAACAGATTTTCTAACAGCTATGGGACCATCTATATCGGGATACCTGATATGACTCTCAGAAACAGAGATAGACTTACCTTTTCTTTTCTTAGGAGGTTGATTATTCCCCCGTTCAGATTCATGGCAGTATTGAGACGTTGACACATCTCCTTTTTTATGGTTCTTCCTCACAAACACATTTTCTTTCCAAGTCTTGTTTCCTACTTCGAACATGTTCTCTTTAGATGACTCATCATTTTGTGGTATTTCAATTAGTTCATCATTATTATCATCTTCAAAATTCTCGTTGTTTTTTCCATGAGAAAGTGTAGGCTCGGATTCATCGAGTTCCTTACTCATAGCAGAAGTAGGTTCAGATAATGAATCATGGTCATTTTCTGTTGATGCAGAAGTACAAGTCTTAGAATTTTGTGATATAGGCAAGGACAAGTAATATAAAAAACTTATGTTCTCAGTTTAAAACGAGTCTTCCTTTAAGTTTCCCCCCTGAAGATGAGTATCATCAAAAAAAGGTTTGTTTTCAAAGAATGTGGCATCCATAGTGACAAACATTTTCTTGTTTTTTGGATCAAAATATTTATAACCCTTCTGGGTTGGAGAAGTACCCTACAAAAACACATTTTATAGCACATTGTTTGAGTTTGTCAATATTCTTATGTTCATGAACAAATGTTGTGCAACCAAAAATTTTCAATGTCAAATCAGTTGAAACACGAGTAACAGGAAAACATTCTTTGAAAATATGAATTAGAGTTTGAAAATTGAGAACTTTGGAGAGCATTTTGTTAATTAAATATGCAACAGTTAAAATTGCTTCACCCCACAAATAATTTGGTACTTTATTTGAGAAGAGTAAAGCTCTATACACCTCCAATAAGTGTCTATTTTTTCTTTCTGCAACTCCATTTTGTTGGGGAGTATTAGGACATGAGCTTTGATGCACAATTCCATTTTGAAGAAAAAAAATCACCCAAAATTGTGTTAAAGTATTCCCTGTCATTGTCACTTCTAAAGACTTGAATAGTTGTCTGAAATTGATTTTGTACCATTTTAAAAAAATCCTTTACAGCCTGACAAACATCGAAATTTCCTTTAATAAGTACACCCAACATACTCTTGAATGGTCATCTATAAATGTGATAAACCATTTTTTGTGAGAAAGTGTATTTGTACGGTTAGGGCCCCAAACATCACTGTGAATAATAGAAAAAGGTTTTGATGGTTTATAAGGCTGTATTGAAAAATGGGAACGATGATGTTTTGCAAATTCACATGCTTCACATTTAAACAAAGACAAATTTTTATTACGAAATAACTTAGGAAACAAGTGTTTTAAATAACGAAAACTAAGATGACATAATCGTAAATGCCATAATATAATGTTGTTGTCATTATTCGAAACAAAAAGACACTCAAACCAAGATATTATCGGTTTGGAAGGTAGTTGTGATTTAGATCCAATGTCGAAGTAGTAGTAGTCCTTCATTCTCCTTAGCACTGCCAATCATCTTCCCCGAGTTCAAATCCTGAAAGATACAGTGAGAACGGAAAAAGTTAGTTTGACAAAAAAAAATTCTTGGCTAATTTACTGACAAACATTAGGCTACAAGATAGGTTTGGAACATGAATGACATCTTTAAGAGTCAACATCGGAAAAAACACAACTGAACATTTACCTGCAATGGCTGAAAAAGAGCCATCTGCGACTTTTATTTTTTGATTCCCTCCACAGGGACTATATGAAGAAAACATAGTAGATTCACTTGTCATGTGATCGGTTGCACCTGAATCTACTATCCAAGTATGGTTGGGACTGACACTAGGAAGAATAGAATTATCTTTTTGTGCTATAGAGCAAGGAGTTTGAGATTCAAGAAGTTTGAACAGTTTGTCTAGTTGTTTCGTCGTGAGTGAAAGCTGAGTTGAAGAAGATTGCTGTCCTTGATCTGAATTATTAGCCTGGAATGCACGACACTCATTACCACCTTTTTTCTTCAAGTTCAGAGGCTTGCCATGAAGCTTCCAACATGTTTCACGCGTATGCCATGCGCATTTGCAGTAATCACACCAAGGTTTGTCCAACTTCTTACTTTCGTTGAAGTTCCTAGTGGCCAGAGTTGAACCTTCAAATTCTGAACTTTGAGGTGCCTTACCCATCATGATTCCTTGTCGTGCCTCCTCCCTTCTTATTTCTGAAAAGGTTTTACGAAGAGTTGGCAGTGGTATCTTCCCCAAAATTCGGCCTCTTACTTCATCAAGGTCTTTATTCAGCCCAGCAAGAAACATAAAGACACGGTCATTCTCTTGCCTCTTGAGGAACAGAACACTCTTCTGCACACCTCCAACTGTCATCATAACAGAGATCCAACTCTTGCTACAGAGTCAACACCTCATTATAATAAGTAGTTACATCCTTGTCTTCTTGTTTAGCATGCCACAACTTTGACTTTAAGCCAAAGATCTGGAAGGAGTTTTGGATATCATAGTATGTTTCTTTGACAGCTTCCCACACTACATTTGCAGAAGGTAAAAACATGTACGGCTTGCCTATTACGGTTTCCATAGAGCTCACTAACCAGGCAATAATCAAGAAATTTTCAGACTTCCATTGTTTGAAAAAAATGGTCTTATATTGCCGGTTATGCTATTGCTCCCGTCAAAAAACCAAGCTTTCTTTTGCCTTCCAATACCAAATGAACGGTTTGGGCCCATTCATTATAATTTGTCCCATTCATCTTAGGAACATTGACCTTGAGGGAGTTTGAGGATCCCTCCTAATCATTGAAACATGTGTTGAAGTCGCTGTCTCCGAAGGAACTTCCGTCTCCATTGCCGCCGCCATCGCCACGGCCAGTACCGCCGCCAGCACCGCGACCAGCGCCTCCGCCAATGCCGCGACCGGCACCTCCGCCAGTGCCAGCACCACCACCATCGACACGGCCTGCTGTGTCGTTCCCGCGGCCTGCTCCGCCTTCTGTTGTGTTGGAGTCGTCGTTGTTTGTTGAGCCAGTGAGGGCTTGATGCCATCTATTGGAATCGGCCATTGAGAACCTAACCGAGTTGGAGAAACGGATTTAGGAAAGAAACTTTACAAACCCTAGGTTAGGGAACTTGGCTCTGATACCATATTAGAAAACAAGTAGTTAATGCTTCATCTTTATTCTTCAACCCCAAGGCTAATTTAAATAGAAGAAATACAATCAATATGCATTCTTGAATCCAGGAGAACCTTAAGGAAAAAGAAAACTAAATGAAAACAGAAAATCTTCTCTAATAATGACTAATAACAAGAGGAGAGAGAATCACGGGATTCTCCAACAGTTTAGGTACTTGTAGGTCTCACGAAATCGGCTCACTTCTTGTCATATCGTATTTGGATATTTAACTGAGGTACTAGAGGAGAGGTATCTATAGGAGATAGTGAGGTCGTTCATTGTTCCAATAAGCATAGTCTATAATCAAGATTTGTTGTTTATATCACAATTATGGAGTAGTTTACATGAGAGTTTGGACACCAAACTCACGTTAATTATCATTCTTAAATGGATGGACAATTAGAGAGGACGATTCAGATCTTGGAGGATATGTTAAGGGTCTGTATAATGGATTTTGGAGGCTCGTGGAAAAATAATCTTCATTTGGTGGAGTTCTCTTAAAATAATAGCGCTACCAGACCAGTATTTAGATGGCACCTTTCGAGGAACTCGACAGAAGGATGTGTCACTTCCCTCTTTGTTGGAGCGACATTAGGGAAAGAAGATTATTGGGATCGGAGCTCGTACTAAAGATTGTCAACTGAGAGCATCATTGGGCAATACATAACACACAAAAGAGTTGGGCATATCAGAAATGTCAACCCTTGGAGTTCAAGGTAGGGGAGAAGTTTTCCTAAGGATTTCACGACTTCGAGAGACTATCTGATTCGGGACGCAAGGGAAGCTCAGTCCGAGATTCATTGGGTCATTCGAAATTTTGGAACGTATTGGAGAGGTGGCTTACAAATGTGTACTACCTCCATCCTTAGAGGGTGCGTATAATGTATTCCACGTACACAATTGTGTCGGTACGTAGACGATGAGAGAGATAAACTTCATCACTCAGAACTAGCTCTTGGGCCATCTCTCTCTTATTGGAACGACCAATTGCTATACTTGATCGTAGGGAGAAAGTGCTCAAGAACAAGGTCATTCCTTTGGTTCCTTTGGTTCCTTTGGTTCGAGTTGCTTGGCAAGATCACTTTTTTAGCAGTTCCACTTGGAAGCGAAAGGACACACCACAAGCAATATCTTCACCTGTTTGATGACTCTTCAGGTAACTAGTTTTTTTCTCTTTTTGGCATCCTTATATTTAAATTTCAAGGATAAAATCTTTGTAAGGTGGGAAGGATGTAATAATCATATCCCTTATTAATTTAGACTAATTGTTTGTTTGCAATTAATATATTAGTTGGGGGTATCCCTTATATTTGGGTGTAGGAAAACCAAAACATCTCAAACCTTCCTGCTCCTGCTAAAAACTTTCCAATCTCCTTCCGATCCTCTTATCAGAATCCATGATCGTCTCTCTTCCTTCTCCCCTTCTGTCTGCAGACTCTTCTCTCCCTTCTTCCTCCTTTATTATCAAATGAAACCCTAACCCAAAACTTGTGTCTTCCTCCATAACAATCACTACTACTATCACCTTCATCATCCTCATGTCATCTTCATCGCCCTTCTTCCACCTTTGACTATCATCCTTGCACCTACACAACACCTCCATTCTACTGCAACCGAGCGGAACCAGTCTTGACCCTCGCACCTCACCAACTCGCCATCAACAAGAACACCTCCATGTCGACCACATCTACACATGACACGGTCTCCCTTGCCATCTCTGCAATGCTCAACTCTGTCGACGTCAACCAACGCCACCCACCAGGACCCAACCTCCACGGTTCCTCACCACTATCGCACCGGCTAGCCTGACCACCGTTGACGCATATACTCCTCTCCTTTCACTTCTTCTTCATTTCCTACTACTATTGCAGCTTCTAATTCTTCTACTAAAATTGTTGTTTCAATTAGGGGCCAAAACCAAGGCTGAACCAACCAAACTG
Organism: Iris macrosiphon; assembly: GCA_036927795.1. Classification (NCBI taxonomy): domain Eukaryota; kingdom Viridiplantae; phylum Streptophyta; class Magnoliopsida; order Asparagales; family Iridaceae; genus Iris; species Iris macrosiphon. The sequence goes on along the minus strand of JAYESA010000001.1, from coordinate 36,514,213 downwards.
AGCCAAAGACTGGTTCAACTAAACCAGACCTGGTTCACCCTGCTGAACCAAATCAGAACCAGACCTGGTTCACCCTGCTGAACCAAATCAAAACGGTCAAAACGGTCCAGGGAGTTATATCAGCATTTAGGGGCTCAATTTGAGTCCAAATTGGAGGTTCCTCGCACTGTTTCTTCGGCGTAGACCTTGCGCAAGTGCATTTAAGTGCTTTCCTTTGTTCATTGGTTTCTTAATTTCATAATCACATCATAGGTAGTAAACCCTAATTTCTAATTGGATTTTCATTCTAATAACCACTATAAGTTAATTAATAAAGTTTAGTTCATTTGTAGATTATCGGTATTATTAGTATCTTGTTAGCGCAATATAGTTTATAGTTGTACCATATTAACCTACTAAACCAACTGTCAGGCCCAAGAGAGGTTGTAATTCAAATGCCTGAAGGGAGTTCGGGGCTCTTGTTTTAAAAAGTACATGTTGGGTTAATATAGATAGCATCTACTACAATAAGAGAGTATGTTCAATGTGTAGTGATTTCGACAGTTTCAGGGAGGGTGATGGGGGTTTTGGTGTTTCGAATCAGTCAGCCTTGGTACTTCCAGCCATTCTGTGATCGGCTTCAGCCGATACTGAAATCCATTGTTTTGATTCCTCAAAAGACATTTTGGAGAAATAAGTGTTAACCCTAAGTTCTGAAGTAAACCTAAGAATCTCTTCGGTGAACTATTTAGTAATTACTACGTAAAAGTAAATTAGCTCACTAGCAAACTAAATTCTCAAAATATTCGCAAAGATCACTCTACTGTTCCCGCAAAAGTCATGGTAACATAAACAGACAATGCATATGAGAAATGCTTACTTCTACTGAAAATGATTTGCTAACTGCTCAACAACACTAGATATCTAAAGCAAGTTACCCATGTTATAAAACAGCATTCACAAGCACAAGTACTAAAAGTGTGTAAACCTAATCTCATGTCATTGAGGAACAAATAAACTGCACAAAAACATTAATTGAAAAATAGAATAATTAGTACCACAGAGAAACAAATGAACTGCATAAAAGCATGAATTGGAAAAGTAAATGCAACGCCATGCAACTTATGCTAATTAATTAGCCAGCCGAAGCATATTATTCAATTGATAATGAATTCTCAATTGCATACAAGTAAGAATAACAGAGGACTCACTTTTTCTTCTTGACTCTCCAACCATGACACTGTTTTATTTAGATCATCAATTGCCCACTCTTTTATCTTGGACGGTGAAAACCGACTTCCTACAGTATGAGAAAGACCCCCCTGCATGAAGAACGATTTGTAAGGTCATGTAGCATGAAACAATTACATGTAAAGTAGTAGAAACCACCAAAAGAGAATTGTTTAAATATTCTTGTTTATGCAATGAAGAAATGTGTCTCGTTAGAAGTAAATTGAATAGGAAAACTTTGTATTGCAATAAGTTTAATAATTTCACTTTTTTACTTCATCCGCTTACCATATTCAATTTAAAAAAAAAATATTAGAAACAGTGTTGTCATGGCACAAGGTGCATAGCAACGGGCAAGGTACACATAATGCTCGAGGCACAAAGCGCATGGTGTAGCGCATGCCTCATTGAAGGAAGGCACACAATTTTATTTATTTTAAAACTCTAAAAAATACAATAAAAATGATTGCAATATGCTAATCAATCAGTTATTGTATAGAGAGTTTAGAAAAATTGCAAAATTTAAAACCTCACCCGAGGGACTGACGAACGCGATAATGGCAGAAAATCTGTAAAGGAAGATCAATGCTAGCCTAACGATGAATTGTTTGATGTGGTGAGAGAAAAAAAGTATAAAATAATTTTCAAGAAATAAGTTGCAAAAAAAAGAGCCAACTTGAGGAAGATAACTAGACGAACAATCATCGGTAAAGACTAAATTTAAGTTATACAAAAGAGATGACCATGAAAAAGAAAAACATTTGAAACTTGAAAATCAAACAATAACTTTAGTCCTTTGGAAGACAATAAGTTGTTGGCAAATGAAGGTTAAGGGTCAAAAACAATTGTTGAAGAATTGAAAGAGGGCCGACAGATAAAAGAGGATAAGGATGGAATTCTAGTAGAAAGTTAAAGCGTGCCAGTATAGTAGTAGGTTAGAGTATAGTGCATCTTATGGGTTCATAATTGAGCCAAAACAAAATAAAACATAAAGTTCATGTTAGGTTTCATGCGTCATGCGCCTCGCATGATGGCGCGACTGAGACAAACGTCGAGCGCCTCAATGAGGTGTAGTGTCTCGCGTCATGGCGAAGCGCCTAGGTGCGAAAATTGCACCTCACGCCAATGGTACATGTTGTAACGACCCGCTCCGCTCAACCCGGAGAGACCGAGTGTGTTCCTCGAATAGTTGAAATCAAGCATGAAGATCTCGAATAGAATAGAAGTGGTGAAGTAGTTGCATGGTCACGGACAACTGGTTGGGCACCAGGAAGAGTCCTCGAACAATCTTCGAGGCATCGGAATTGTGTCGGCCCGGGAGGACTGCACTAGCTAAAGTTCCTAATGCGATTGCTAGGATAAGTTACTAGCAAGCTAGCATGAAGTACTAGTAGGCGAGTGTAGGACGTCTAACAAGGCTTGCTACCGACCTGGAAAGACAGTCGAACCGTTGGATGGTTCGGGAGACCCAGTTTGGCTAGCTACCGAACTGGGAAGACAGTCGTTCAATCCAAGAAGATGTCCAATATGGCTTGCAGAGCCAGTGACCTTCATATAGATAAGTCATACATGCATTGCAACAATCCGCGTTAAGAGTATATGTTGCATAAAGGAGCAAGTGGATGGAACACGGAGGATTTGGTGCACGGTTCACTTTATTTTTAGAGTACAATAAGTCTGAGTCAGAGACGCACTTGAGACACTTTGAGTTTCATAGATGTTCTTCATTTCATAATGTATATACTTGATTTTATTGGTGCGCTTGAACAGGGAAGGCCGAATGGTAAGAAAGGGTAAGACGAATTCAGTTATTTACTGCTTGACACACTCGTTTTAGACACGAGTATATGTTTTTCATTATTATGCCATGAAACTGATCTTAAGACAAGACTAGAAAGACATAATCAGTCGGTACACGTAACTTATGAACGTGCTTATTTTGTGGGGTGGGCGAGAGGCCTCCCAACCAGTGCATTCAATGTACTGACACTCAACCAGATTGTATGTAGGGTGCAAGGAGTAGCTCATACGGTTTCGGAGATCGCTTGACGCATCGAGGCGCTGGACCGCACTTGGCATCTTGGAGCGTGGCACACGGACCTGAAGCTCACATATATGGGATGTAATGTATGGGAACATCATCATCTAGAGTATTTGATTCAAGTTGTAAGCCTAAGGGCATATTCATTGTAATGAGAGAGAGAGAGCTTGAGTGACATGTAATCTCGGCCTAGCGCCGCTTGTAATAATTCTTCATCAACAATAAAGAGCTTATTTTACTTCATACTTGTGTTTATTCTTATTCCGCTGCTTAGGGACTATGTGTTGCGACTCTGTGGCTTAGTTTAAATTGGTTGTTTCATGTGCTTGCCTTGAGCGGACGTAACTTAGGCTCGCGCATCATCACACCCAAGCGAGGACGTTCGGTCATAAGGGATCGGGACGTGACATTTTGGTATCAGAGCACGGCTTTACTTCCTTGGTCTCGTATCGATACTCTTTATGCTTGGAAACGCACTTGCGAACGGTTTGCAATGCGCTCTCTCGATGTTTCGATGGATGTTCCATACAATGAGTCTAAATATTTTCGAAAATTCGTGCAGATGAACTGTTGGACGAGATAGTTATGTGATTGCCTTTGTGCCGAGTTGTATCAGACTTTATGGGAGCAGACTCGTGTTAGAGTTTGCAAATTACGTGCGAACCAGAATAGCTTTACGCGAATACTAATGAGTTGGTGTGCAAGACTAGAGTATCATTCGGACGGGATAGGTCGGGACTCGATTCATAGAAATTGAGATAGCTATCGGTTGAGGCGATACCGCTAAGGCGAATATAGAGGATCGTGCTTGGATTTTGAGGAATAGTTTAGTCGGATATGCGTGTTGATAAGTAATGAATCAAGTTGGTTTATGAGGATGGCTATCAATAGAAGTATATACGAGACTATGATTCGTTGAGGCAGACATGAAGGGATCATGCTTGAGTTTAAGGAACGAATTGGATGGATATGTGAGGGAACGATGCGAGTGCGATTGAGGAATTGTTTGGATGACTTGATTCCTGAGTGGTGTATGCGATAGCCTAGGGAACGAATAATAAATTTGAGGATAAAGTGGATTTCGAGGATTTCGAGGATTTGATAATGGCTTGAACCCTGAGTGGTGTATGGAATAACTTGGAAATGTTAAATCGCTTAAGGATTATGGGGAATATATGAGTTGTAAGCAAGCAACACGATGTTGTGCAAGGCCTAGAACGAGTAAATTATAGTTAATCGAGAAATAGAATGCGTCGTGCGAAAATGGTGCGAACGATCGAGGATGTGTCGAGTACAAGTTTGATTGTATCGAATAATGATGCGAAGTAATAGAATGGATAGTTCGATCGAGGAAACTTAGTGATCGTACATGCAATTTTGGATTAAATCAATGGGATAAGGTTTTGCGACGAGATTAAAGACTCGAGGATGTGATCGGAGTTAGCGTGATTGGATCGATAGTACGACTTGGACGGTAACGCAAAATTGGATAAATTAGCGCGATGGGACGATAGCGCGCATGTAAGTTTGGATTTGAACATATAGAAATGACTCAGAGGATTAGATGGAATGAAAATTGATGTTAGAAGATGGTAATTGAGAGTTTAGTTGAATATGTGTGAATGACTCAAAGAATCATGTTGCTTGAGGAACAGATATAGACGATATCGAATTTGGTTTCGAATTGGACGAGTTGATTTTGAATCTAGTTTGGAAGATGGACGGGATGAAACGAAAACGATGTTAGGCGAAAGAATAATTTCATGGTTGTGCGATTATACTTGAAGATACAAGAACGCGTCGAGGATAAGCAAACTTTGGTTCGAGGAATTTTCTAGTTGGATGAGTAATAGGTAGACTATCGAATTGAAACTTGACCTTGGTTGTTTTGAGGAATGCTAGATGTGAACCACGAATTGATCGAACAATAACATTGAAGTTTCGTACGACTTGGCTAGGCGAATGTGATTGTGGCATGAATGATTATTAGAGGAACACGACTTGAGGAACGAAGAAACTCTTGAGGATGGTTCTTGGGTTCGAGGCAATGAGACTAACAACTTAGGGGAAAGACTTGGATTGATCTATGACTTGGATGAAACGACTTGAAGAGTTCGAGGAATATAAGATGCCTCCACCAGTAGCTTGTCCAACTTCGTTATCGCTAAGATTGGTTAAAATGCATGTATATCGGGGATGCCTTAAATATGTGCACGATCCAGACTCAGTAATATGTTGAATTTGAATGCAGCTGCAGGTAAATATGTTTAGATTCGATGGATGAGGCGCATGGGTTTGAGGATTAGGAATGTGTGTATCGTTCGAATGAATATGTCGATAATGGTCTTGAGGATTCGGTTAGACGAAATTACCTTAGAGAAGGAATGGATTATGAAACTAGAAGCAGGAGATATTATCTTGAGGACTAGGTTTACGTGCGTTGTTCGGTTGATTGCGTCGATGACTTGTATTGAGGATTCAGTTGGATGAACGGACTTTAGGAATTGCCTTGTTGAAACGAATTCGGACCCCGTGAAACGAATGTTGCAAATGCGAGTAGAATGATCTATGATTGATGTTTAGAAATCTGAGTGAAGCGAGCTTGGGTAGAATACCCCGTATGAACGAACAATGTTTTGACATTAGGAATGGGACGAGTGTTTTGAGGTACGATGGAATGGTGACCTAGTACGTAACTATGATCTGGTGAGCTGACCTAGTAGTTAGGCAGACGATCATATGCCGAGAGTTAAGAGTTGATGTGAATGACTTTAGAAGTATTGTCTGGGTAGACGATAGAACTGGGGCAGTAAGATTTAGAGTTAGGATTTGGAGTTGACGTGTACGCTAGAGAAGTATAATGTTGATGTGATTGAATGGAGTAAGGATACTTAGATATCGGTTGGCTGATTTATAGAAGTCAGATGGATCGTGCGATAGAAAATTTTGAGATGGTGTCGAAGACTAAATCGGATAGAATTGCGAGCGGACTCGTGTAATTGATCGAGGAAGATGGAATGACGCATTAAATCATAAATTGAAATCGTGTGTTTGGAAGATGTACTTGATGGTAATGCAACAGTTGAGTTTGAATTGGATAGAATTGACTCGGATCTATATAATGAACTCGCTCGAGGTAAGGTGATGATCGCATAGGCGGGAATACTTGAAAGATTAAACGAGAATGGATTTAGACTTAATTGGATTCCTACGATATCACCAGAATTGAGACCGTGTTTGGAAGAGTATAATCGAAGTATGTACGAGTACGAGAGTCAGGTTTTGGTTGATTGATTGTTTCATAGATCTGGGAAGTTATTCGGAAGATAGAACGTAGGTGATTCATGTGACGACTTTGGATGATAGTGAAGTTACTTAGCGAGAATGGGCGATGGCTCGAGATAGATCTTGATGCAAGATGAGACTGGAAAATTATATGAGATTCGAACTTGGTTGTGTGGATTGTTGGGATTTGCTTAGACGTAACACTTGTTTTCGATAAGACGACGTCGAGTAATCGGTCGAATACGATTTGGGTTCACAAGAATTGAGTATAGCGATTGTGTAAGTTCACCCTAGCCTAAGTTTCTCGTGCGCATTGAGTTATAGAACACCCCGTGTGTGAGTAGTGCAGCCCTGCGCTAGGCGCGGTAGAGACTGAGTCGAAGAGTGCAACGAGTAAGTGGAGTATAGTTTGGTGGTTTCGGACGATGGAGTCGTTCGATGGAATTTGACTATGGCATGTGCATGGTAAGGATTGAGGAACGGTAGGACGACTTGCGTTCAGGAAGTCTCGAGGACGAGACTTATTTTGAGTGGTGTATTATGTAACGACCCGCTCCGCTCAACCCGGAGAGTCAATTCAAACGACACAAGTGTAACTAACCGTCTCGTCTAGCTCGGCGAGATGACTCGCTTGATGCTAAGGCATTCAGACTTGGCCTTCAGAGAAGTTCAGACTTAGACATTTCAGAGGCGCGCTCGGAGTCTCGCTCGGCCGATGCGATTCATCGCTAAGGTGGGTGGCTCCGATGAACTTGTCTCTGCTTAGTTGCACACTTAATAAAATGGAACGATACATGCTAGTTGTCGGACGATAACCACTGCATGCTAATAAAAGAGACGAACGCTCATAGCTAAGGGAATAATCCCACTTTATCATATGCATAGAACATGGAATGTACTTCCTATCTGCGTAAGCTAGAAATATTAAGTTACATGAAGTAGTTTCTTATAAATGCCACAAAGTAGTTCTTGTTTACATATTGATGCACCACATCGCACGGAATGTGACACGGAGATAGAGAATAGTCATGTTGCATACATAGACGAGAAAGGCTATTCAGTAGTCGTTCTGAGTCAGGAGTATAAAGCAAAGAAGATATCTACTCTCTGAGCAGGAAGTCCTCGGATAGTAGAGACCGAGTGTGTTCCTCGGATAGTAGAAATCGAGCATGAAAATCTCGAATAGAATGAAAGTGGTGAAGTAGTTGCATTATCACGGACAACTGGTTGCGCACCAGAAAGAGAGTCCTCAAACGATCTCCGAGACATCGGAATCGTGTTGGCCAAGGAGGACTGCACTAGGTGAAGTTCCTAGTGCAATTGCTAGGATAAGTTACTAGCAAGCTAACATGAAGTACTAGCAGGCGAGTGCAAGACGTCCAGCAAGGCTTACTACCGACCTAGAAAGACAGTCGACTCGTCGGATGGTTCAGGAGGCCCAGTTTGACTAGCTACCGAACTGGGAAGACAGTAGTTCAATCCAAGAAGATATGTCCAATATGGCTTGCAGAGCCAGTGACCTTCATATAGATAAGTCATACATGCATTGCGGCAATCCGCATAAAGAGTATATGTTGCATAAAGGAGCAAGTACATGGAACACGGAACACGGATGATTTGGTGGACGGTTCACTTTATTTTTAGAGTACAATAGGTCTGAGTCAAAGATGCACTTGAGACACTTTGAGTTTCATAGATGTTCTTCATTTCATAATGTATATACTTGATTTTATTGGTGCGCTTGAACAGGGAAGGCCGAATGGTAAGAAAGGGTAAGACGAACTCAGTTATTTACTGCTTTACACACTCGTTTCAGACACGAGTATATAGTTTTCATTATTATGCCATGAAATGGGTCCTAAGGCAGGACTAGAAAGACAACATAATCAGTCGGTGCACATAACTTATGAACGTGCTTGTTTGGTGGCGTGGGCGAGAGGCCTCCCCACCAGTGCATTCAATGTACTGACACCCAACCAGATGGCATGCAGGGTGTAGGGAGCTCGCACGGTTTCGGAGATCGCTTGACGCATCGAGGCGTCAGACCGCACTTGGCATCTTGGAGTGTGGCGCACGGACCTGAAGCTCATATATATATGACGTAATGTATAGAAACATCATCATCCAGAGTATTTGATTCAAGTTGTAAGCCTAAGGATATATTCATTGTAATGAAAGAGAGAGCTTGAGCGACATGTAATCTCGGCGCTTGTAATAATTCTTCATCATCAATAAAGAGCTTGTTTTACTTCATACTTGTGTTTATTCTTATTCCGCTGCTTGGGGACTATCTGTTGTGACTCCGTGCTTAGTTTAAATCGGTCGTTTCAGGTGCTTGCCTTGCGCGGGCGCAACTTAGGCTTGTGCGGCATCACGCCCAAATGAGGACATTCGATCCTACGGGACTGGGACGTGACACATGCCTCGATGTGACATTGACAACACTAATTAGATCTCCTAAGACACACCACAAAAGCAGATGAAATCATTTTCTTCCAAAACCAAGCCATCAGCTAAGTTTACGTTCTTAAATTGGTCGTTTCATTATATATCAATCATTTTCAAATTGGTAAAAGAGTAATAAAGTACACAACTAAGAGCAAAGTAAAACCAAAAAGAGTATTATTTTAGCATTCCTCCAAAGTTTCCTAAGAATATTGTTGACGAAGCTTTCACTTTGATGTTTATACAAGTAAAAATGGGCTCATGAGTAAGGAAAAGATTCATATGCTAGAAAAGTATTATGATATTATCCTTGCATCTTTTATGTGTCACAATGTTGGACAATCATAAAATGTTTGTTGGAATAATATAAATATTTAACCCTCAACCATTATCTCAAGTCTAGAGTTTTGGTCCATTGACAAATCTTGAGTATAGTATCAAAGCAACTCAGGCTCGAATCTTCTGGCACACATTTTAAATAGATCTTATATATATATATATATATATATATATATATATATATATATATTTGGAAAATTGGTAAATTTTATTCAATCAATCAAATATACAACACACTTCATGCCCCTTATAGAGAACACATGGCAACTACATCAAATTCAATATTATGTGAGATCCCGAGGGCAGAGGTTGTGAGACCCTCAAAAATACGTTTGTTTCGTTCTCGCCAGACATGACTCACTGTCGATGCAAGTCGTATACGAGCCTCCTTAAACCAACTTTTTTCTCTGTTTCTTCGTGTCCCGATCCACGCAATAATTGCTCCGGCATCCGTAGGAGCTGCACAGCTACCCAACTGTTTCCATTGTTCTCACCAAAGGTACCAAGTCATCTCACATTCAAAGAAAAGATAATGGCTCATTTCATTTGAGTGATTGCAAAGCATATATCGTTGAGTATTAATTTGTATTCCAAAACGAGCATGTCTATCGTTAGTAGTCTACCCAAGAGAAGGCGATACATGCACAGTTGTATTTTGATAGCAAGTCCTTTTGGCCATATAAACTCATAGTTTTCCAACTTCGGATGCTTGTGTCGCATAAAGTCATAACAGGTCATGAACTCGAACTCACTTGTCCCCCATCTGCTCCCAGGCGGCTGCCATAACCACCGATCCCTTTCTGCAGTCGGGTTGAGGGGAGTCGCCGAATGAGGTCAGCGAAGCGAGCCGTGTGGGCATAGGTCTCTGGTCTCCAAACTCCCTCCCGAAAAATATAGTTCACCCTCAACCCTCTGTCCGCCTCCAAGTGCATATGCTCTCCCGTCATCTCCAACAAGCTCCGGTGTCCCGCCCAAGGATCCCGCCATAAGTCGGTAGTCCTTCCATCACGTATAACCTGGCACAAAGCAGGCGTAATGGAGGCACGATTCCGGAGCAACCGTTTGAAAGTAACAGATACATTATTATTATACTTGTACTTCCAAAAGTTGCCACCCTTAAATACCGATTTGACATCCATTAAGCCCACAGAGATCTGCCTTAGATGAACTTCCAGGTCAGCTTTATTCATATTACATTCTGAACTGTCTGTAAGGGACGCAATCCCACCCCACCCTCCTCGTGCGGTCGGCATAACTGCTCTCAAGCAATGGCGTACAAACCATCCCGTCAGATAAAGTTAGCTCAGATGCGCTCAACCTTCTGCATAGTAGCCGTCGGTAGCATAATAGACTGGAGCCAGAACATCGCAAATGCAGAGATGACTACTCAAACCAGTTCAACCTGCCCGCCAAAAGGTAGGCATTGTGCCCTCCACACGCCAGCCCTCCACACGTTGTGTATATCCAACCAAACTCTGGTAGTCTATATCCTTTGCATAATTGACTAACAGCAGAAACCCCATATATATATTTGGAAAAGGTAATTTTATTGATATGATTTAAACAATTACATCTCCTTTACTATGCTTCTGTCAAAACTAATTTAGCACCTCCATCTGCTTATTTTATACTAATTACATCATGATCAATGTTATGCAGGATGCCCAATTGCGACGTGTGCCTTCAAATATTTGCAAGTTTCTTTTCCTCCAGATATGCCAAACAGTTGCCGCATACGTGCTTCTCGATACCACTCTGCTCCACGACCTCGTTGGTTTGAAATGTAGCCCAACTGGAATCTGAGATCTTTAGCTCCTGTTACTTGTATATTCAGAATTTGTCTTTATGCGGACCAAATATCCCATGTAAAACGACATGTAAAATATAAATGATTAAATTTTTCTCCCTCCATGTGACAAGCATACATCCCTGCCCTTGAATCTGGATACCAAATTTGTTTAATCTGTCTAATGTTAATAATCTACCTTTAACTGCTTTGTATGGTATTGCATTTTGGAGACAATACCCTTCAAATACCCTTCATCAAAATAATGTCATCTTGTAAGACAGATTGGGATCGTGCCCGTAACTGCTCATATGCTACTCGATATTCAAACTTTTCCGCTGCAGTTCCCTCCTAAATCCAGGCGTCCTTACCCCTTGAGGGGATCCAATTCGACCCTGCTAATTTCGTCCGCCATCAACCTGCCTATTGGATGGTTCAACAAGTTCCATTTTCTGTTGTCAATAAGACAACTAACCTGCTCATGTCGACCCATAATGGCGTAGGTCTGCCACCCCAACTTGTCAATTAGACTCTCGTGGCATAGCCAGGGGTAGAACCACAAGTTGGTTTGCGGACCGCCACTAATAATGTGGATGAGGACAGCTTTAAGTTCCCATCTATATTGAAGAGCTTTAAGGCACTGAATCTTCTAGCGCGGTTAATTGTGGTGGTAGTGGCCTCGACAATCCTTTTACTGTTATTCACAATAATTGTTATTCACGGTAAATATTTTTCACAATAATGATGAAGTAGGGAAAGTGATTACTGCGATAAAACTAAATGGTGCGAACTATCTTGTCTGGTCTAATTCTATCAAAGTAGTGTTTTGAGCGAAAAAGAAGTTGAAATTTTTGGTGGAAGATCCTTTTAATGAATCGCCAAGTATTATGAGTATTGGATGAGTGCAGATGCATTTGTTATGTTATGGTTGTGACATACTATACAACCCCACATCAGTGGTGTGAGTTCTCCAACCATATTTGGACATCTACGGAAGAATCTTATTCACAGAAGAGGAATTTGGTCCGTATTTATGAGTTGTACGAGTTACTATTTAATACAAAACAGAATGGGAAGCTTCTGAATGAGTATTTAGCAAAGAAGGTATTGTGGGAGGAACTCTTGCAGTATCATTAAGTTACTACTGATTTGAGAGAAGCTCAGTGACAGGAGTTTCATGTTTCGCTCATCCTAGATGATTTGGATCCTGCGCTCGAACCTTATAAGGCTCAGATCCTTGTTGGAGAGTAGTTACAAACAGTGGTAGATGTTCTCTTATCTTAATCTTTCTAAGACAGAGTTCTTTGATACCGAGTAATGACTTGCCTTGGTTACTATTGGTTTTGGACGTGGTGGTGACCATGGTAATGGCAGCCGTGGTAGTAGAGATAGTGGTCGTAGTGGTGGTCGAGGAGGTAGTCATAATGGTAGTTATGATGTTGCTCGTGGTGATGGTCGTGTTGTTTTCAATTTCTAAAGGATATGTTCAAGTGGATTGAAGGTATCAGAAGCTGAAGTCCGATTAGAACCATAAGCATCATGTACTCGAAACTGTACATTTTCATCATACACTTGATATGCACACTCGGATTTAACCCCCCCCCCCCCCCCCCCCGCATCCCAACCTTCTACAACTATGGCACATATAAGTAATCATGCCTTTGTGACAACTCAGTCACGATTCACCTGTTGGGTCATCGACTCATGAGCAAACTCTCACATGTCTAGTGTACATTCTCTCTTTCATAATCGTCGTCCTATGAAACATAACATTATCATGGTTGATGGGTGTCTATATGTCATGTGATTGGGAAAGGGTGTCATTCACCCAACCCAATCATTGTCATTATATGTGTTTAGTTTTTCTTGCGCATTTTGCTATCTGTGGACCAGTTAACCAAAGTTTTTCATTGTCCATAACATTCTCTCAATTCTTGTATTTTCTCTGACCTAGGAAAGAAGATATACACGACAATGTAATGACCTCCACCCAGTTATGTAGATGTGGAAAGTAGCTTGGACAGATATGAAGCATCGAAGAATTTGTTGCGCGAGCTGGAACTTTTCATGCAAAGATATGATTTTCTGTTATAAAGGACATAATATATGAAACATCATTGTTTGTATAGTTTTTGAGTTGTAAGTCTTGTGACATGTTTCTTTGTATTGAGAGAGAGTTCTTACAGTCGAGTTATTCTTTGGCTTCGAGCCGTGACAATTATGCTACAATACTATCAATAAAGAGAGTCATTTTTTATACCCCGTGTCTATTCAACTTTTCTGTTTAATTTTGCAATAATGACTTTCTTTTCTAAAATGTTCTATCGACCATGATTGACCTTGCCTTGTACAAGTGCAATTTAAACTTGTACGGTATCACGCTAATGGCGACTTTCGATTCTGCAGAACCGGATCGTGACATATTGGTATCAGGGAATAAAAGTGATGGACTGGATTACCTGGATTTACCTTAAAAGGCATTCACTTCGGTTTCTCTCTCTCTGTTGTAACGACATTATCACTAAGCCATCTGTCTTTGACTAAGTTGCATCAAGTTGTTCCCAATTTGAATTATGTTTTTGTTTTACAATGTGGCTTGTCAGTTAGGCAAGCATCACATAGTAAGTTTCCTCATCGTATTGAGAGTCTCCGATTGCAGTTCTTGGATCTTGTTTATACGAACGTATGAGGTCCTTCTAGAGTCAAAAATCCGAAAGAATTTTTGTATTTTATTATCTTTATAGATGATTGTTCCCGAATAACTTGGTTATATTTAGAAATATTTGAGTTTACTCACGTGTTATCCACCTTTTATAATGAAATATGTATTCAATTTGGTAAATGCATTGAAGTTTTTCGTTCTGATAATGCTTTGAAGTATAGTCAATCGGTTGAGACCTTTTTGGTTGATCGTGGCATTATTCATCCAAATAGTTGTCTATACCTCTCAACAAAATGGTATAGTTGAACACAAACACCGACACATTTTAGATGTGGCTCAGACTCTCATGTTCAATATGCATATCCCTAAACAATATTGAACATATGTTCTTGATGCATGTTATTTGATTAATTGCATGCCATTATTGTGTTGAATAACCAAGTCCCCTTCTCCCTATTACATCCGGATGTCTCCTTTTTTTATCTCGTGTGTTTTTTTTACCTCGTGTGTTGCTTTAATTCACAATTTGGAACATAATTGCGACAAGTTGGCTCCTCGATCTACCAAAAGTGTGTTCCTTGGTTATCCTCGAACTCAAAAAGGTTATCGTTATTATAATCCCGGTCACATAAATATTATGTCAGTGCGTTGTTACCTTCTGTTAAGTATTAGTAGTATTCGACTTTAGTCCTACTCCCACAACGGATAAAATAATAGTGAGAGGGGTTAGCCTCTCCTATATATATGTAATCATCTATTCAATAATAATCATCTCAATATTCAACTTAACATGGTATCAGAGCCCATCCACCCCTCTCCAGAAAACCCTAACCCTAGATCCCCCCTGCTGCCCCCCCCTACTGCTGTCGTCCCCCCTTTATTGTCCCCCTTGCTGCTGCCCCTGCGACGGCTGCTGCAGCTACACCCAGGTGCTGCTCTTCTCCCCCCCCCCCCCCCGATCAGCCCTCCTCCTCCGCCTCTACCCAAACCCAAGCCGTCTTTCCTGATGTCCGTAAACTCTATCCCAACCGCTACCTACCCCAAACCCTAGTTGTTCTTCCACATATTTAAAAAAATTGTTGGGATCCTCAAGAGGGTAAACAACGATTTGTTTGCTGGAACCTCCGGCTCTCAACATTAGCATCAGGAGTTTAACAAAGAGCAGACAAGTTGCTTGTTTTGCGTAAATCTTTGTTTCTTTCCTTCATCGATCTCCACATCAGGATCTAACAGAGGGTAACTTGGATTGTCTCTCTGTCCTGGCTTGTGTGATCCACATTCAATCTTTGTGTCCAATGTGCGTGCCGATTCTGGCCACGTTTATAGTGCATTGGCAGAGTTAATGTGATTATCGGATTGGAAAGATCAAAACAACGGTCGAATCAAGAACACTGAAGGATGACAAGCACTGAGGTGAATAGTAGTGCTACAAACATCAATGTCAAAAATGCAATGGTGGGATCAACGAGCACTGGCATGACGATTTTATCGATTCGACTTGTCGATCGACGGTTAGATGGACCAGAGGGCTACTTGACGTGGCAAAAGAAGGTCAAGAAGATGCTTCGGGGAATGCGGTTGTCCAAACATATGACTGATAACCCTCCAGAAATGACTGATCCCACATTTGAGAAGTGGAAGACGGATGACAGTCGACTGTTTACACAGTTGATGAATTCAATGGAACCATTGGTGAAAAATATGATTCAGAATACGAATTCGGTGAAGGAGTTATGGGGGGTCCTAATGTTTGATGGAAAACGTGATTTGTCTCGTATCTACGACTCGGTCGTTGTCTTATACCGAGCGGATCAGGAAGACAAATCTCATAAGGACCACTTCCGGACCTTTAAAGCTATGACTGATGAGGTCGACCGCGTATTACCTCTAATGACGAATATCAATAAAGCGAGGGCTCAATGTAAGCAGCTTCATGTTATGGCATTTTTTGCCTCTCCGTCCTGATGCAGACTCTGTTCGCTCTCAGATCATAGTTGAAACTGATGTTCCGTCGCTGATGAAAGCTCACTTTCGTGTCCTAAGGGCAGCGAAAGATATTGAGACCACTCCGAGTGATGCTCCTGATCGATCTGCTCTTGGTGCTACTCGTGCTGAATTTTGTGATGGTCGTGGTGGACGACGTGGTGGCCGAAATGCTGGTCGTGATAGTGGACAAGGCAATGGCGGTCGTGATAGAGTAAGATCGGGCACATGCTTCAACTGTGGTCTGCAAGGCCATTTCCAATGGTAGTGTCCTAAAGCTCATGCCACCAATGTTACATCAGATACTGCTGATGGTGGCGTTCGATCTATCTAGATAACTGCAGAGACATACAGATTTTGTTGACTTCCAAGCTCAAGGTCGTGGTGAAGCCTCCACATCCGGATCCACAGCCGGGTACTCAGCGACGTGTGGTGAGGTCGAAGTAGTGGATGATTGACTCTGGTGCGTCTGCTCACGTGACAGACGACGCAGGTATGATACGCAATTATGTATCGATGGGCCATATTTCCGATATTACCGTTGCCAATGGTGGTTCACTAATGGTCCGTGGACGAGAAATGCCCTTCTTCCGGACTATCACTCAATTCAGTATTACATACACCTGAAAATCCGTTCAGTTTACTTTCAATTAATCGGATTATTCGCGACATGCATTGCTCGATAACATTTTTTCTGATGGTTGTGTTTTTCAAGACCTAAAGACTGGAAAGACTGTCGGTAAGGGGCATGTGGCTGACAGGTTGTACCTGTTTGACGTATTATCTTCTGTTGCTTGTGCCAGCGTGAAACTCGATCCTTTCGAGTTACATTGTCAGTTAGGTCATCCATCAATCAAAGCTCTACATGATTTTTTCGTGATTTGTCAATTTGTTCGTGATTTGTTCGTGAAGAAATAAATTGTCAATTTGTTCGTGATTTGTTCGTGAAGAAACAAATTGTCACTCTACATGTTTGGTCTGGGAATCAGTTGTATGATATCCCAAACTACTTGCTCATCGTCCATTTTCTGATTTATGTAGCAAACTGAACATGTCGAATCTCTATGCTCCAGCTTAAGGGGATATTAGAGTCATAAGTCTTATTTTCTTATATGGTACACTCAAATAACTTATGGGCGTATCTATCATTATATAATAATATAAATATACATGAGGTGCAACTTAGGATTTCAAGTCCTTGCACCCTTATCTCTCTCCTCTCCTCTTCTCTCTTCTTTCTCTCTACTTCCAAATTTCACTATTTTTTTTTGTGATCTATAACAAAGAACCAAATAGTCTCCGACTTGAGACAACCCTAGATCACAACAAAACCCTCTTCTTTTCTATGCGGCTACAAACATCAAGACCTTTTCTTAGCCTAGATCAAGGTATCATCATCCCCTTTAGTCGAGTCCTACTTCCTCGAGATGTGTAATCCCATCAAGATCTTCAATCCATGTTTTCTTCAATTCTTTTTTCTCTCTCTCCTTATTTTCATTTTTTGTGTTCCTTCATTTCTAATTACTCATTAAGAAGCAAGACTTGTATTCTTATGGATCTTTGTTATTATGATACTTTGGAGTCAACAGTAACCACTTTTTTTTTGTTGAGAAGCACTTAGTTGTTGTTTTCTTTAGTGCCAAAATATTTTATTCTTTGGAATCTTATAACTCTTTAAAAAATGTTCTATAATTTGTTTGATAATTGTCCTATAAATTTGTATCATATTCTTAGTTTATGTTTTACTACTAATCATATTCACTTATTTTTTTAATATTTTTAAATAGTCATAATTTTTAGATAAAAATTATAATACCGAAAAACTAATGCCCCACACTTTGGGACTAACACCTCACCTAGCCTTGGGGGGGACTAAACGCCTCACCTTGTAGAAGGTTCTCTAAAACATTGATACTATGCAAAGGTATATACAAATTTAGCTATAGTTATGTATAATAATGGCTAGCCTCTTGATAAATTTAACATTATTATGCCTTAGGAAAGTTCAATTTGTTTTGGTCCTTCGCCTGATACAATCAAGACTTGGGATCTTCTAAATTAAACTATTATATTGACCAGAAATAGTGAAAACTTCATGATCTAATTACCAAAATATCATATAAGGGGACTGGAGTATCCATTTATCCAACACAACAAAATATAAAAGTTTTAAGTGTTTAGGCAACATTGCTCTTTACCATTCCCTTAAATTGTAACAGTCACTCCATTAAGGAACGCATACCAGTATTGGGTACATAACAAGTAATTTGAAAATATACACAATTGAGAGCGGAAGGGAAGAAGATTGAAGAAAGTTTGTTAACAAGATTCAACAATTATTCAAAGCAGCATTCAATGGAAATAGCTCAATAACACAATAGAGGTAGATGCAAACCTCAAATAAAATAAAATAAAATAAAAGGTAATTATTAGAGAGAAAATCATGTGTAGACCCATTAGATGTCAAACCATAAATCTAAAATTTGATTTCTTAAAATAAACATGATAGGCAAGGAAAAACTAGGAGAAATCTAACAGAAAACACATTCAAACTGCAACTATAGTTCTGTCTTTATAGACATCTTACAGAAGAGCCAGCCAATCTTACCTGTGACCTTTTTCCATCTTTCTTTCGAGACTCTACAGGGATGGCATCTTTCTGACCTGCAAAAGTTCTTAAAACTTTGAAAGGATTAACAAAAACAAGAGATTACGCATCATTTGAAAAATAATAGAAATTCATATACTTTGACATCAAAAAGGGACGTTGGCTGCTAACGGGGATAGAAAGGGAGACGGATTGAGAGAGATGGAAGGTCGATGGATCGTTGTCAGTGAGAGAGGGAGATGGCATTGGGTACTAAAAGGGCCATAGGGTCGTGGAAGGTAGGAGAGAATGTTGAAAACAAGGTTCAAAGTATCGGTATCGGAATCGGTATCGGACCATTCCTATGAGTACCGGGATCGGCAGTATCGGTGGTTTCGGACCGGAGTATCGGATTTTTTTGTATCGGAAAGCAAACAACTATTAGTAAATTATTAACATTTTAGAAAATACATTTTATATATTTATGCATAATTTAAAGTATTTTCAGTGTTGTTTCTTAGTATTTTTGAAATTGAATGAAATAGTAGTCACTATTGTTGATTGATTTATATGCGATAGATAAGTTTTCCTCTTTTATATGCTTTTACAACCTTACTATGCTTTTACACCCTTGTTAATTGGTCTTTTTAATTCAATTTTCTTTTCCGAATTGACTGGAAAAGAGATCTCTAATGTTGGTATCGGTCGGTATCGGGTATCGGTCGGTATCGGATCGGGACATGCCAAACTGTATCGGTATCGGCCGTATCGGATCGGTAGTTGAAAATCCAAGGATGGGAATGTCTTATTTATTTGAATGAGGGCTTAAGAGCGTCTCAGACAAGAACCAAGATTAGACAGCAATAATGGTCTTGACAGAAGCAACATTGCAGGGACTCATGGAAATGGAGTAGAGGTACAGAAAAATGTCATGATTTCATTCATTAAAGAGAATTTTAATTCTGGAAATTGTGTTGTGTGTTTTAGACCCAATAAAGCCGATCTGTTCTAGTTGGCACATTATGAGTCTCAGATTAATCAACAATGAAGTAGCTTATGGAGCAAACTCCTAGATAAATACTTCCTGATGCCTACCAAATGGCATGCTATTGGTGCAAGATTAACTGGTTATGTATCTGAGGGGCATTGCACATTCTTATATACATACCTGTTGTAATAAAGCAACCGATGAATATCTTCAACCATAGACAATATGATGATCATGTGAAAATGAAACTATCATAGTCATGATCCATACATATTTAAAAAAGTGAAACTATGTTGCATGGACACACAGATACAACATTCTAAGATAAAGGACATGGCAATATGGATATGCACCTACTTTGGATTGTATGTAAATATCTTAAGTGTCCCTGTTGTATGATACAGCACAATTTATGGATCATATGTGCTTCCTAGAGTGGAAGTCATTCTAGCTGTTAGAAGAAAAGCAAAGAATCTAGTTGTCAAGAAGATCCATGGAAAGATCATTCAAGGCCCATCATCATCACCCAAGCCTTCTCCCATCGACGGCTATGGAGCATAATAAATCTCCATACAAGATTTGAAAAGCTTTACGACCGGCTGTCGACCTGACATCAACCCTCTAAATTGGTGCTGAATTCCTAGCCAAGGAAGCTATGAGCATGAGAAGATCATGCCATAAAACCTAGGTGACAAATTGGCAGGTAGGTAGACCTACCTTAAGGATTGAATGTGTAACCAATGAGCACCATCCAAGTTCCCTAAACTATAAAGAGTCTAGACGAAAAGGTTAGACGATACAATTTGCTATAGGGAGTTGCATTCATCTCTGACACATTACGCCAAAGAGTGAAGTAATGGCAATCCCAAACCATTCAAGGCTAATATTGTAAATTAGAGCTTTCCTTCTTGACAATTATAGAGCTAGACAAATAACAAAGATATGTTGTCACCTTGTTTAGTCTCATGTTGCTTGGTATTTTTTGTCCATGGTTTTCCAGCATGCATGAGGAAACGCTCAATGTCAACAAGCTTTTTTTTGTTGTGGCACTCTGATATCCACTCCTACAAGAATTATGTTAAGTGTAACCAGATGTTAGATTGTTATATATATGGCACAAACAGATGAATCATGTCTAAGATATTTACTAAAAGAAAAAAATAAGAACAACACCTTTCATGAACATCCATGGATGAAATTAATGTTACCACTAACCACATATAATCATGTGATCAAGAACAAGAGGTTCAAATAACTAGCCATGTCTTCTGTATAGCAAGTAAGAAAATTCACAGCACATTAAAAAGTTGACCTTGAACAACTGCTCCAGGAGAATCTAGTATGTAGCGGGAAAGAGTCAATAGTTAATACCAATGTTGTAGTGAACAAGTAATCAGATTCATTAATAGGAATTCACAGCCGTTTAAGCTCGATTATGCAGCCACTTGAAAACTTTGATTAATCGGACAACCTAGGAAGAGTACTCGGCTGATTAATCCAACTTTTAGAACACTGACACCAATATTAGAGGGCATATGTATGAGTAGTTTGGTATCTGAAAGCTCCTAGTTGCACTTGACGTGAAGCTGATTCTTTAAGACTGGGCTTAGGGAGGCAGAACCGATATTTCCACATAAAGGGTGTGCACATCACAATTTTGTTTATTCTGCAAATTAGGAAACTGGCACTGACCGTTTCCAATAAGGTCGAGTAAAACAAATTTTGGAGAATAGTGACGTATGACATAACTAAAAGGAACTCTAGATGGAACGATGCAAATGATCACAAAAGAATCACATAGATGCAGGAACCTAAGCAAAAAATGCTAGTTTTGTAAAACCAAATGTGAAGTGAAATAGATAATAACGTATAGAAACAAACCTAATATAATGATGCTATGGCATACAAAATAATCTGCATAAACCAGTGACAAATTAGTTAACATCACAAATCTAGCAGAAAACAACCTTAAAGGTCGTAGAATTTATATCAAATCAAGAATAAGATTAGGGTTTATATCTAAGGATTGTAGGAGTAAATCCACAATCCAAACTTGCCCAAATCTTGTCCTTGGAAGTAAAAAAGTTGACCTTGAACAACTGCTCCAAGAGAATTCTAGTTGTAAAGGAAAGGGCCAATAGTTAATACAGTGTTGTAGTAAACTAGTAATCAGTTTCATTGACAGGATTGTGCAGTCAATTAATCCCAATAAAATGGCCACTTGGAAACTAAGATTAATTGGTCACCTCGGCCGAGTACACGGATTAATCCGATTTTTAGAACACCGATACCAATATTAAAGGCCATATGTGTGGGTAATCTTGTATCTGAAAGCTCCCAGTTGCCCTTGACATGAAGTTGTTTCTTTTAGACTGCGCTTAGGGAGGCATAACCAATATTTCTAAATCAAGGGTGTGTCCATTCCAATAAGGTCTAGCTGAAATTTTGGAGAATAGTGACAACGGAAACAACTAAAGGGAACCTAGAAGAAATGATACAGATGATCACAAAAGAATTACGTAGAGATGCAAGAACCTAAGCAAAATGCTAGATTTATGAAATAGATAATAACATATAGAAGCAAATATAATGTGGCGATGCTATGGCACACAAAGAAATCCACATAAATCAGTGACGAAACGGTCAATACCAATGTTAAAGAAAGTGCTAGGCGGCCATTATGTGGAAAAGGGATGGCGCCAAGGCGGCAGCCTAGACGGATTTATGCGAGAAAAAAACATTACCATTAAAAAAGCTTAGGATTTTCTAGTTCATTGAAACTAATACAAAACTATATATTTATATATATATATATATATAAAACAATGATTACATTATAAAAAACTTTGACAAATATTCAAATGGACAAAAAACTACAATAACAAGTATTAAATAAATAGAATTATAATTTATAATTCACAAAAAATTAATATAATATGAAAATAAATGGTCAACATAAATATTTTTCGGCCAGTCCAAAAACTAATAAAGAAAATAGGCTTAATTTCAACTTAGATACGCTCAACTATTCAAAATTTTCAATTTGATACCCTAAACTTTAATATCATATCAATCACTACCATCAACTATTGAATATTTTCAAGTCGATACCCTCCGTCAGTCGGGAGTTAATTTTTTTCGTTTTAACAAAAAAAATATTTTTTGACCAAATTATCCCCATCCTCCCCCTAGGGTATTTGAAGTTATCACGAATGAGGGAAGCATTTTTGTCATTTTGGATTTTCCGTTAACACAGTTAGGATGTTGAGAGTTATAACCTCGCAATAAGTATACCATTGTTCGATTGACGACCTCCATCTAGTCGTCGATTTGCAGATGGTATAGTGCTTCTTTGCAGCTTCATCTCCATAATCTTCCACAAAGATCCAGAAAAATGTTGTCATGGCCAAACACAATTGAGTTAGGTAGCCCAAAATGAGTCCAAATGTGTTGGAAGAATAGTTGGGCTGCCTCCTCTCTACGTGTCGTCTTCTTGCAAGGAATCAACACCATAATCTTGGAGAAGCGATCGACTAACACGAATAAGTAGTCATTCCCATATCGCGTCCTTGGGAGACCTCCGAGGAAGTCCATGGAGATACTCTCTCAAGGTCGGCTTGGAACCAGCTGGGGCTGGTACAACCCCAGTTTCTGGTTCGAGGGCTTGACAGTATAGCACAACACAACCCTCTAAGAATTTTGCCACTTGTTGTTGCATTACATGTCAGTAGACTGTAGCGTTGCAGATTTGCTACCGTCTTGGTCACCCCAAAGTAGCCAGCCACCAAAATGTGTCTCATGCATCCAGTGCACCTGGTCTACTGCCTTTAGTAAAGACAGTTGTGTACCTTTGTAAAGGAGTCCACCACGCAAAGCAAATTTTGTTCTTCCTGCTCTAATATCCTCTAAGACCCTTTGAAAAATAAGGTCCCTCTTGTACATGGCGGCATACTCTTTGTGCATCACTGGTTGAACATGCATAAGAACGGAGAGAATAAGAGCCGCAACCTGGGTCCCGATGGCATGTCTGCCAACCTGTTATGGACGCCCTTCTTGTACTTGATGATAATGTTGTACTGCTGAATGTACGACATCCACTTCATGTGTCAGGCTTGTTGCAGCTTGGACTGGATCTGGAGGTACTGTAGCGGTTGACAGTCAGTATGGACAACCGTCACCTTACCAAGACAGCTCCTAGTCCTATGTCAAGTAGTTGAGTTGGGTTCCTTGGAACATCTCTTAGTGGTGTGCCACGAGACGACCAAATTGGAGTAAGACAGCCCCCATAGTGTATCCAGACGTCAGTCTTGAGCTAGAATGGTCGCTCAGAGACTTGGCAAGGCTAAAAAAAAACCCTCAATGATCTTCCCTCTTTAAGAGTGGAAATGCATCCTCACAATGTTTCGTCCACCCAAATTTGTGGTTTGCCTCCGTCAAGGCATAAAGAGGACACGCCAGCACAGAGAATTACAAATGAACTTTCGAAGGTATTGACATGCTCCAACAAATCTTCTGACCTCTGTCACGGATCAAGGTGTCAGTCATTCTCGAATAACTCGCACATTATCAGGGTCTATCTGATCTTGGCTATTACCAACCACAAATCCAAGGTACACCAGTGAAAACTTCCAAACTCGCATTTTTTGTGGTTTAAGCGTAGTTGATGCTGCTCCAATACTTTTAGGACCTTCTTGACACACTCCAGATGCTCTCCCAAGAGAGGAAGAAGATTGTCAAGATAGAAAGGACAAAGTCGTTGAGGAAGGGGCACAAGATGCCGTTAATGTTGCAGGACTGTTGCATAGTTTCAAGGGCATCACAAGCCATTCAAAATCTCTTGCCACTTCTTGAATGCAGTCTTCCAAGTGTCCTCTTTGCGGATCTAGACTTGGTGGCATCCAGACTTGAGGTCCAACTTGGTGAATATTTTGGCATTGTTTAGTTGATCAAGGAGTTTGTCGATGCAAGGCAACGGGTAGCGATTCTTGATAGTGATTCTTAATAGTGATCTTGTTGGGGGTGAGGCAGCCGATGCACATTCACTGCTCTCCGTCCTTCAGGACCAGCACCATGGGAGAGCCGTAAGGGGAGCTACTCAGCTTGATAACGTCATTCTCGAGCAACTTTACAAGCAGCTCTGCAACTTGCTGCTTGATCCCCTCTTATCTAGCCCCGAGTTTCTGTATATACCGAGACTAAGAAGCATTGAGTCGAATACCAGTTGGATCTCGTGTTCTACTACTCGACTTGGTGGTAACACGTGGGGTCCTCAAATAGTCTCTAATGTTCGGTAAGAAGTCTAGTCATCACATTCCCATGCCTGCAAGACAATGTTAGTACAGAAACATCTCCATTGTTTGGGACCATCGAACGGATCATCACCAAGACAAGCTTCCGACGAGTGAAAGATGCTTTGCTTGGTAAGTAGTCAACAAATCGGCCGATTGGTTGGTTCCCTCTCGAGTGATGATAAATTGTCTCCCACCTTGGTGAGCTCATACACTTCAGCTCATCGATGATAGTGGGCATCCGAGTCGTATATTAACGGACTACCCAAGATTACTTGGCAGATCATCAATGGAACCACCTCGCACATTTCCTTATCAATATAATATTTGATGATTGTGAAACGAAGTATGCATTGGCAATTCACCATTTGTCTTACGTCCTTTATCCATCCCAGTAGATATGGATGTAGATGAGTTCCCAGTGGATATGGATGCGGATGAGTCGTTGTTGTCAGGCCAAGCCTCTTGACAAGGCTTGAAGAGATGAGGTTCTTCTAGCTACCCGTTTCGATGATGGCGCCAATGACCGCATTCTTCATCTCATTCTTTTGCAGCTTCTTGTTCGGTCGACGAACACAGGTCTACCACCTTCGGCAGTAGCATCATCACTAGGCTCGTGTCCACACTACGAAGCAAATCGAGCCATTCAGCTTCTCCTATCGCCATGGCTATTGTCAATGATATGTGTTGTTTTTCTCCCTCAATCTTTTCGGCAGTAGCTCCTGCATTGTGTCTTAGAATAACCCTCAATCTTACAGTGCTTGTATAAAGGCTATTCTTAGAAGAGGAAGAATTATTGTCACCATCTTTCTTGTCGTACTTCTGATGCGACTTGGAAGATCCTTCTCTAGCCCCCTCGGGAGGCTTCAAGCCACCGGACTTGTTGCTCTTAATTGTCATTACGGTGACGCTGGCACTCGAGATATCGGTTGTTCGATATAGCGGGAGTTCGTTTCTGGGACTGTTAAGGAAGTCCAATCACGAAATTGGTAAAAACGTCTAGGAGATGCCTAACTTGACTGCCAGGCGTTAGAACTTCGTCGTGTACTCCTACACCGATTGGTTGTGAAGCGCTTCAGGTTGTGCCAACGCGCCTTCCAATCTTGGAAGTATCCCATCGGCTAGTACTTCTAGCGGACGAGGCATTTGAACTCGTCCCATCACATCTTTCCTTTGAAGTTGCGCAAGTAGGTGCTCTACCATGTGAAAGCATGACTCGTCAAATTCAGTAATGTGCATGCGATTTTCTCCTTGCTACTATATCCATAAATGGTCGGTAAAGTAACTCTCTAACTGGTCGATAAAGGTGTCCAGTTTTCCTGCGTCCACCATGTCGTCGAAAGAGAGGACACCCAGTTTAGCCTCGACGCGAAAAGGTCATGGCTTCTCGCCAGTAATGTTGACGGTGCCTTCGTCATAGCCTCCCCCAATTCCGCTGACATCTTCCACCTAAAATTCTTTCATAGGAGTCATCTACACTTTGCCGTCCTTAGTAGCCATTGAATCAGTTGTTGATGAAGTGCTCGGTCATTCTTGATTCTTCTCGAGGTTCTCTATTTTGGCCATCAAGAGGGCTAGGGTGTCCCCATTGTCTTGACCTTCATCGCCAAGTTGTCGGTTGAGTTGGTCTCCTCCAGGAAACTCATCTTTGGTTATCAAAGTCGTCGGTGTGTCATCGAGACATCGAATAATTCATTGGTCGATTTGTATATAGCCCTCGTATGGACCATACGACACCTAGGAACATTGCTCTGATACCAAAACTTGTTACGTATAAAAAAAAGGAAAAAAAGAAGAAGAATATAAGTGGAAACTTTACTTAAATTAGGAGGCAAGTTTCATTGAACATTTTTTATGATCACAATGGCGCTCACAGGTCCTATTTATTTATAGTCGCAGGAAGTCTTTATGAGACAAACCACAAAAGAAAAACCAAATCTGCAAGATAATGCTGAAAATTTGTGTCTGATGCGACCACTAACTCTCATCATGATATCCTACGATCTTGCTAGATTTTATTTACCACGATTTGGTTGTCACAACCAAATCTAATACCAACCGAAAAAATCTCAACTAAGAGATTCTACCGGATCAAATTTTGTCCATCCATGATTCCATAACTTGTTTAAGTGAGCTTGTGTATTGTCAAATTGGTCCACCAAGTGCTCGTTCAAGCTACAAATTATTTTTCTCAACCGCAGCCCATTTAGTACAGCAATGCCTACTCCAATGTCATTTATATGAGGCCTTAAATTGTTATTAGTGTGTTCCTCCCCCCGCCATAGGTGAAGGAGGGGAGTGCCAACTTTTGGAGGTTTAGCTATTAGTTATGATGCCGTCTGTTGTTACTTTAGGTTAAAGAAGGACAAAGATGTGAGCAATATGGCACTTCCACACTAAGTCAATGGTTAGGTTAATGTTTGGCACGAAGATGGAAAGGGGCTCTAATTCCATTCTATGATAATATAGGGGAAATTTTAAGCAATTAACAAGATTTAAGGGACTTATGTAAGAACATAGTAGATTTAAGAGAGGTTATATCCAAAAGCCAATAATATACGCTTCAAGATAGAGGAATGAATTAACATTTTGAGAGATTACCTATTGAAAAATATATGACAAGAAAAAATTTGAAAAAGATAATGCAAGATTAGAAGCTTCTATTAAGGCAAAAATTTTGTAGAAGATAGAGTTCCCAAATAATTATCATCACCATTTTTTTAAAGACCATTGCGAAACAATTTTCAAGTATTAGGAATCCATGAAGGTCATGGATGAGAATTGCTACCTTTGAGACAATGGTGCCACAGTCTGACTCGACTTGTCTGAACTTAGGAGTATTTGGGAAGGCACAAACAAGAAGAGTGCAATCTGAGGTCCAATCAGCTCGATATTCTCCTCCCATGTCCAAAGCTTGCGAACGCAATGTGCTCCTCTCAGGGTTCACGAACCCTGACAACACAAACACAACTCCTTCCTGCAAAAGTGAAGATGTTAGACTCTAAACAGGTGGCTTTAAAGAGAGGGAGAACTGTCGTTATAAGGAAAAGAAGATGCAATGTTTTTAACCTCAAAATGAAAACAAACGGATTTCTAACTTTAAGAGAATCAGGTATCTTATAATTTACCAGAAGTTTTGAGAAGGGCAAGTTACTTTGAGAAATTTCACCCTCTTTCACATGATTGGTGTCTTCAGAAGAGTCATCTTTCTTCTTTCTGCCGGATTTGCTCCCATTTCCCTTAGAACTCGTCCACGAAGGAAGACTTCTCTTGACTGTTCCATCATTAGGATCTGAGCTTCCACCAGGCATTGCCTTGAAACTTCCGCAAGTGCTGATTCAGATAACAAAATTAAGCATTCGGCTGTGAACAGAAAACTTGATGATTCTATAGAAGTCCTCAAGAAACCTCGTTAATTCTTCAATATGTTTTGACCTGTTCCCAAAAAAAAAAAAAAACATGACTCTTAGCATAAGTGGAAAAATAAAAATTAATGTGATAAAGACCAAATATTGAAGTCTGAAGAACCATGGACCCTGCAAAGAAAGAATCCATCTGACAAAATAAAAGTTTCTATGGATATAAGTCGCATCAATTATGCTTGTAATGGTAATAAACAGAACTTTGCTACCATTAATAGGCCATATCCTCATATGATCTCTCAAACCTCTTTAACATATTGAAGCATTCTTTGATGTCCAATGTCTTGACCAAGGAAACACAATTAGTTCTCTCGTTCATTTTTAATATATTGGAGTGTTTTTTCTCCCACCTCTTAGTCTAGGGGTGCTCCTCGGCTGCATGAACTTAAACTGCATAGCCCCCTCGATACTCATTGTTTGACTAGGGAAGAGGGTTCCGGTTAGGTCGGTAACTAAAATTTTGTCAATTAGTTTACGTATCTTTTTTGTGCACCATGGCCGATCCTATTATGACGGTAAAAGGAGGGATGACGATGATTGGATGAGTTTTCCCTAATTGTCTTGAGAACGAAGCAAAAAATCTCCTTCTCAACTTCTCCTTCTCGACTTCTTTTCCTGACATTCTTTGCTGACATTTTTGCCTAACAGGCTGTATATTAGGAATCACGAACACTCCAAAAATTGGGTGCCGTGTCGGTGCACGACACGAATAAATTGGTCTTGTCAGTGTCGGTGTCTCTAGTGAAATTATGATAGTACATGACTGGACTCGGTTACGTATGTTCTATTTCGCAGTTCGATGAACATGTAACATACGAGAATTATACCCTACATAAATTCGTCCAATTCTGAGTCGGGAAATAGAAAATCATACACAAGAACAGCAGAGAGATCCAAAGATGATTCGGTTATAGACTTAGGATGGTTGATTAAATTGGGGACGAATACCTTACCTGTGGCCAGCTAAACTAGGGTTCAGGAGAAAGAATCCATAGACAAAGATTCGGAAAGCATCCACCGAGGAGAGAGTACTCACCCACCTATTATATACGCTAATAAATCAGTTGCAACAAATCAATATTTTTATGATTTTGTTAAAAATTAAATTACCAACCCTCATTATTATTATTTTTAATTTATTTAAACAGAAAATATACATACGATTTCGATTGCTCATTTTTGAGCCATACATTATAAGAATTAGATATAGAGATTATTTTTAATTCATTTAAATGGGAGATATACATACGACTTGGACGGCTCATTTTTGAGCCCTTTCCAAGTCGTTTTATAGTATTAGAGACTAGTCATGCACTTAAAAAAAAAAATTTGTCTTTTCGGTTGTACTAAAAAAGAAAGAGTAAATTTTACTTTTTTTAGTATTTCTTTTGTTAATTAATTGAAAATAAATATAGGCTTAATAATAGTAGAAGACAGAATGGAAATGAGCCACCCACAATTTTGTTTGGGATTTTGTGTAACATGTAGAGCATTTTTTAGACGAGTTTACCATATTTTCTAACACCGCATGATTTATTATTTATATTATTTATTATTTATATTATTTAATAATTATATTTTTAAAATTATTGACTCTTAATAATTATATTTTTTAAATTATTGACTCGTCATAATATTTTTCTACCTGATATATACATCTATTAAGAAAGATCGTTTTTATTTGTGACATTTCAAGTTCTACCGAAAATACTCCTATGAGTTAATCCTTATCATTTTTTATAGATACAAGAAAAAGTAGGCACTCGTGTCACTACCACATTTCCAGATTAGGGTATTAGTGTAATTTTCCTATTTGATTTAATTATGTATTTAATTATTATTATGAGTTTATTAAATATTAAGTAGGTGTTCTTGATGTTTGGTTTTAGGTTAAACCCTATAAACTCATTAGGTCTAACCCTAATGACTAAACCCTAATTTACATTTTGAATTAGGAAATTAAAACCCTAGAGATGACTAAACCTTAGTTAATTAAATTCTTCATGACTTAACATGGAGGATTAATTTAACCCCTTGCATTAGGAACCCTAAACCTAGCCTATATTATAAAGGGGAGCCTCCCTCAACCATTCCTTCATGAAGAAAGAAAACCAAACCCTAGCCTCCATTTGAAACCATTCCCTCACCCCAAAATTCGGAATCCATCCCCAGCATTCCACCTTCCTCCTCCAACAAAGGGGAAACAAGGAGCTTGGGCCAAGAAGACTTGGAGAAGGAGAACCTCCATTGGGAAACCATCTCCCGATAGGTAAAATCCGATTTTAATCCATTTAATTTCTGTTTTTCTGTTGTAGTTGGCCATTAGGAACCCCCCTACTGTATAGATTTCGATTTCTAGGGATCCTACGTGAAGACCTAGGAGGAATTTTGTGTTTTGGTGACCTACGGTTTATTTTCCCTAATTTTCAGGAACCCTAATCCTAGGGATCTCGTGTAGGCACGATTACCTCCCCTACGTATGGGTTTAGATCTCGGTTCTTAGGATTTTGATTGGGGATTCATGGGTTCTTGAGTAAACCCGATTTTTCTGCACTCTTGGTGTTTGTTGGAATGTTTATTAGGGGTTTCTGTAAGAACTGTGCAGTCGGGATTGAACTAGCTGTATTTGGTTCCACTGTGCAGATTTGGCCTTGTGTGAGAAGTCAATTGCTGTGAGGTGTAGCAGTATAGGAATTTTGTGTTGTGTTGTATTTCAGCTAGCTTTTGTGCAGAGTTCAGTTAGCACCTGTGCAACTGTGTATCAGTCATCCGTGTGAGAGGAGTTGAGGCATGTGTGTGTGTGGCTGAGTGTATCAAGTGTACCAGTGACTGTGAGTGTGTGTGTGGGTGTATGATAGTGTTGTGTAGGAAATTAGTTCTGTGTGTATGTGCCAGTGTGTATACTTAAGGGTATGTGACAATGTCTGTGTGTATGACCCGTGTCATAATGTAGTAGTGAGCAATATGTTATGTATCACAGTATCAGTCAGCTTTAGAGTTATATCTCTGTGTGTAGGTCCTTGTGTCTCAGGTACTATGAGTATGTGCCTGTGTTAGAATGCTGAGTGAGAGTAAACCAGTGTAAACTGTGTGTGTGAGTGAGCAGTTAGATAGAGCAGTGTTAGCTGTGTGTGTGAGTGAGCAGTTAGATAGAGCAGTGTTAGCTGTGTGTGTCCCAGTTAAGTGAGAGTGAACTGTGAGTATTGTGTGCAGTGAGAACTCAGTGAGTGAGTTCAGTGTATAGTCTTTGTGTCTCAGTAGGTATGTGAAACCTGTGTGTTTCTGAGTGACTGAGTGAGAGTGAACTGTGAGTGTTGTGTGTAGTGAGAACCAGTGTGTGTAGAGTGTGTGACTGTGTGTAGGTGTGATCCTAAGGGTGTGACAGGAAGGTTGTAACATAGGTAGCAGGAATTTGGGGTTATCATGAGGGAGTAGTTAAATTGAAGGGGTATGTGTGTGCACAGGTCTAAGTATTAGGTGTTGGAGTGTTGCTCTAGTAGCAGTGAGTGAGTGAGTGAACACTCAGTCAGATTTTCTTAGTATCAGGTTCTGATACTCAGTGTCAGGAAGATTGTTAGTTGTAGGTTCCAGTCTTGTAGTGTTTATGTGTCCAGGTAATGCTAGAATATAGTTAAGGTACTATGAGACATAGGTAAACATACAAGATAGGTAATTATATATATTATTTTGATATATGAAACCTATCAGATTAGCTATTAAACTCTAGTACACTTATACCCTTGGGATTTAACCTAGTATAGCCTGAGCCATGACCTAGAAACCTCATCTTTTTATTTAACTAAACATGTTATTTCCTTAATTCAGTATCTGACATTTATATTCCAATTAGGTCTTTGTGACTCCATTTTGGACATCGATCCTCACATATTCATCGGGACCACAGGCGAGTACATTCTCTGACAGTTTTCGTTTTGTTGATTACTTCTATAAATTTAGTTGTATTACATACTTGATTCCGACACTGTGGATACACGAGTTAGCACCCTAGATCCTTGTCATGAGGAGTCATGATTGGAATCCATCGTGCTAGCTGGGGATGGAGAAACTATTAGTAGATTATGTGATCATATCCAAACTCTACAAGCATCATAGCTCACCCCACATCTCACGTCGGGTGCGGTCTGACCATTTACATGCTTCATAGCTGTTATATATGATTAGCCTGACCATTACATGCATCATAGCTAACCATATGGTTAGCCTGACCTACAAGAATCATAGCTAATCATATGTAACCAGCCTGATCTAGTCCCAAGCCGATCACATAATAAACTGATATTTCAAACACTTAGCTAGATGTTATTCTTTATTTCGGATTCACTTGTTCTAGCATTCACTGTATATTGTTCATTGCTAGATGTTCTATTGCCTATTTCATATTCTCCAGTACTCTACATTTTCAGTATTTATTTCCATCTTGTATTTCTTACATTGTTTATAGTTTTTGTCAACTTAAATGAAACTGCTGTTAGTGTTTGTGCTTCGCTCCAATCCTGACTGGATAACATTTTCAGAGGACCTGGAGAACTTTTTCCCCACCCATTACGGCCCGGGCCTAGAGGGAGATTTCACTCCAGTATTCCCAGAGGAGTTGCCTATCCTAGAGGATATCCTACCTGCCTGCACTTAGATTACTCTTTTTTTTCCTGTATTATTGTATTAGACTGAGTTTGAGTTGTATTATTATTTGTGACTTTGAGGACATCTAGACTGAGGACTTGTGATGTACTTATTTGTGTTTGGCTTATGTTAGAACTCTTTATTTCCATTTCTCATCGTGCCAATTACTTTCATATAGCTTGTGATTGAGTATATTTATAGAACTGTGGATTCATATTATCATTGTCCTCCGTACGGAGTTGAGACTATTGACAGGATATATTATGTTGAGACCTAGACAGCGTTCTACCGCCGATGCTGCGGTGTAGGCTGGACGTACCCACGACTCATGCCCAAATTTCGGGTGCGGGTCGTGACACGTTTTTAGTGGTGGCCCATGCAGGTCTAGATTCGCATTTAAAGCGATATCGTAGTGGTGCTCGCTTAGAGTATTGCTACGAGCCTGTTTTAGGAGATAGGAATTAGGTCGAGAATATGCTCAATCATAATTAGGGAATTTCTGATTCTTATAATACTACTCTTAATGATCATTCCCTTTAGAAATGTTTACTGTCCTCCCTTGATGATATCATATCTATTACCTTAATTGATTCCTTTCGCGCTGTCCTCAGGATGCCGTCGAAGACCAGATCGCAGGATCAGCAGCAGCCTCCGAGGCAGATCCAGCAGGCTTGTCACTTCTGTAAGAAGCCAGGTCACCTTTGGAAGAGCTGTAGGATGAGGCAAGGACTTTGTTTGTACTGTGGCACTGCGGGACATCAAGTGAGGGGTTGTCTTCGAGCTCATTATCTTCCCGGCCAGTGCGCAGATCCAAATCAAAGAAGTCCAGTTAAGCCACATGTGGGACCGCAGATGGCTCATCATCAGCAGCACCAGACATCAGTTCGAGGACACATCCAGCAGCAGCAGCCACAGAGACAGACTCAGCCCACTATCCAGTGTGTGTATTGCAGGAAGATGGGACATACCAGAGACATCTGCAGGAAGAGGTTGGGCACATATCTGTCCTGCGGATCGATGACACATCAGCTGAGGGATTGCCCTACCATACAGACTCGCCCAGGTCAGGGTGGAGCAGCCGCCCAGAGGGGACCAGCCAGGGTACCTACCGTACCAGGAGGCCAGCAGAGAGGACCTCCACTTCCACCGCAGCAATAGAGGTTTGCTTAGCACCGACAGCAAAGAGGTGCATCCCAGGGGCGAGCATACGCCATAGCAGTCGAGGAGGTCGAACCAGCAGGAGACTTGATTATAGGTTCAGTTCTTCTCGATTGCATTCCCGCATTTACATTATTCGACTCTGGCACTTCCCATAGTTTTGTGTCTGTATCTTATGCACTTCGACATCATTTAGAGACAGAACCATTAGCTAGGACTTGCAAGATCACGACTGGTGGAGGTATTATCCTAGTCCGTGATTATTGCAAGGACCGAAGGGTGTCAGTAGGAGGCCGAGAGTTGAGCGTGTGCTTACTCGTCATGCCACTTCCGGGGTACAATATTGTACTCGAAATGGACTGGTTGAGTAGGCATCATGCTACCATAGATTGTCTTGGAGGCAGAGTATTACTTCGACCACCAGGAGAGCCGGAGTTCGAGGTCGCCAGAGGAGCAGCGGAGCAGAGCAGGATGCTCAATCACAATTATTGAGAGATTCCTGGGACGACCCTTGAGAATCTTATTATGAATTCCAATTTAATTCCTTTCCCCTTATTTTCGTCTGTTCTCGCTTGTTGATATTGAGTTTGATTCTTGTTGACCAGTTGTTAAATTTAATTCTTGGTATCGTTGTTGAGTTGATTTTTATATCAAGATGAATTTTACGGGCTAAAATTTACGGTATCATCTGATGACATATATTGATGAGGACAGTAAGAAAGATAAAACGTCTACTTTGGTTATGGAACCTAGAGTTTATCGCAGCCATACTAGTTGTCGTAACGAGAACGTAGGAACCTGACTAGGATGTACATACTGTAGTTATGAAACTTAGAGTCTCTCGCAGCCATACCGGTTGGCGTGGCGAGGATTCTAGATGACATGATTATAGGGTTGCATACCTTAGTTACGGAACCTGTCGTTTATCGCACCTATGCTTACTGGCGTGGCGAGGATTCTGAGTGTCATGATTTCTGACAGACGTGTATGATTATCAGGTTGTATCTTAAATTGGTTCTTAAAGATCATCTCAATACTTATCTATTTCTGTTGTTACATGATTTTTTCCATCGTTTCTTTTGTTTGCTAGCAGTAGAATACCCTTAGTCCTCAATCCAGTTCATCACCATGGGGAGCTCCGGTATTGTTCGTACCGAAGAAGGATGGCACGGTGCGCATGTGCATTGATTATAGAGCTTTGAACAACCTCACTATCAAGAATAAATACCCGCTGCCGAGGATAGATGATCTTTTGATCAGTTGAGCGGGGCGAAGGTGTTTTCGAAGATAGATTTGAGGTCAGGCTATCACCAGGTGAAGGTGAAGAGAGAAGACATGCAGAAGACAGCCTTTCGGACCAGATATGGCCAGTTTGAGTTCATGGTAATGCCATTTGGTTTAACTAATGCACCGGCAGTATTCATGAACCTGATGAACAAGGTGTTCCACCAGTACCTTGACAAGTTCGTGGTGGTGTTCATCGACGATATTCTTGTGTATTCCAAGACCCCGGAGGAGCACGAAGAGCACCTGAGGTTGGTCTTAGAGACTCTCAGGAGGGAGGAACTGTACGGGAAACTCTCAAAGTGTGAATTCTTCCTTGACAAGGTTGAATTTCTTGGGCATGTGGTATCGAGTGACGGAATCTCGGTTAACCCACAAAAGATCGAGGCAGTGGAGTCGTGGGCTACCCCCAGTTCGGTAGCTGAGATCAGGAGTTTTCTCGGGCTAGCAGGATACTACAGGAGGTATTGCAGCGCCAATGACCAGGCTGACCAGGAAGGATGTGGATTTTGTCTGGACGGAGGATTGCCAGGCAATATTTGATGAGCTGAAGAAGAGATTGACGACAACTCCAGTTTTGACGTTGCCAGCGGGGACAGGTGGATTCACCATCTACAGTGATGCTTCAGGGAAGGGTCTGGGATGTGTTCTTCAGCAGCACGGGAAGGTAATTGCCTATGCTTCCAGGCAGTTACGCCCTCATGAAAAGAACTACCCCACCCACGATTTGGAGTTGGCAGCGGTTATCTTCGCTCTCAAGCTGTGGAAACATTACCTGTACAGAGAGCGTATGGAGATCTTCACAGACCACAAGAGCTTGAAGTACATGTTCACACAGAAGGAGCTGAACATGAGGCAGAGGAGGTAGTTGGATTTGATGAAGGACTTCGACATCTCATTGCAGTACCACCCAGGGAAGGCCAACGTAGTAGCCGATGCCTTGAGCAGGTATCCGATGGCTATGTACTTGACGACAGATAGACATTTGTTGGATGATCTGGAAAGCTTGGAGATTGAGGTGTTAGTTCCCGGTACTGAGATTCAGATGTGGGGATTGCAGATACTGTCCGAGCTGATGGACAGGATCAGAGCTGCGCAGTATGATGATGAGGCTCTAAGGAGTATCAGGGCACAGGTTCGGACAGGATTGTCGGACGACTTTACTATCGCAGATGATGGTTCTTTACGGCACGGCACGAGGATGTGTGTGCCGAGCGGGGAGCTGCACAAGGAGGTTTTGCAGGAGGCACACCGCTCTCAGTACTCGATGCATCCCGGTGCCAACAAGATGTATCGAGACTTGAGGGAGCACATATGGTGGTATGGAATAAAGCGCGAGGTAGCACGCTTCGTATCCCGGTGTCTAGTATGCCAGCAGGTAAAGGCGGACCGGCAGAGGCCAGGTGGATTGCTTCAACCTTTACCTATCCCAGAGTGGAAGTGGGAGCACGTGACCATGGATTTTGTTTCAGGGCTTCCGCGTTCTCCAGGAGGGAAGGACGCGATTTGGGTCATCGTGGACAGGTTGACCAAATCAGCCCACTTCTTACCTTTCAAGGTGGGTACATCGACAGAGAGGCTAGCAGAGAAGTACGTGCGACAGATCGTTAGGCTTCATGGAGTTTCTGTGAGCATCGTCTCGGATCGGGATAGTCGTTTCACTTCCCACTTCTGGAGGAGTCTGCAGGCTAGCTTGGGCACTCAGCTCAAGTTCAGTACCTCATACCACCCCCAGACAGACGGGCAGTCTGAAAGGACTATTCAAACTCTCGAGGATATGCTACGCACTTGCGTTTTAGATCTCGGAGGTTCTTGGAAGGATCATCTGCACCTGGTAGAGTTCGCTTACAACAACAGCTACCAGGCCATCATCGAGATGTCACCATTTGAGGTTCTTTATGGATAGAGGTGTCGTACACCGTTATCTTGGGATGACGTTGGAGAGAGAGCCTTGCTAGGACCAGAAATAGTCGTGGATGCAGCAGAAAAGGTGAAACTCATCAGAGACAGACTGCGAGGGGCGCAGGACAGACAGCGGCATTGGGCCGACATCCACCGTAGACCCCTTGAGTTTCAGGTATAGATTGTTATTTTTCTGGCTTGTGATTATTTGTTTAGACTGCGTGTTGAGACTGTTTTGTTTTAGGTTGGCGATCTAGTATTCCTACGGATTTCTCCGACGCGTGGCACGATTCATTT
Source organism: Iris macrosiphon (assembly GCA_036927795.1). NCBI lineage: Eukaryota > Viridiplantae > Streptophyta > Magnoliopsida > Asparagales > Iridaceae > Iris > Iris macrosiphon. The sequence goes on along the minus strand of JAYESA010000001.1, from coordinate 36,476,896 downwards.
TGGTGGAGGCGGGAAGCTTAGCCCACGCTACATCGGACCCTTCGGTATTCTTGCGAGGGTAGGTGCAGTGGCGTATAGACTAGACTTGCCGCCTGTACTAGAGGGAGTGCATGATGTGTTCCACGTGTCACAACTGAGGCGGTACGTGGCAGACCCTAGTCACATACTTGATCACTCGGAGATCGAGGTTGGTCCGACTCTCAGCTACCCTGAGCAGCCCGTAGAGATCTTGGATCGCAGATAGAAGGTGTTACGGAACCAGAATATTCCTTTGGTTCGTGTTGCATGGAGACATCACTCTCCAGGGGAGTCGACCTGGGAGAGGGAGGACGAAATGCGCGAGCAATACCCGTATCTCTTCTAGACTTGAGGTATAATTCCTTTTCTGATTTCGTTCTTGTTCTAGTTCAATCCAATTTCGAGGATGAAATTTTTTTTAGGAGGGTAGACTTGTCACTACCATATTTCCAGATTAGGGCATTAGTGTAATTTCCCTATTTGATTTAATTATATATTTAATTATTATTATGAGTTTATTAAATATTAAGTAGGTGTTCTTGATGTTTGGTTTTAGGTTAAACCCTAGAAACTCATTAGGTCTAACCCTAATGACTAAACCCTAATTTACATTTTGAATTAGGAAGTTAAAACCCTAGAGATGACTAAACCTTAGTTAATTAAATTCTTCATGACTTAACATGGAGGATTAATTTAACCCCTTGCATTAGGAACCCTAAACCTAGCCTATATTATAAAGGGGAGCCTCCCTCAACCATTCCTTCATGAAGAAAGAAAACCAAACCCTAGCCTCCATTTGAAACCATTCCCTCATCCCCAAATTCGGAATCCAGCCCCAGCATTCCACCTTCCTCCTCCAACAAAGGGGAAACAAGGAGCTTGGGCCAAGAAGACTTGGAGAAGGAGAACCTCCATTGGGAAACCATCTCCCGATAGGTAAAATCCAATTTTAATCCATTTAATTTCTGTTTTTCTGTTGTAGTTGGCCATTAGGAACCCCCCCTACTGTATAGATTTCGATTTCTAGGGATCCTACGTGAAGACCTAGGAGGAATTTTGTGTTTTGGTGACCTACGGTTCATTTTCCCTAATTTCCAGGAACCCTAATCCTAGGGATCTCGTGTAGGCACGATTACCTCCCCTACGTATGGGTTTAGATCTCGGTTCTTAGGGTTTTTATTGGGTTAGGGTTTTTATTGGGGATTCATGGGTTCTTGAGTAAACCCGATTTTTCCGCACTCTTGGTGTTTGTTGGAATGTTTATTTGGGGTTTCTGTGAGAACTGTGCAGTCGGGATTGAACTAGATGTGTTTGGTTCCACTGTACAAATTTGGCCTTGTGTGAGAAGTCAATTGCTGTGAGGTGTAGCAGTATAGGAATTTTGTGTTGTGTTGTATTTCAGCTAGCTTTTGTGCAGAGTTCAGTTAGCACCTGTGCAACTGTGTATCAGTCATCCGTGTGAGAGGAGTTGAGGCCTGTATGTGTGTGGCTGAGTGTATCAAGTGTACCAGTGACTGTGAGTGTGTGGGTGGGTGTATGATAGTGTTGTGTAGGAAATTAGTTCTGTGTGTATGTGCCAGTGTGTATACCTAAGGGTATGTGACAATGTCTGTGTGTATGACCAGTGTCATAATGTAGTAGTGAGCAATATGTTATGTATCACAGTATCAGTCAGTTTTAGAGTTATATCTCTGTGTGTAGGTCCTTGTGTCTCAGGTACTATGAGTATGTGCCTGTGTTAGAATGCTGAGTGATAGTGAACCAGTGTGAACTGTGTGTGTGAGTGAGCAGTTAGATAGAGCAGTGTTAGCTGTGTGTGTGAGTGAGCAGTTAGATAGAGCAGTGTTAGCTGTGTGTGTCCCAGTTAAGTGAGAGTGAACTGTGAGTGTTGTGTGCAGTGAGAACTCAGTGAGTGAGTTCAGTGTATAGTCTTTGTGTCTCAGTAGGTATGTGAAACCTGTGTGTTTCTGAGTGACTGAGTGAGAGTGAACTGTGAGTGTTGTGTGTAGTGAGAACCAGTGTGTGTAGAGTGTGTGACTGTGTGTAGGTGTGATCCTAAGGGTGTGACAGGAAGGTTGTAACATAGGTAGCAGGAATTTGGGGTTATCATGAGGGAGTAGTTAAATTAAAAGGGTATGTGTGTGCACAGGTCTAAGTATTAGGTGTTGGAGTGTTGCTCTGGTAGCAGTGAGTGAGTGAGTGAACACCCAGTAAGATTTTCTTAGTATCAGGTTCTGATACTCAGTGTCAGGAAGATTGTTAGTTGTAGGTTCCATTCTTGTAGTGTTTATGTGTCCAGGTAATGCTAGGATATAGTTAAGGTACTATGAGACATAGGTTAACATACAAGATAGGTAATTATATATATTATTTTGATATATGAAACCTATCAGATTAGCTATTAAACCCTAGTACACTTATACCCTTGGGATTTAACCTAGTATAGCCTGAGCCATGACCTAGAAACCTCATATTTTTATTTAACTAAACATGTTATTTCCTTAATTCAGTATCTGACATTTATATTCCAATTAGGTCTTTGTGACTCCATTTTGGACATCGATCCTCACATATTCATCGGGACCACAGGCGAGTACATTATCTGACAGTTTTTGTTTGTTGATTACTTCTATAAATTTAGTTTTATTACATACTTAATTCCGACACTGTGGATACACGAGTTAGCACCCTAGATCCCTGTCATGAGGAGTCGTGATTGGAATCCATCGTGCTAGCTGGGGATGGGGAAACTATTAGTAGATTATGTGATCATATCCAAACTCTACATGCATCATAGCTCACCCCACATCTCACGTCGGGAGCGGCCTGACCATTTACATGCTTCATAGCTGTTATATATGATTAGCTTGACCATTACATGCATCATAGCTAACCATATGGTTAGCCTGACCTACAAGAATCATAGCTAATCATATGTAACCAGCCTGATCTAGTCCCAAGCCGATCACATAATAAACTGATATTTCAAACACTTAGCTAGATGTTATTCTTTATTTCAGATTCACTTGTTCTAGCATTTACTGTATATTATTCATTGCTAGATGTTCTATTGCCTATTTTATATTCTCCAGTACTCTACATTTCCAGTATTTATTTCCATCTTGTATTTCTTACACTGTTTATAGTTTTTGTCAACTTAAATGAAACTGCTGTTAGTGTTTGTGCTTCGCTCCAATCCTGACTGGATAACATTTTCAGAGGACCTGGAGAACTTTTGCCCCACCCATTACGGCCCGGGACTAGAGGGAGATTTCACTCCAGTATTCCCAGAGGAGTTGCCTATCCTAGAGGATATCCTACCTGCCTGCACTTAGATTACTCTTTTTTTTCCTGTATTATTGTATTAGACTGAGTTTGAGTTGTATTATTATTTGTGACTTTGAGGACATCTAGACTCAGGACTTGTGATGTACTTATTTGTGTTTGGCTTATGTTAGAACTCTTTATTTCCATTTCTCATCGTGTCAATTACTTTCATATAGCTTGTGATTGAGTATATTTATAGAACTGTGGATTCATATTATCATTGTCCTCCGTACGGAGTTGAGACTATTGACAGGATATATTATGTTGAGACCTAGACAGCGTTCTACCGCCGATGCTGCGGTGTAGGCTGGACGTACCCACGACTCATGCCCAAATTTCGGGTGCGGGTCGTGACACGTTTTTAGTGGTGGCCCATGCAGGTCTAGATTCGCATTTAAAGCGATATCGTAGTGGTGCTCGCTTAGAGTATTGCTACGAGCCTGTTTTAGGAGATAGGAATTAGGTCGAGAATATGCTCAATCACAATTAGGGAATTTCTGATTCTTATAATACTACTCTTAATGATCATTTCTCTTTAGAAATTTTTACTGTCCTCCCTTGATGATATCATATCTATTACCTTAATTGATTCCTTTCGCGCTGTCCTCAGGATGCCGTCGAAGACCAGATCACAGGATCAGCAGCAGCCTCCGAGGCAGACCCAGCAGGCTTGTCACTTCTGTAAGAAGCCAGGTCACCTTTGGAAGAGCTGTAGGATGAGGCGAGGACTTTGTTTGTACTGTGGCACTGCGGGACATCAAGTGAGGGGTTGTCTTCGAGCTCATTATCTTCCCGGCCAGTGCGCATATCCAAATCAAAGAAGTCCAGTTAAGCCACCTGTGAGACCGCAGATGGCTCATCATCAGCAGCACCAGACATCAGTTCGAGGACACATCCAGCAGCAGCAGCCACAGAGACAGACTCAGCCCACTATCCAGTGTGTGTATTGCAGGAAGATAGGACATACCAGAGATATCTGCAGGAAGAGGTTGGGCACATGTCTGTCCTGCGGATCGACGACACATCAGCTGAGAGATTGCCCTACCATACAGACTCGCCCAGGTCAGGGTGGAGCAGCCGCCCAGAGGGGACCAGCCAGGGTACCTACCGTACCAGGAGGCCAACAGAGAGGACCTCCACTTCCACCACAACAGCAGAGGTTTGCTCAGCACCGGCAACAAAGTGGTGCATCCCAGGGGCGAGCATATGCTATAGCTGTCGAGGAGGTCGAACCAGCAGGAGACTTGATTACAGGTTCAGTTCTTCTCGATTGCATTCCCGCATTTACATTATTCGACTCTGGCGCTTCCCATAGTTTTCTGTCTGTATCTTATGCACTTTGACATCATTTAGAGACAGAACCATTAGCTAGGACTTGTAAGATCACGACTGGTGGAGGTATTATCCTAGTCCGTGATTATTGCAAAGACCGAAGGGTGTCAGTAGGAGGCCGAGAGTTGAGCATGTGCTTACTCGTCATGCCACTTCCGGGGTACGATATTGTACTCGGAATGGACTGGTTGAGTAGGCATCATGCTACCATAGATTGTCTTAGAGGCAGAGTATTACTTCGACCACCAGGAGAGCCAGAGTTCGAGGTCGCCAGAGGAGCAGCGGAGCAGAGCAGGATGCTCAATCACAATTATTGAGAGATTCCTGGGACGACCCTTGAGAATCTCATTATGAATTCCAATTTAATTCCTTTCCCCTTGTTTTCGTCTGTTCTCGCTTGTTGATATTGAGTTTGATTCTTGTTGACCAGTTGTTAAATTTAATTCTTGGTATCGTTGTTGAGTTGATTTTTATATCAAGATGAATTTTATGGGCTAAAATTTACGGTATCATCTGATGACATATATTGATGAGGACAGTAAGAAAGGTAAAATGTCTACTTTGGTTATGAAACCTAGAGTTTATCACTGCCATACTAGTTGTCGTAACGAGAACGTAGGAACCTGACTAGGATGTACATACTGTAGTTATGAAACTTAGAGTCTCTCGCAGCCATACCGGTTGGCGTGGCGAGGATTCTAGATGACATGATTATAGGGTTGCATACCTTAGTTACGGAACCTGTCGTTTATCGCACCTATGCTTACTGGCGTGGCGAGGATTCTGAGTGTCATGATTTCTGACAGACGTGTATGATTATCAGGTTGTATTTTAAATTGGTTCTTAAAGTATCATCTCAACACTTATCTATTTCTGTTGTTACAGGATTTTTTCTATCGTTTCTTTTGTTTGCTAGCAGTAGAATACCCTTAGTCCTCAATCCAGTTCATCACCATGGGGAGCTCCGGTATTGTTCGTACCGAAGAAGGACGGCACGGTGCGCATGTGCATTGATTATAGAGCTTTGAACAACCTCACTATCAAGAACAAATACCCGCTGCCGAGGATAGATGATCTTTTGATCAGTTGAGCGGGGCGAAGGTGTTTTCGAAGATAGATTTGAGGTCAGGCTATCACCAGGTGAAGGTGAAGAGAGAAGACATGCAGAAGACAGCCTTTCGGACCAGATACGGCCAGTTTGAGTTCATGGTAATGCCATTTGGTTTAACCAATGCACCGGCAGTATTCATGAACTTGATGAACAAGGTGTTCCACCAGTACCTTGACAAGTTCATAGTGGTGTTCATCGACGATATTCTTGTGTATTCCAAGACCCCGGAGGAGCACGAAGAGCACATGAGGTTGGTCTTAGAGACTCTCAGGAGGGAGGAGCTGTACGGGAAACTCTCAAAGTGTGAATTCTTCCTTGACAAGGTTGAATTTCTTGGGCATGTGGTGTCGGGTGACGGAATCTCGGTTAACCCACAAAAGATCGAGGCAGTGGAGTCGTGGGCTACCCCTAATTCGGTAGCTGAGATCAGGAGTTTTCTCGGGCTAGCAGGATACTACAGGAGGTTTGTACAAGACTTCTCCAGGATTGCAGCGCCAATGACCAGGCTGACCAGGAAGGATATAGATTTTGTCTGGACGGAGGATTGCCAGGCAGCATTTGATGAGCTGAAGAAGAGATTGACGACAGCTCCAGTTTTGATGTTGCCAGCGGGGACAGGTGGATTCACCATCTACAGTGATGCTTCAGGGAAGGGTCTGGGATGTGTTCTTTAGCAGCACGGGAAGGTAATTGCCTATGCTTCCAGGCAGTTACGTCCTCATAAAAAGAACTACCCCACCCACGATTTGGAGTTGGCAGCGGTTATCTTCGCTCTTAAGCTGTGGAAACATTACCTGTACGGAGAGCGTGTAGAGATCTTTACAGACTACAAGAGCTTGAAGTACGTGTTCACACAGAAGGAGCTGAACATGAGGCAGAGGAGGTGGTTGGAGTTGATGAAGGACTTCGACATCTCATTGTAGTACCACCCAGGGAAGGCCAACGTAGTCGCCGATGCCTTGAGCAGGTATCCGATGGCTATGTACTTGACGACAGATAGACATTTGTTGGCTGATCTGGAAAGCTTGGAGATTGAGGTGTTAGTTCCCGGTACTGAGATTTAGATGTGGGGATTGCAGATACAGTCCGAGCTGATGGACAGGATCAGAGCTGCGTAGTATAATTATGAGGCTCTGAGGAGTATCAGGACACATGTTCGGACACGATTGTCGGACGACTTTACTATCGCAGATGATGGTTCTTTACGGCACGGCACGAGGATGTGTGTGCCGAGCGGGGAGCTGTGCGAGGAGGTTTTGCAGGAGGCACACCGCTCTCAGTACTCGACGCATCCCGGTGCCAACAAGATGTATCGAGACTTGAGGGAGCACGTATGGTGGTATGGAATAAAGTGCGAGGTAGCACGCTTCGTATCCCGGTGTCGAGTGTGCCAGCAGGTAAAGGCGGACCGGCAGAGGCCAGGTGGATTGCTTTAACCTTTACCTATCCCAGAGTGGAAGTGAGAGCACGTGACCATGGATTTCGTTTCTGTCACGCCCCGATTTCGCCCAATCGATAATCGTCCCCCGGGCGTGATGCCGTGCACGCGTAGGGCGCGCATGCACAAGGCCTAGGCATAGTGATGATCTTTAGAACATATGCAACAGAGTACGCAAATAAGGTAACACACATTGAGGCATAGAAAAGTTTCCTTTTTATTGATAATGAACATCTGTTTACAGACTCTTGACCCAAAACGAGAAGGATGCCACACGGGCTTACAACTTGGATACAAAATGAGATAGCCGTTCCCATACATCACATCCTTTACTAAACTTCAAAACAATACAACATAGCCACCTGTTGGCGAAGCTATCGCCTTGCCATGGAGCCGCATAAAAGGGTTGCGCCTGCTCTGAGCTACTTTGTACAAGCTTCAAAAGGTCACGGGCAAAATGCGTCGGTTACTGGACTGGTTGGAGAAGGAAGAAGCTTCAGCTCCTCGCCGCGTCGCTCGGGCTCGGGGAACCTGCTGCAACGAGGGTCAGTACTATGAAAAGTACTGGTGAGGGCGAGCTAACCCAACTAACCAAATCAAGCTTGTTCATATGAAACATGCAATATTATTGTGGTCTTTCTATCTTGCCTTAGTCAATTTACATGCAAGCATTGAATATGTTTGATATACGAATAACGTGCTACCGTTAGGTAGCTTTTACCTTCCCGTCTGAACTGCCTGCATAATACTTACCATATTCTTCCCTGCCACGAAGACACCATTAGTTTGAGCAAGCAATGCAGAAATATATGTACATTGGGTCATGGCATATCTTTGCCACCGTGGACAATAGCTACAGTAAGCGGTGACCCTTGCAGCTTGGGTTGCAAGCCCCGCTGCAAGGCCTCACCCGCCTTACCCGTGCTAGTCTTGCTAGCGTAGCTATCCGAGTTCCTTCCGGAACGAATCGGCCCCAGTGCCCCGAGCGCCGTTCGCAGGAACTAAACCTTGTGCACAAGTTGTCCGACCGAACTACGCATTCACACTAAATTTATAGATAAAGCATTCAAACCACAAGAATGTATATATCTACTTTAGCATAGTGCATAGGCATAATCTTCCTGTCCAAGTGATTGCATTTCGATATAGTTTGCACAATATATCCGTACAGTTATATAGAATAAGTTCTAGCTACAACTGAAACATGAATATATAAATGCATAGCGGGCAAGCACACATGATTGAGATCGTTTGAGCATTTCTAAGTGACAAGCAATTCAATAGTTTCAAGTCTAACTCCTCTCTTTTCCTTTGACTCAATTTTATTCTTATTAGGATGTCGTTGGGGCGAGATGCATAATGAGTCAATTATTATTAGAGTGAAGACTTGGAAGAAGGGTGCTAATCGAAATAAAGCCACTCACAAGTTGGAGAACTAGGAGAGAAAGGCAGAACTTTAAGACTCCGCGCGTGCGTCGTCTACCCGATCACCTGCACGCACCAACAGATGATCAATATCTCCTGCTCCGGTCTCCGAGGTTCGATATGAAATTGCGAGATCCTAAGAACGAAAACAATGAAATCCATCGAAACCGTTCAAGAAAACGCAAGTCATAAAACCAACAAGAAAGCAACCAAGCGGCACGAAAACGGCAAGGAAACCAGCGCAACGGAAAGGCCCCTCTCGACTCTGCCGCCGAGTCCTTCCTTGAGGCACGATCCGTTGAATATGGGACCTAATTCCGAAGAAACCAATCCATAACGAGGAAAGGATCTTGATTCAATCTGTCCCGTTCGGACGGTCGTAAGTATTTCTTGGCCGCGCTCCCCGAATAGGGGGAACGGGGCGTTACATCATAACCATCCAAAAGAAAGTTTCGTCCCGAAACTTAGGAATAGAACCTACCGCTAAGGAATAATGAGGGAAACCTTTCCCTCATCTCGGATTCGGTTTCCCACGTCGATTCTTCGACCGCGTGGTTCCGCCACAGAACGCGCACTAACGATACTGCCCGATTACGTAACTGCTTTTCTTTACGTTCCAAGATCTGCACGGGTTCTTCGGCATATGACAAGTCTGCCTGCAGATCTAACTGACCCAAGTCTACCACATGGTTCGGGTCGTGCACATATTTCCTTAGCTGAGACACATGGAAAATATTGTGCACATCTGATAGCGCTGGCGGCAAGGCTATTTGATAAGCAACTGAAGTCACTCGTCTGAGAATTTCAAACGGGCCAACAAATCTTGGACTTAACTTCCCTTTTATCCCGAATCTCGTCACACCACGCATGGGCGAGACTTTTAGGAACACGTGGTCCCCTTCTTGGAATTCAAGGGGGCGACGTCGAATATCGGCATAGCTCTTCTGCCGACTTTGTGCTACCTTTAACCGTTCTCGAATCAGCCGAACCTTCTGTACGGTTTGTTCAACCAGTTCCGGCCCAAGGATTTGCCGCTCCCCAACTTCATCCCAGCAGATCGGTGACCTACACTTCCGCCCATACAGCGCCTCATACGGAGCCATCTGGATGCTAGACTGATAACTGTTGTTATAAGCAAATTCGGCTAGCGGCAGGTTGACGTCCCAACTTGACTTGGAATCGATCACGCAGAGGCGCAGCATATCTTCTAGTACCTGATTCACCCGTTCTGTCTGGCCATCGGTTTGAGGATGGTAGGCTGAGCTGAATTTCAACTTGGTCCCCATCGACGACTGAAGGCTTGTCCAGAAACGTGAGATGAACCGTCCGTCCCGATCTGATACTATGGAAACTGGCACTCCGTGCAGCCGGACTATCTCGTCAAGGTAGGTCTGGGCAAGGCGATCGGCGCCCCAACTACTTTTAATAGCAATAAAGTGTGCAGACTTGGTTAACCGGTCGACGATAACCCAGATTGCGTCGTTCCCCCGTTGCGTCCTTGGCAGACCAACAATAAAGTCCATACTGATGTGCTCCCACTTCCATTCCGGGATAGCAAGATTCTGCATTTCTCCGCCCGGCCTCTGATGCTCTGCTTTCACCCTCTGACAGGTTATGCATTTCGATACAAAGATCGCCACATCTTTCTTCATGCCGTGCCACCAGAAGACAGTACGAAGGTTCTTATACATTTTCGTGCTCCCGGGATGGATAGCATAGGCTGCATAATGCGCTTCCGTGAGGATTTCCTTTCTGAGTTCTGAATCGTTGGGGACGCATAGCCTTCCCTTCACTCGCAACGCTCCATTCTCATCTATCACAAAGTCTTTCGCCTTCCCCGCTTGGACCTGCTCTCGCATTTTCCGGAGGAATGGATCGTCCCTTTGAGTAGATGTGACTCTCTCTATCAGATTGGGTACAAATCGCATCTGAGCAACCCGCGCGCCACGATAACGAATCCTGAGTTCGATGCCCATTTCTTCTAACTCTCTTTGTAACCTGCGATCGACGGACAGAGATCCCGCAAAGACCCGACTCAACGCATCCGCTACTACATTTCCCTTTCCAGGTGTGTAGTCTATCGTCAAGTCGTAATCCTTTATCAATTCTAGCCAGCGCCGCTGTCGAAGGTTCAGATCTGCTTGGGTGAACAAGTACTTTAAACTTTTGTGATCGGTATAGATTCGGCAAGGCACCCCGTAAAGGTAGTGCCGCCACAATTTCAATCCGAACACGATTGCTGCCAGTTCCAGATCATGTGTGGGATAATTCTTTTCATGCTTTTTCAACTGTCTGGATGCATAGGCTATCACTCTGTCTTGCTGCATAAGTACACACCCTAAGCCCTGCCCTGAAGCGTCACTGAAGATTTGGAATCCCGAAGTCTCGTCCGGTAATGCAAGTAACGGGGCAGAGGTTAGGCAATGTTTTAACTCTTGGAACGAAGTTTCGCAGTCGGCGGACCACTCAAACGCGACTCCCTTCTGAGTGAGGCGAGTCAGAGGCGAGGCGAGTTTGGAAAAGTCCTTTACGAACCGTCTGTAGTAGCCCGCTAACCCGAGGAAGCTTCGAATTTCACTAACTGAGGCAGGTCGTTTCCACTCGACAATGGCTTCTACCTTCTTCGGGTCAACTGAAATACCTCCCGCAGAAATGATGTGCCCTAAGAACGATACACTGCTCAGCCAAAATTCGCACTTACTCAGCTTCACATACAACTTGTTGTCTCGAAGGGTTTGTAGCACGGTGCGCAAGTGCTCTGCATGCTCCGCCCCATTCTTCGAATACACCAAGATATCATCAATGAATACTACTACAAATCGATCCAAGTACGGCCGAAACACTTGGTTCATCAAACCCATAAAGGCAGCGGGGGCATTGGTCAAACCGAACGGCATTACCAAAAACTCATAGTGGCCGTAGCGAGTGCGAAAGGCTGACTTCGGCACGTCGTCTGGCTTAATCTTGAGCTGGTGGTAACCCGAACGGAGATCAATTTTCGAGAATACTGTAGCGGCTTGCAACTGATCGAAAAGGTCGTCTATCCTGGGCAGGGGATATTTATTTCGAACGGTTGCCTTGTTTAATTCCCGATAGTCGATGCAGAGTCGCATCGAACCATCCTTCTTCTTAACAAACAATACAGGTGCGCCCCACGGGGATACGCTAGGACGGATATACCCACGATCAAGTAATTCTTGTAACTGAATTTTCAACTCTTTTAGTTCTGCCGGAGCCATACGATACGGAGGTTTGGAAATGGGTTGGGTTCCTGGAAATGTATCGATAGTGAATTCTGTCTCTCGATCGGGCGGCATACCGGGTAATTCGTCGGGGAACACATCGGGAAAATCCGCCACAACGGGAATGGACTCAACGTTTGCGCAATCTAGCCGAGTGTCTCGAACTGAAGCCAGGTACCCTGTGCAGCCGGAGTGAATCATCCGTCGAGCAGACATTGCAGATATCACCATGCAGGCATACGATGCTTCTGACTGTGGACTGCACGAATAACAAAATTCGATCTCGCCAGGCAGACGAAATACGACTTTCTTCTCCGCACAATCGATAGTAGCAGAACAAGCACCGAGCCAATCCATTCCCAGAATGATATCGTAGTCCCCTATGTCTAGGACTATCGCATCGAGTGACAATTTCCTCCCTCCGATGCAAATGAAGCCATCACGACAAACTGAATCTGCAGGCAAACTCGTGCCTGACGGAGTACTGACGCTAAGCCTTAGGCCTAACGGGGTTTGAATAAATCTATGTTCCCTAGCAAAGTTTGTTGACACAAAGCTGTGGGTAGCACCTGAATCAAATAACACACGTGCAGGCACATTATTGAATAACAACATACCTGACACTACGGTGTTCGAGGCAAGCGCCTCGTCCCTTGTCAAGGCATAGACCCGGCCCCCAGTGTTCGGACGACGCTCTTGTTGCTGCGCAGCCCGATTTGCTTGGGTTCCTTGAACTGAATTTTGCTGTTCTGTACGGCGCTGAGGGACTCGGTTGGGGCGATCAAGACAGTCACGAGCATAATGGCCCAGCCGACCACAATTGAAGCATCCCTGATTCCGACATTCGCTAGCCTGGTGCCCTGTACGGTTGCATTTTGCACAGCGCTGCCCTTGGTTCCCCCCCTGATTGTTGCCCTGGCCGCCGCCATGATTCGGTCGCTTGTTAGTATTGTTTCCTCCTGTATTACCTTGGCGTTTGTGATTAGAATGTTGCACAGCGCCCGCGGTAGTAGAAGGACATTGCGGCTCTAGGACAAGGGCATGGTTAAGGACTTCCCTCATCGTCTCGTACTGCGGAGGGACTACGTGCGCGTGAATGGAAGGTCGTAGTCCGCCTTCAAATCGCCTGGCTCGGCTTGCTGCATTGGGCAGGTATGAACTAGCAAACTTCGCCAACCGGTTGAATTCTGCGGCATACTGTTTCACCGTCATCGTTCCTTGTTGTAGACGCACGAAATCATTCTCCTTCTGACGACGAATGGGTGGGGGGATAAATTCTTCTTCGAATGCGCCACGGAAGGTGGACCAAGGGATCGTCTCGTCGTTATCACCCGCCGAGAGCGATCTGCGGTGAACATCCCACCAATCGTGTGCATTCATCCGAAGCTGGAGTTGGGCGCAGGCGACACGTTTGTCATCAGGTACTTCTAAAAGCTTAAAGTGGTCTTCTAACTCAGCCAACCAATCTAATGCCACGACCGGATCCTCTGTCCCTCGGAAGGACGTATTGCAGACCTTCTTGAAGTCCGCAAAGTCGAAGGCAGTCACATCCTTCTTCTTTGCATTTTGAGGTACTAGGACTTCTTCTGTCACTGGCTCCACCGGTTCCGCTACTGTTGTTGCGGAATGGTTAGAAGCCAAGGTCTGAACAATTTGTTGCAGAGCGTCCACCTGCTTCTGCTGGATCTCATATCGTGCTTCTAAATTCTTCTCGAACTTGTCTTGTCGGGCCTCGTCCCTCTTATGCTGCGCCTCTAGCATTTGCATCATTCGTTCGACCGGGTCGACAGAGGGCGCAGGTCGCTGGCTCTCAGAACTAGCCGAAGTGCCTGAGGTACTTGCATCAACTTGGCCTGTTGCTTGGGTTCGAGCCATTCCTGCTGAAACAAGTAACTTATATCAGTCTCATAGAGTATTAGGGACTCACTGTATGGAACGCATCTCATTTTGCACCAATTGATTTCAAGAGTTAACTCGGACGGGACAGGGTCATCTTAGGAAAACTTTCCGACTCGAGATCAAAGGATCTGAAGCTTTGCTCTGATACCACTATGTCATGCCCCGATTTCGCCCAATCGATAATCGTCCCCCGGGCGTGATGCCGTGCACGCGTAGGGCGCGCATGCACAAGGCCTAGGCATAGTGATGATCTTTAGAACATATGCAACAGAGTACGCAAATAAGGTAACACACATTGAGGCATAGAAAAGTTTCCTTTTTATTGATAATGAACATCTGTTTACAGACTCTTGACCCAAAACGAGAAGGATGCCACACGGGCTTACAACTTGGATACAAAATGAGATAGCCGTTCCCATACATCACATCCTTTACTAAACTTCAAAACAATACAACATAGCCACCTGCTGGCGAAGCTATCGCCTTGCCACGGAGCCGCATAAAAGGGTTGCGCCTGCTCCGAGCTACTTTGTACAAGCTTCAAAAGGTCACGGGCAAAATGCGTCGGTTACTGGACTGGTTGGAGAAGGAAGAAGCTTCAGCTCCTCGCCGCGTCGCTCGGGCTCGGGGAACCTGCTGCAACGAGGGTCAGTACTATGAAAAGTACTGGTGAGGGCGAGCTAACCCAACTAACCAAATCAAGCTTGTTCATATGAAACATGCAATATTATTGTGGTCTTTCTATCTTGCCTTAGTCAATTTACATGCAAGCATTGAATATGTTTGATATACGAATAACGTGCTACCGTTAGGTAGCTTTTACCTTCCCGTCTGAACTGCCTGCATAATACTTACCATATTCTTCCCTGCCACGAAGACACCATTAGTTTGAGCAAGCAATGCAGAAATATATGTACATTGGGTCATGGCATATCTTTGCCACCGTGGACAATAGCTACAGTAAGCGGTGACCCTTGCAGCTCGGGTTGCAAGCCCCGCTGCAAGGCCTCACCCGCCTTACCCGTGCTAGTCTTGCTAGCGTAGCTATCCGAGTTCCTTCCGGAACGAATCGGCCCCAGTGCCCCGAGCGCCGTTCGTAGGAACTAAACCTTGTGCACAAGTTGTCCGACCGAACTACGCATTCACACTAAATTTATAGATAAAGCATTCAAACCACAAGAATGTATATATCTACTTTAGCATAGTGCATAGGCATAATCTTCCTGTCCAAGTGATTGCATTTCGATATAGTTTGCACAATATATCCGTACAGTTATATAGAATAAGTTCTAGCTACAACTGAAATATGAATATATAAATGCATAACGGGCAAGCACACATGATTGAGATCGTTTGAGCATTTCTAAGTGACAAGCAATTCAATAGTTTCAAGTCTAACTCCTCTCTTTTCCTTTGACTCAGTTTTATTCTTATTAGGATGTCGTTGGGGCGAGATGCATAATGAGTCAATTATTATTAGAGTGAAGACTTGGAAGAAGGGTGCTAATCGAAATAAAGCCACTCACAAGTTGGAGAACTAGGAGAGAAAGGCAGAACTTTAAGACTCCGTGCGTGCGTCGTCTACCCGATCACCTGCACGCACCAACAGATGATCAATATCTCCTGCTCCGGTCTCCGAGGTTCGATATGAAATTGCGAGATCCTAAGAACGAAAACAATGAAATCCATCGAAACCGTTCAAGAAAACGCAAGTCATAAAACCAACAAGAAAGCAACCAAGCGGCACAAAAACGGCAAGGAAACCAGCGCAACGGAAAGGCCCCTCTCGACTCTGCCGCCGAGTCCTTCCTTGAGGCACGATCCGTTGAATATGGGACCTGATTCCGAAGAAACCAATCCATAACGAGGAAAGGATCTTGATTCAATCTGTCCCGTTCGGACGGTCGTAAGTATTTCTTGGCCGCGCTCCCCGAATAGGGGGAACGGGGCGTTACAGTTTCAGGGCTTCCGCGTTCTCCAGGAGGGAAGGACGCGATTTGGGTCATCGTGGACAGGTTGACCAAATCAGCCCACTTCTTACCTTTCAAGGTGGGCACGTCGACAGAGAGGCTAGCAGAGAAGTACGTGCGACAGATCGTTAGGCTTCATGGAGTTCATGTGAGCATCATCTCGGATCGGGATAGTCGTTTCACTTCCCACTTCTGGAGGAGTCTGCAGGCTAGCTTGGGCACTCAGCTCAAGTTCAGTACCTCATACCACCCCAGACAGACGGGCAGTCTGAAAGGACTATTCAAACTCTCGAGGATATGCTACGCACTTGCGTTTTATATCTCGGAGGTTCTTGGGAGGATCATCTGCACCTGGTAGAGTTCGCTTACAACAACAGCTACCAGGCCAGCATCGAGATGTCACCATTTGAGGCTCTTTATGGACGGAGGTGTCGTACACCGTTATCTTGGGACGACGTTGGAGAGAGAGCCTTGCTAGGACCAGAAATAGTCGTGGATGCAGCAGAAAAGGTAAAACTCATCAGAGACAGACTGCGAGTGGCGCAGGACAGACAGCGGCATTGGGCCGACAGCCACCGTTGACCCCTTGAGTTTCAGGTATAAATTATTATTTTTCTGGCTTGTGATTGTTTGTTTAGACTGCGTGTTGAGACTGTTTTGTTTTAGGTTGGCGATCTAGTATTCCTACGGATTTCTCCGACGCGTGGCACGATTCGTTTTGGTGGAGGCGGGAAGCTTAGCCCACGCTACATCGGACCCTTCGATATTCTTGCGAGGGAAGGTGCAGTGGCGTATAGACTAGACTTGTCGCCTGCACTAGAGGGAGTGCATGATGTGTTCCATGTGTCACAGCTGAGGCGGTACGTGGCAGACCCTAGTCACGTACTTGATCACTCTGAGATCGAGGTTGGTCCGACTCTCAGCTACCCTGAGCAGCCCGTCGAGATCTTGGATCGCAGAGAGAAGGTATTGCGGAACCAGACTATTCCTTTGGTTCGTGTTGCATGGAGACATCACTCTCCAGGGGAGTCGACCTGGGAGAGGGAGGACGAAATGCGCGAGCAATACCCGTATCTCTTCTAGACTTGAGGTATAATTCCTTTTCTGATTTCGTTCTTGTTCTAGTTCAATCCAATTTCGAGGATGAAATTTTTTTTAGGAGGGTAGACTTATCACTACCACATTTCCAGATTAGGGCATTAGTGTAATTTCCCTATTTGATTTAATTATGTATTTAATTATTATTATGAGTTTATTAAATATTAAGTAGGTGTTCTTGATGTTTGGTTTTAGGTTAAACCCTAGAAACTCATTAGGTCTAACCCTAATGACTAAACCCTAATTTACATTTTGAATTAGGAAGTTAAAACCCTAGAGATGACTAAACCTTAGTTAATTAAATTCTTTATGACTTAACATGGAGGATTAATTTAACCCCTTGCATTAGGAACCCTAAACCTAGCCTATATTATAAAGGGGAGCATCCCTCAACCATTCCTTCATGAAGAAAGAAAACCAAACCCTAGCCTCCATTTGAAACCATTTCCTCACCCCCAAATTCGGAATACAACCCCAGCATTCCACCTTCCTCCTCCAACAAAGGGGAAACAAGGAGCTTGGGCCAAGAAGACTTGGAGAAGGAGAACCTCCATTGGGAAACCATCTCCCGATAGGTAAAATCCGATTTTAATCCATTTAATTTCTGTTTTTCTGTTGTAGTTGGCCATTAGGAACCCCCCCTACTGTATAGATTTTGATTTCTAGGGATCCTACGTGAAGACCTAGGAGGAATTTTGTGTTTTGGTGACCTACGGTTCATTTTTCCTAATTTCCAGGAACCCTAATCCTAGGGATCTCGTGTAGGCACGATTAACTCCCCTACGTATGGGGTTTAGATCTCGGTTCTTAGGGTTTTGATTAGGGATTCATGGGTTCTTGAGTAAACCCGATTTTTCTGTACTCTTGGTGTTTGTTGGAATGTTTATTAGGGGTTTCTGTGAGAACTGTGCAGTCGGGATTGAACTAGCTGTGTTTGGTTCCACTGTGCAGATTTGGCCTTGTGTGAGAAGTCAATTGCTGTAAGGTATAGCAGTATAGGAATTTTTTGTTGTGTTGTATTTCAGCTAGCTTTTGTGCAGAGTTCAGTTAGCACCTGTGCAACTGTGTATCAGTCATCCGTGTGAGAGGAGTTGAGGCCTGTGTGTGTGTGGCTGAGTGTATCAAGTGTACCAGTGACTGTAAGTGTATGTGTGGGTGTATGATAGTGTTGTGTAGGAAATTTGTTCTGTGTGTATGTGCCAGTGTGTATACCTAAGGGTATGTGACAATGTCTGTGTGTATGACCCGTGTCATAATGTAGTAGTGAGCAATATCTTATGTATCACAGTATCAGTCAGTTTTAGAGTTATATCTCTGTGTGTAGGTCCTTGTGTCTCAGGTACTGTGAGTATGTGCCTGTGTTAGAATGCTGAGTGAGAGTGAACCAGTGTGAACTGTGTGTGAGTGAGCAGTTAGATAGAGCAGTGTTAGCTGTGTGTGTCCCAGTTAAGTGAGAGTGAACTGTGAGTGTTGTGTGCAGTGAGAACTTAGTGAGTGAGTTCAGTGTATAGTCTTTGTGTCTCAGTAGGTATGTGAAACCTGTGTGTTTCTGAGTGACTGAGTGAGAGTGAACTGTGAGTGTTGTGTGTAGTGAGAACCAGTGTGTGTAGAGTGTGTGACTGTGTGTAGGTGTGATCCTAAGGGTGTGACAGGAAGGTTGTAACACAGGTAGCAGGAATTTGGGGTTATCATGAGGGAGTAGTTAAATTGAAAGGGTATGTGTGTGCACAGGTCTAAGTATTAGGTGTTGGAGTGTTGCTCTGGTAGCAGTGAGTGAGTGAGTGAACACTCAGTCAGATTTTCTTAGTATCAGGTTCTGATACTCAGTGTCAGGAAGATTGTTAGTTGTAGGTTCCAGTCTTGTAGTGTTTATGTGTCCAGGTAGTGCTAGGATATAGTTAAGGTACTATGAGACATAGGTAAACATACAAGATAGATAATTATATATATTATTTTGATATATGAAACCTATCAGATTAGCTATTAAACCCTATTACACTTATACCCTTGGGATTTAACCTAGTATAGCCTGAGCCATGACCTAGAAACCTCATCTTTTTATTTAACTAAATATGTTATTTCCTTAATTCAGTATCTGACATTTATATTCCAATTAGGTCTTTGTGACTCCATTTTGGACATCGATCCTCACATATTCATCGGGACCACAGGCGAGTACATTCTCTAACAGTTTTCGTTTTGTTGATTACTTCTATAAATTTAGTTGTATTACATACTTGATTCCGACACTGTGGATACACGAGTTAGCACCCTAGATCCCTGTCATGAGGAGTTGTGATTGGAATCCATCGTGCTAGCTGGGGATGGGGAAACTATTAGTAGATTATGTGATCATATCCAAACTCTACATGCATCATAGCTCACCCCACATCTCACGTCGGGTGCGGCCTGACCATTTACATGCTTCATAGCTGTTATATATGATTAGCCTGACCATTACATGCATCATAGCTAACCAGATGGTTAGCCTGACCTACAAGAATCATAGCTAATCATATGTAACCAGCCTGATCTAGTCCCAAGCCGATCACATAATAAACTGATATTTCAAACACTTAGTTAGATGTTATTCTTTATTTCAGATTCACTTGTTCTAGCACTCACTGTATATTGTTCATTGCTAGATGTTCTATTGCCTATTTCATATTCTCCAGTACTCTATATTTCCAGTATTTATATCCATCTTGTATTTCTTACACTGTTTATAGTTTTTGTCAACTTAAATGAAACTGCTGTTAGTGTTTGTGCTTCGCTCCAATCCTGACTGGATAACATTTTCAGAGGACCTGGAGAACTTTTGCCCCACCCATTACGGCCCGGGACTAGAGGGAGATTTCACTCCAGTATTCCCAGAGGAGTTGCCTATTCTAGAGGAGATCCTACCTGCCTGCACTTAGATTACTCTTTTTTTTCCTGTATTATTGTATTAGACTGAGTTTGAGATTGATTAAAAAGTTGCATTAAAGGAGCATAATATTAATAATTAATTAAATAATATTAGCCAAATAGTTTTAAATTTTTTGTAAGTTTAAATGTCTTTTCTTTAAGGTATTGCTCATCATCTAACTAGTTGCAATTATATAACAAAATGCATTTGCTTCAAATTTTGATTCTAAAAAAAATGGTCCATATCGCATTTCCTCTAATTAAGATTCCCTAACAATGTCACCTAACTAATTAAGATTTTATCTTAATTAATATGCTAATGTCATCCATTATATTACATTGATTGCTCTATAATTTTAAGATATTTACTAAAAAAATGGTGCAAATTTTATTGCACGAAATTACCATATTCCTACAAGATTTTCTCCAAAATAAATGTTCAAAATTATGAAATTAAGATTTTATTATACCTTTCATCTAAGTAATTAAAATTCTTATATTAAAATATGGTAATGTTGGCCTTTGTAGAACAAAAAAAGGTTTGGTCCATATCCTTCAAATTTTACTTATATTATATAATATGTTATGTCCGCAATAACAACAACGATTAAGATTTCAATATATAACATTTCTCTTAGATCATTTAAATCTATATGGAAATGAGAGATGGAGTCATCTAGTGTCTTAATCACTCAAGGGTTTTCCATAAGCTTCTAGGAGATACTTACAAGATATAATCACAAATAATCATGAAGAGAGAAAGATATCTCTAATGGCTTAGTCGAGCACAATCAACTAGGTTAGTTACAATTAACTGTAGCACTTTCCTTTGAGTATGCACAAATTAATAAACGATCTGCATCGGTCTTCAAGGGTGATCAACATTAGTCTTCAGGGATGATTAACATCAGTCTTCAGAAATAAGATTGATTCGATATATATATATATATATATATATAGCCTCAGGTATGGGACTCTTATTTACGGGAGAGTACGGGACATTTGATTCTCTCTCTCCAAATCAGAGCCAATATGATCCGTCCAATCTATAAAATTTTCCTAGAACCCGCTAAAAGGAACATAGGGATCTATCCAGATGTCCTGAGGATCATTAAGCTTCTCCTCTCGAGCAGTTTATCAAGGATTGCAAGAAGGACTCTAGTGTCGATCCATCATCCAACTGTGCTCTAGAGTACTCCTTCGACGTTGCTTCTTCCTAACTTTAGCCGAGGATTCGTTGAAGGACCATGGGAAATAGTTTGGCTGAGAGAACAAGAAAAAGTGGTGGTTCCTACGCTCTGGATTATGACAAGCATAACAAAAATTCTAAGAAGGAGAACCCATCACTTATTCACTGATCATCTCTCGACTCTAGCCTTAGAAGCTCAAGAAATTCGTTCCTCGATCATGACTTGTAACTACCACTTTTTCGAAGAGGGGTATTTTTATTATTTCATATTATTGGTACTGTTAATAATAATATAGATTTTATATTATTAATATAGCTAGTGGTTAGTGTGTTAGTCCATTAGTTAGACTAGGTGCTAGTGGGCCCAAGTGGACCCAACAAGACTTGACATGACCATTGGGTTCAATCAATTAGTTTAGTCATGGTTGACTCATTAATTAGAAAATAATGAATAGTATATTCCTTTTCATTAAGATTAGAACAATTCCCTTAGTTAACCTCTTAATTACTAAACCTTTATGACAATTAGTTGGGGGGCAAATAGGACATTGTATGTTGCTTGGGGAGGGGGTAGTGTGGCCGACCCTAATATCAAGGGGGGATATTCTCTCTCCTCTCATTTCTTCATTCCTCATTCCAATTAGATCCCCAATTGTGTTCTTCCCCAAATTGACTCATCTCTCCACAAATCCCTCTTAAACCACTCTCAATCCCTTCCAATTTTATCATCTAAGGAGCCTAGAAGCTTAGATTGCAAGGAGCACTTGGATAATAATGAGTTGGCTAGGAGCTTGTGTCCTAATTATGTCCATTGGAGCAATTCATTGGAAATTCATCTTCCAATAGGTATAATTCTGAATTTTTTGTTAATTTAGACTCTAGTTCTTGCATTTGATAATTAGGAACCCTTCCATGGATTAGGGCTACCTATAGGAAGAAGAACTAGGTTCAATTGACCCTTATTGTGACTTCTACATTAAAATTTGTGTCCAATTTGGAGGAATTTCGAGAATGGTGCACCAAGTGTTTGTCATTAGGACAATTAGGTCCATTTGGACTTAGAGTGGTAGTGTGAGGTTAGGTACGTGTCAACAATTTGATACGAGTAGGACGTACCACGATACTTTGTGATACAAGATGATTTTGGGGGTTTCTCTCTTGATACTTGTGATACGCATGTCAATTTATTTCATTACATGATTTATAGCTAATATAATTATTAGATGGCATTGTATAATTATATTTGGATGTGTTTAAGGTATTTCGAGTAGTGGTATCACAATGGATTGGGTATTAGAGAGTGTATCATAGGTATAAAGATACTTAGTAGGATTGTTTATCAAGTGTTAGATCTATTGTTAGTATAGTGCACATATGCATACAAAAATCTGAATATATGTTTACAGAGTATATATATATATATATATATATATATATATATATATATATATATATATATATATATATGAATGATTTAGTGTATACCTATATAATTATTTAAGTGCCTTTGTGTATATATGAGTATACATGTGTAGGTGTATGTGTGTAGATGTATTATAGAGAAAGGGGGGAGGGTGTTAACTGGAGCAGTGTAGCAGAAAGTTGTTGTGTGTGTATTGGAGAGACAACAACATCAACTTGGGAGTGAAGAGAATGGGATACCAGGTCTACTGCAGACCTGAAGCTAAATAGGGTTAGTAGCAGCAGTGATACTGGACAAAGGAGCTCGGGTTGGAGAGATATATGAGATCACAGCATTAGTAGCAACTGAGATGGGGAAAACCGCAGCAACTCATAAGCAAGGGGTGTTCAAGTCTAAAATTATGAAATATCACACAATTCCAAGGTATATCAGTGAGTATCACATAATATCAGTTATTGCCTTAGGATTAGGCAATCACACTTGGTATCGGTTAGTAGTAGGAAGTTTCCAGCTAGAGGGAAGACTGGCATTGGTATCAGTTAAGTATGTGGGTGATTAACATCTTGAGTATTAGATAAATTGGAGTATTAGCTTGAGAGCAAGTGCCTTTCATGGGGGGGGGGGGGGTTTCAGTGTGCTGACCTGTAGGATGAACACTACTGTGTTCAGCAGTAAGTAAGTCACTGTAGTAACAGGCGTTAGAGGCTTGGGGTTGATTGTGTTGACTGCAGGGTTATGTGAAGGGTGCACTGAGGTTTTAGTACCAAGCCAGACCTCCACAGACAGGGAGGTACCCTGGACTGACAGTTGGGTGTTGGGTTAATGCATCAGTTGTGAGAAAAGGGGGAGAAAATTCGAGTTCAGGTAACAGCAAGACAAAAGAGGGCTTGGTGTGTTAGTATAGATATGGCTTTTAAGTATCAAGTTAAGGGATGTGGAGTTGGTATTGGGCAGTGGGTTATAAGGTTAAGGTAATGTTAGAAACACCAAAATAATTTTAGATATTAGGATACCAAGAAATTGGGGAAAACACGGTTAGTATTGGTGAAGTATTTGTATCATGAGATACTCAAGTGCACAAGTGCATATGACAGTGAGGGTATCAAGACACCAAATGGGTAAGGGTAAGGTATCACTAGTATGAGTGTTTAGCTAAGGTATCAAGTTTAGTAAAGGGGACTGTAAGCAGGATGGGGTATGGAGGGCATCAATTGGGTATCAAACTGACACCAAGTTGGTGAGGTATGATATTGTGCAGTGCAGCAGTAATAATGAGTATGAGTTAGGTATCACTTGGATACCAAATAAGACTAGGATGAGATTAAGGTGAATTTTAAGTTTAAGTTTAAGTTGAGAGTGAGCTAGTAGAATTAAAAATTGATGTTATCTTAGTATGGGTAAGATATTAGGATGTAGGAAATAATATAAGTTGAGGTGTCAGATACTTATATATATAGCTAGAGTAATAGGTACCATAGTAACTAGCTAATGTAAGGTATTTGGATATAAGGTATAGTAAGTTATGGGTAGACACTAAGGTAATTCCAGATATTAGGTAATACTAGTATGTTGTAGATTATAATAGTAACTAGTATACCTAAATCATATATGATACTTGATAATATTAGCTAGTGCCTTCAAGATATGGACCTAGAAACCTATGTATGACCTAGTGTTACCTAGAAAGAACTAGTCTAGCCTTGTAATCACCCTAGAAGCTATGTATGACCCTAGAATCAAGGTATTGGCCTAATTGACCTAGTTTGACTAGACATGGCCTAAAAATCATATTTGACTCATTTAGCATATTATCACTTCATTACACCAGAATGACATAATATTTCATATATAGGTCTGTGTGACACCAGCTCGAACACCGAGTAATACCATTTGCTCAGGACCACATGTGAGTATATCTCTCTGTTAGTTTTTATTACATGATAGTGTATATATTACTTGTTCAAGAACTGTTATACTTGATTCTGACACGTTGTTACATGGACTGGTACTATATGGATCTTGTCAGAAGATGTTATCCCTTTTATCGTATGCATCAGGTACTCCCTACGCATTTATTTCATCGTATGCATCGGGTATTCCTTGTGCACGTATTTATTTATGGGCCCCGTGTGCTTATGACCTATTCATGTGCTTCGTGTGCTCAAACTATACTCTTGTGCTCAGTGTGCTTATATTATAATCATATGCGTAACGTGTCGTGATTGGATCCATGAGTATTGGTTGGGATATGGGAGTAAAAGTTGGTTATGTGATCAATCCCTTAGTGTAATCATGTGTATGTCGATTATACACTTCACGTATAATCGAGTTACCTTAGAATAATTATGTACAACCCAAGCCGATCACATAACGAACTTGTGCTCTAAATCACATAGACAGTATTCTAGTTTCTCTTGCTTGCAGTTCATTCCTTATTGCCTGTATTTATATTTCCAGTTTTCTATTGTATTTACCTGCCCGTTTTAGCTATATTTCTATTTCCTATTTACTTGTGCATCTTGTATTCTTTTCTATTACTTGTCCTATATTCTCTACTATGTATTTGGAACTACTTTCAGAGTTTTGTACTTCACTCCAATCCTAACTGGATATATTTTTCAAATGATTAGTTAGAGGATTTGCGTCCCACTTACTACGGGCTACAAGATGGCGAGCCGTCTGAGGTCGCACCCATAGAACATGATGATCTAGTGCCAGCCGTCGAGGAGACTTAGCTATTTCTTTTATATATTTGAGACTATTGTGTTATGGCCAGACTTTTAGACTTGGATTTGGATTGTATTTTGTGACTTTATGTTTCTATTTTCTTATATTCCATATCGTGCTATTATCTTCCTCTAGTTTTACTGTGATTGGGTATTGATTATCATTATTTCATCATATTGTCCTCCGTATGGAGTTGAGATATCATTGATAGGTTCATTATATATATATATATATATATATATATATATATATATATATATATATATATTGTGAGATGTTTAGATAGTATTGTTGACCTAGACAACGTTCTACCGTCGATGCTGCGGCATAGGCTGGACGTACCCACATACTCGTGTCCTCCATCGGGTGCGGGGATTGTGACATGACTGGAGCGATAAAAGCTCCTCCGTGATATCACCATTGTCATCAACATCGACGACGACGATGGTGTTGGCCCATTGGTCATGGTCGAACCATATTTCGATAATCGACTAAAACTCAAACTTGATATAACCTACGATACCGGCTTACTGCCGCTACAACTACAGTTTCAGAGAATGGGAATACGACTTGTTTTCTGTATCGAGTCAATATAATTTTTTTATTTATTGAGTATAGGAAAATATATAAATCGAGTCGCACTTGGCATTTAGAGGCTACCCAAAATATTTTCTAAACCCAGATTATTTTTAGCCAAAATATTTCGAGTTTTGAAAATAGCCTAACCTATTTTTTCAAAACCAAGTTAGCCCAAACCAACCCAACCCATTCGGATTCTAACAGGATTTTGGGAAAATGAACTCGGTACGAACTCGGTGCGAGTTCAGACCGAACTCAGTTCCTAGACCCAGTAAACTCTTGCAACCAGTTCTTCTTGTAGACTCGGCTCCAACGTTCAAAAATCCGAAAGTTTGGCATCCGAATTTGTCACGCCCCAGTCCTAAAAATACGTAGGACTAGGACACGTAAGCATGCCAGCCGCATGGATATGGCAACTCCAATATATGGAACCCAAATCCACACGTACGCTGTAATATGAATATCAAATCCACAAGTGGTATAACATATGTCACCAGTCACAGGGTACATTCTAAATCTCATCCACGAAAATCAAATATAAATAATTACCAGTATCTATGAAACTAGATCTCAATAAGAAGTATCTAAGGATGATAGTTGGGTGAAAACAAATCCACTACCAACTCGAATATAAGAGCAAATACAATATGAGTACAACACAATAAACACTATATAAGAATACCAGCTATCCATCACGGGCTCGAAGAGAAGACATCCTCGAACATAAGTAACCATCCGAATCTGCGCTCCTGCGAATACTCAAGAACAGATACACCTGGCAGGGGACCAGGTCCTCAGAGGGACATAACAAGATACTTAAACACATGCCAATAAAGTACTAAAATAATATCCAATGGTCGCCTAACCGTCTAAGTGAATGCAGTTAAGAACAACTTTTCCCACAAGTGAGCTATCTAGCTGAAAACTGGGATTTGGCATGGTTCTCTTTTGAAGATCCAGGGGCCCAAAGGCACGTCGTCTTTTGAACGGCGGAGACCCGCCAATGTACATAATATATATATGGGTCATCACCACCCGTATCTCCAGCGGAGAATCCGGGCGCACAGAAAAAGTGCAAAGGAGCTCAAATGCAGTACTTGTTGTTCTCCCCACCCCATGCTCTAAGCATGTCACATCCATGACACGATAACACCTCTAATAACTGCCAAGTCTACTTGCATGCAAAGTTTCTAACATCAGTTATTCCTAACGCACGGCCCATACGTACAGGAGGCCAGACCTGTCACGCAGTCCGTAATCTATATGAGACTCATACTCATGTAACAACTGTGTCACGGCCAATGAACCTAATGGCGCTACATGATAATGGGGTAGTCTCATGAACAAGGTCAACGCAATACATAAATAAAAACATATCGCGACGTCACCGTCGCACGCATTTTATATAACAATTAAAATATATGAACTAAAGACAGAAAATAAAGATGCATGCAACATATGAAATATGAATAACAGTACAATGGCAAGGTATACTTGCCTGGCAAGTAAGCTGCGATGTACCAATAACCTGCTCCAGAAATCGCGCAGAATAAATCCAATATCCTATGTACACATAAATATAATGCAATAAAATCATTAGTCATTACACTAGCACATACACAACCATATTTACACTGGACTCAGGGGGTACACTAGGGGTAACACTAGTCATCTAACACAATCAATTACGCGTTGAATTACGCGGGTGTCCTATATTAAATATTGTATCACAGTCAGTCAGTCAAAATAACATGTGTCTAGGCCAGTACATAAATGTACACAAGACAGTCATCTAGCATGTTCTTTGGGTCGACATAGTCAAGGTAACCATGGGATAATCCACAGTCCTAGGGTCGTACAATATTAGTACACATATAGTCATAGGCATATAATTACTTATATAATACAGTCATCTATATATGTATATATATATATATATATATATATATATATATATATATATATATATATATACACTTAATTTTCTAATACGCGTATGTGTACGCGTACAGGTTATTGGGTTCACCGACTCAGGGTTTGCAGTCAGCTAACAGTCATAAGCAATACACATGTCCTAATAACATATACACCAGCACACATACGAAATAAGAAGGTGGGGCAGGTTCGAACCTTGGTGTACGCACACGGGACCGGCTGGACGACGACGAAGAGAGGTGATGATGATGATTACCTGATGGTGATGACGAGGGATAGGAGGATTAGGGTTGGTGTTGGTGACGAGGACGATGGCGGGGATGGCACTCCGGCCAGGGGAGTTGCCCCGGCGAGTCCTAGTGGTGGTGAAGATGATATGATGATGATACGATGAGGATGATGAAGATGGGTGGTGATGTGGAGATGCAGCTCCGGCCAGGGAGTCCGGCCAAGGTGGAGACGAGCGGGATGGTAGTAGTGATGATGATGAAGGTGTAATGGTGGTGGTGAAGGGAGCTAATAGTGGTGGTGAAAACTAATGGTGGTGATGGTGAAAGTGTAATAACATGGAGGAGACGGGATGGGGAAGTCGAAGTTGGGTATTCTCAGGTGCAGGCGGCCGGCTTGCCAGTGGCCGGCGGAGATGGCCGGACGAAGGAGTTTACAGCGGGCCGGACGGGTCAGGGGTGCACTGCCGGAGCGAGTCAGTCGGCCCGGGGGACTTAGTCGACCGGATGGTGGCCGCACAGCGGGACAGTGGGTCGAATGAGGAGTAGCCGGATCCGTCTGCAGGGGGGGTGCACGGTGGAGTCGGTTGGACTGCTCGGCGCCGGAGTCTGCACAGGGGGCGGTCGGGGGAGCACAGGCTGGCGGGGTGGAGCCTGCACAGCGGAACGGTCGGGGCACTGCACCGCCGGTCGGGGAACGCACAGCCGGTCGGAGGAGAGTCAGGCCGGAGCGGGATGCTCCACAGGAGTCGGGCCGGAGGGAAGTCGGTCATCGGCCGGCTGGGTCTTTCTCAGTGAGAGGAAAGGGAGAAGAAAATATAGGAAGAAGAAGAAGTTTTTGTATGGAGAAAATATGGAAGAGGAGAGAGAGGGGGGGTTTTCCACACCTAGGGATTAGGGCCGGCTTGGGAGTTGTGAGGGTGATGGTGATGGCTTTATAGGGAGGGGTGCATTGGATGGAGGGTGTAGATTTACCTAATTAAAATAGAGGGCTAAGATCTTTCATGAAGACATGGTTTTTCTTCATGCAAAGGAGGGGGAGGGAAGTGTTGACTACGGTCAACACAAGGTAGGCTCTCTATTTGGTCATGGCCAATAGGGTGAGGGCACCTAATTAAATAATTGCAACTTAGCCCCTTAAATTCGGGAAATTGTACGAACACATAAAATGATACAAAAATTATGGAGAAAAATGTGTTTGGTGATTTGCATGGTGAGGGGGTGTTGTGTGTGTGGCACGGGTTTAATTAAATGGGCATTGGAATTAATTGGGGACCAAAATAGGATTAGGCAAAATTGGTATCCTCGATTTAAT
This sequence comes from Iris macrosiphon, assembly GCA_036927795.1. NCBI lineage: Eukaryota > Viridiplantae > Streptophyta > Magnoliopsida > Asparagales > Iridaceae > Iris > Iris macrosiphon. The sequence goes on along the minus strand of JAYESA010000001.1, from coordinate 36,447,734 downwards.
TAGGATTTTAAGTGTCCCGCGCTTTTAAATTAAATGGGGGTACTTGGGGTCAAAATTCGGAAATGACACAAAGGTCAACAAGGTTGGCGGGCGCGTCTAGGACAAGGTTGTGAATTTTGCAGATAGGCAATGGCTAACATAGTGCTCCAATTAACGAAGCAACGGTAAGGTGCGCTACACGATAAAATAATATACAGTTAAATCAAATATCGTGTTCTAAATTCTAATTGGGTTCAAATTAGCCCTAATTTTACTATCTAAGCACGGTAGGCCTAATTTTGGGTGAGGGGTTTACAGAATTTTTCCCGAACTCGGTTTACAAATGTACTATAAATAGAGAAGGAATTCACCATTCCTATCCACTCAACTCGCTTTCATTATCTTTTTTATTTCACTCAGTGCAATTCAAGAGTCTTTACACTTTCTAACCCTAAGCTTTCTACAACTCCTAAGTCTTAAGCGCCAGTGCGTTCTTGGTTAGAAGTTTTCAAGAGTTGTAAAAAGAGCTTGTCAAGAAGTTTAACACTTCGAGAAGTATTCAAGCCCTTCGGATCAAAGCTCGTATCTCTACGAAGTTGCAAGCCTTCAGATCAAAACTTATGTTTCACTTGATAGTGAATTTTAACTCCGAGCTAGAGTTCTCGGGACTGGACTAGTCATCTCAGAGGGAAACCAGTATACATCATTGTGTTTGTGACTACTAATATCTCTCTCTCTCTCTCTCTCTCTCTCTCTCTCTCTCTCTCTCTCTCTCTTTACTTACTGTAATTTTATATTTAGATTGTTAGCTAATTGTGTTAATTTTTATTGGATAAATTTTATTCCGCTGCATATACACGCACTTTATTCACCCCCTCTAGAGGTGCTTATTCGATCATATAATTGGTATCATAGCCGGTTATATTAATTGTGGTTAAACTATACACTCTAAAATACATATGGCTAACATGAAGTCTATCTTCATAGGAGAGGGCTAATCCATAAATAGACCCCCACTATTTGATGAAACCAATTACACTTATTGGAAGACACGGATGAGCTTTTACTTACAATTACTTGATTTTGACCTATGGTCAATTGTTATTGACGGCTAGAAAAAGACACCAAGAATTGTTGTAGATGGTGCACTTGTATATAAGCCACATGACAAGTACCTAATCGCGAGAAGAAGTAAGCTAGTTTAGATGTCTGTGCTTTTAATGCTCTATTTTGTGTTGTAGACAGTACATAATTCAATAGGGTATCAACTTGCACGACGTCATATGAAGTGTGAAAGCTACTTGAAGTTACACATGAAGGGACGTCACAAGTCAAAGAATCAAAGATCTGTCGGTTTGCACAAAAGTATGAAGCCCAACGAGAATATTACGTAAATGTTCACTCGTTTCCTTGACATTGTAAATCCTTTGTCATCTCTTGGCAAAGGATATAATAACCATGAGAAGATTTGCAAAGTTCTTCGGGGACTCAATAAAATCTGGAACCCCAAGGCTACAATGATCATTGAAGGGAACGATCTCACCACAATGTCACTAGAGACACTCATGGAAAAACTAATGACACATGATTTGGACCTACAAGACTTCAAAGAGTCAACACCTAAGGAGAAGACGATTGCACTTAAAGTGCAACACAAGAAGATCGTCGATGAAGACTCCGAAGATGATGACTCCGACAGTAAAGAACAAGCTCCCATGGTCAGAAAATTTAAAAATTCTTGAAGTTCAACAAAAGAAGCAAATACTACAATAATGATGACGAAGGAAAAATCTGCTACGGATACAAAAAGAAAGGACATATCAAGAAAGACTGTCCGTCAGCAAAGAAGGGGAACAAATATAAAAAAATTCGCAAAGTGACCATTCTTCCAAAAGTATGCTAACACAAGCATTTGGAATGAAAGCGAAGCCAGCGACTTAGACGATGATCAATCACAAGACGCTGCCAATGTTTGTCTAATGGCATTTGATAAGGTATCTGATAACCCCCTTTATGACGATTTTACTTTTGATGAATTGGGTGATGCTTTTAGTGATCTTCTTAGTGACCATAAAATACTTTTAGATAAATACCAGGACACCAAGAAGGAACTCAAAGCACACAAGCAAGAGATTAATAGATTGTCTACACATTTAGATGATATTAGAGAGACACAATCATCTAGCGACACAAATAAATTGTCTACTATTAGATTAAACTTGCATGAAGCTTTACTGAGTATTGAACAGAAAGACAAGGAATGTGCCCAGCTCATGGAAGATTTTATGATAGAGAAGAAGAAAAATAGTTGTGCACTTATTAGATTAGATGCCTTGACTACTAAATACACTGAACTATATGACACATCCAAAAAAATTAAAAATTAGATTAGGAAAACATCTTGTACAGACTGCTTCACAATCTAATGCGAGTCACTCAAAACCCAAGGACACTCATAAGATAGCCTAAAAAGGCCAAAACTTCTAATCATGCATTCTATTACAAGTATCTATACACCTCTCATAAGACTACACAGCTTGACCATTATACCAACAAAAGATCCAATCATTATGTGGTACTAATGGACACCTCTCTTTATTCTGTAGACTTAGAAAATTGGTTGATATGAATGTATATAAGTGGGTACCAAAGACTAACACACCGGGACCCTTCATGAAATGGGTACCAAAGGTTACATCTGCAAATTATTTCCCAATCTAGAAGCAAATGGATCCTCGACAGCGATTGCTCACGGCACATGACCGACGATGCATCTATATTTGCAATACTGTCGATAAAGAAAGAATGATATGTTTCATTCGACAACAACTTGAAATGGTACATTATAGGTAACGATGATGTTGGTACGTCTCTTTGTCTAGTAATTAAAGATGATTGTCTTGCCACTGAATTGAAATATAACCTTCTTATTATCAGTCACTTAGTTGATCACGGTTATTGTATCAATTTCGCAAAAGATAAATACTTTATAATTGATGGATCAACTGGTAAAACAGTCTTTGAAGGAATATGGGAAGACAATATTTATGTATTTTATCTTTCAGAAGACACTAACCACGCAGGTAGACGCCTATACGCCAATAAGGATGAAAGTTGGCTATGGCACATGCGTCTAGGATATGCCAATATGACACAATTGTAAGACTTTCTACTAAAAAGCTGGTTAGAGGCTTACCAGAAATTATTTTAAAGAAGGATACGATATGTGGTATATGTGAAAATAGCAAAGCTACGAAATCCTCTTTTAAATCAATTAACGTTGTAAGTACTTCTCGACCTTTGCAGCTTATTCATATGGACTTATTTGTACCAAGTAGAATCGCCAATCTTGGCAGTAAATTGTATGTCTTTGTGATTGTTGATAATTTCTTAAGATATACATGAATTTTCTTTCTTGCAAATAAAAATGATGCATTTTTTGAATTCGTAAAATTTTGTAAAAAGGTACAAAACGAAAAATGCTTCATGATTACTCGAATCTGAAGTGATCATGGTGGCAAATTCGAAAATGCTGATTTTTAAAACTTTTGTGATTCAAATGGTTTTTCTCATGAATTTTCTTGTCCTAGAACTCCCCAACAAAATACTTTTGTGGAGCGAAATAGTAGAACTCTAAGCGAGATGGCTAGAGTAATGCTAAATTAATTTAACCTTCCAAAATATTTTTGGACTGAAGTTGTAAATACAACGTGCTATATTTTGAATAGGGTTCTGATTCGACCTAAATTAAAAAAAGGCTCCCTATGTTTAGAAATAAGAGAAAAGTAGGAGAAGCCTCATCTTCCAATCAGGATGATGTTTCTCAATCTTTGTTTAGTCCAACCTTGCTAGACGATGGAGAGTTTAATAGATTAATTTTTTCTTCATTAGATCAATCCATTGAATGGTTCAAAGGACTTGGTCGATTGCACCGTCTGTTCTGACAGTCCCATTAATTTTACTGTATTTCCTAATTATTTGGAATCTTTTTGTGCGTTAGGATTAGATGACATAGTGACTACTAGATTTCCAATATTTATTAATGATGTTCGTATGTTTTACTGTAATATGTCCTCTGACAATGATTCTGTTAAATTTTGCGTTGCCGGGTTAGATATTGAATTTGATGCTGACTACTTAGGGGAAATTCTTCATATTCCCAATGAAGGAGAACCCTTAGTACATATCACATCTTTCAGATTCACCGACGGCACGACTCTAGACTCATTTAAGGAATCTTTTTATTTACCCAACACCCATCCTCGTAGTCAACTGAAGGCCAAACACTTGGAACAAATGGTTCTATGACTTACATCGTATTATATTTTCAACCATTTTGCCTAAACAGACCTCCACTGATGATATTACATACCTAGAGCTGTGTGCCATGTATCATATCCACTTTGAAATTCCATTTAGCTTTCCAAAGACTATGATTCAGAAGATGACCTGTTTCCACAAGAACAAACATAACCTTGTGTACACTATGTACTTGTCCATTATTTTTGAGCATTTCCAAATCTCTCTTGAGGACTGCACTTATCTTGTCGAGCGAGCTTATCTCTTTGCTGCTCGATGTTCTGACTATGTTCCTCTAGCTGCACCACCTCCTCCTCCATCTTCTGCTGACACACACCTTACCCTGACCCTGCTGTTGCTCCTGAGCCACATGCCTCCTTGGAAGAGCTTCGGACTTTGATGTGAGATCATATCAGAGTTGAGGATGAGCATCACAAACTCGAGCTTGAGCGGCGTGCTTTTGAGGATGACCGTCATAGACAGACAGACTATCGGACCACTCTCTATTTTTAGGCGATGTCCAACACCTTGGCGGACATGCAGTATTTATTCTCTCATCTCCCTGGTGGATCCTATCATATGGTTCGTGATCCTTCACGATCTGGCTATAGGATTATTGACCCATATGTCCAGTCTTACTTGGATCCAACAGCTGCCTACTATGATCCTAACCGATCTGTTGAGACTGGAGACCCGACGACTAGAGATGACGAGTGATACAGATCCTTATGCTATCTTTTTAGTTATATTAACTCTTGGGATCACTCTAGTTTATTATCTTTTGCATATTTTTTAGTTGATGTAGCACCTTCAGTTTATGTAGTAGTTTGAGACCTCGTTTTATGTTGGATATACGATCACTCTCACATGTTTAGTGAGTAGTTTGAAATGCTTCTAAAATATTTATTCAATGCTTCTACTACTTATATTTTCTGCAATTGTGAAATGCTTATTCAATGCTTATTTAGTGCTTCAAAAATAATATATGTTACTTCACTCTTTTTTTTGTCTTGACATCTACGCTACAATTGTAGGAGAGATTTCCTAATTTTGATCAAATAACAACATGAGAGTAATACTGATATCGGCTATCAGCTGAGCAATCAAGCTTTCAGCAAAAAATAAGAATAGGTTCATTCTCTGCTATATCAATCAGAGTTTGTCAATTATCAAAATGGGAGAGATTGTTGGCCCATTGGTTATGGTCGAACCATATTTCGACAATCGACTAAAACTTGGACTTGATATAACCTACGAGAACCTACGATATGGACGTACTGCCGCTACAACTACAGTTTTAGAGAATGAAAATGCGACTTATTTTCTGTATCGAGTCAATATAATTTTTTTATTTATTGATTATAGGAAAATATTTAAATCGAGTCACACTTGGCATTTAGAGGCTACCCAGAATATTTTATAAACCTAGATTATTTTTAGCCAAAATATTTTGAATTTTGAAAATAGCCTAACCTATTTGTCCAAAACTATGTTAGCCCAAACCAACCCAACCCATTCGGATTCTAACTGAATTTTGGGAAAACAAACTTGGTGCAAACTAGGTGCGAACTCAGTGCAAGTTTGGTACGAGTTTGGACCAAACTCGGTTTTCAGACCCATTAAACCCTTGTAACCAGTTCTTTCTACAAACTCAGCTCCAATATTTAAAAATTCGAACGTTTGGCATCCGAATTTGCCCTGAACTTGGTTTGCAAATGTACTATAAATAGAGAAGGAATTCACCATTCCTATTCACTCAACTCACTTTCATTCTCTTCTCTATTTTACTTAGTGCAATTCAAGAGCCTTTATACTGTCCAATCACAAGCTTTCTATAACTCCTAAGCCTTAAGCGCCAGTGCGTTCTTGGTTAGAAGTTTTCAAGAGTTGTAAAAAGCGCATGTCAAGAAGTTCAACACTCTGAGATGTATTCGAGCCCTTCGGATTAAAGCTCTTATATTTACGAAGGCAATTGTGAATTTCAAAACTTGTATTTCATTTGATAGTGGATTTCAACTCCGAGCTAGAGTTCTCGGGACTGGACTAGTCCTCTTAGAGGGAAACTAGTATACATCATTGTGTTTGCGACTGCTAATCTCTCTCTCTCTCTCTCTCTCTCTCTCTCCTTATTGTCATTTTATATTTAGATTGTTAGCTAACTGTGTTAATTTTTGTTGGATAATTTTTATTCTGCTGCATATACACGCACTCTATTCACCACCCTCTAGAGGTGCTTATTCGATCCTACATATATCGCTGCCGCCAGGATCTCACATATACAAGACAAGAAATATGGTCGAAGAAGAGTAGAAGATGGCTAAGAAGATGGAGCACGATACTTCTAAACGTTATTGGTACTTATGTGCCCTATCGATCCTGATATTCTAGTAGAAGATATAGAATCTGCCGAGCACGTCGAACTGCTTCAGGCCTTTGAGTAGATCTCAAACGTGCCGATGCACGACGAATATGAGAGGTAGAAGAACTTGTCGAACAGGAGGAAGAGTCCCTTAGAGATGTTTCGGTACAGTTCGTGGGTCTTGTGCATAACCTGGTATAGCGTGACGAGGTATAGATATAACATAGCAGGTTCCTGGGAAGTTTTTACACCTTGCACACATGTTCAACTGAGCGCTTAATCTAAAGATTTTACTAAACTTGCTCTTTGTGATCACTAACCCAACAACAACAACAATAAACAGTTGAATAAAGATTTTATAGAGCATATCATAACAAATAGCCTGAATCAAAAAAGACAAAGCTCCTTCGATAACCACAACATGCCAACTTCTCAACATTTCAGAAAGTAATAGAAACAACCAGTGAAACTTTGGTACAAGTCCACTAAAGAAAAATAGAACATTGCAATTTGCAAACATTAGAAAATATAAATGGGCTTATCAATGAGCCATGCAACATGAGGAGAAAAGCTGATGCACCTCTGGCTCGGTAGTGTGGTATAGGAACTCCCTCAACGCGACCACCAAGTCTCAAAATTTTGGAGTTCGGAGGACTGCTTTGGAGCCCAACTGGAACGACATCGATCAAAATTCTCCTTGTAATCCTTGATAACTGCTCGAGATTCGAGAGTCTGGAGGCAAATCTTAGTGATTCTCAGGACGTCTGGGTAGATCCCTACGTTCATTTTAGCGGGTTTCAGGAAAGTTTCACAGATTGGACAGATCATATTGGCTTTAATTTGAAGTGATAGAAAGAAATATCATGGGTATTTATTGGCTCTCTGATTTAGAGAGAGAGAATCAAATGTCCAATACTCTTCCATAAATAAGAGTCCCGTTCCTGAAGCTACCTCTAGATACAAACACACACATTGTGTGTGTATGTGGACTTCACCAAAATCTTGATACAAAGAACTTAGTGGAAAAAATCATAATCTAAGGAAAAAAGTGAGTCGGTATGGATACGTCTTAATAACGTAAAAATATCAAAAGGTATGATCATGCAAAAGTATATATATATATATATATATATATATATATATATATATATATATATATCGGGTGGTTTTATATAATAGAACTGTTTCCATCACAAAAAATCTTTACTAACTTGATTGCAAATTACAAACAAAGTACATAGGAGATTACAGCGAATTCCTAGGTACAAGACTATGGGGAAGTATGGCGATGGAGATCAATTTGTGCAGCTAACTCCTTTACTTCATTGACGATCGACTGACGAAAAAAAATTGCTAAGTCTCGGTTCACTGGCAAGAAAGACAACAATTGGCCTCTCGAGTGTATATCCTTTGATACCTTGGAAAGCACGTTCCTGATATCTATAGATATTTGCACTGAAATGGCCGTGTGTGCGCATATCCTTAAAAATTACTATTTTGAGCATCCGCTGCATCAAAACTGTGTTTGGCGCTTGCAACTTTCACGATAACTGTCCATAGGATTCGGTCAGACGTGTGCTTATGAAGCGGTCGGCTTGACACGTGTCATGCGACTAATATCACGAATCGGTCGTGTTTGACGCCTCACAGGAATAGGCGTGCTTTTAGCGCTACGTGCGCACAATTATAGGCCCCATCAACAGTCACTGCCAGCTTTCATGGAGGATGCGTCTCAGAGAGAAACAGAACGATGCACTCGGCAATGTTCCTGCCGCATACTTTTCAGCCGAATAGGCGCTACTATGTTGGAGGGGCTTTGACCGTATAACCCTTTGTCGCATATATTACTAAAGATGAAAGAGTTTTGCCGCATTGTTCTTCTGTAGGGACTTTGCCACATCACTTTTGTCGTATCATGCCTACGTGGAGTACTCTGCAGTAACTGTAAAAAGTAATGATTATGCTGATGTCACAGCTGATGTTTCACGCGACTGATGGCTGCACGTCTTCCAGAATGGCAATCCTTTTTAAGGGAATTTAATGTTGTCAGAGTGGATGCATGCAGCTGAGGCATTTAGCCACATAGAAAGTATGCTATCTTGAGCCACATGAGCGCTCTAGAACTTCTGGCCGCATCAGGGCCTTACTATCCCTTGTCGCATGAGTGTTTCAACACACATTGTCGCATCAACAGTTCTGTCTTCTTCAATACATGGTCTTTTTAGGGCCAATTTATGTGCATAAATTAATATTTTTCATGCTTCTACAAAACCCCCTTCAAAGTTTTTAAAACTTGAACAAATTTGAGAGACTTTGAAAAGAAGCATGGATGGAGATTTTAGTTGTGTCTGTCGCATGTCGTGTTTGCCGCATCGCTGGCTAGTCGCATGTTGTGTTTGCCGCATTGTATGTTAGCCATGTGTTAAGATTTTGAGGATTAGTAAGCACTATTGAATGATTGAGAATTTTTTTTATATAACCTTATGATTATGAAAGATTGGTAAATTGAAAGTTGGGTAGAAATTGCATTATCAACTTGAGCCGAATTTTAAATAAATGTGAAAATCATTAGATCGTGATCAAGTAAGATAAGATTGAGAGATTTAAGTCAATTAATTTTGATATTTTTTTTTGATGATTATGATGATTAGGATTTAACTTTAAAGATAAGAATGCCTTATAGAATAAATTTTAAAAATTTGATATTGTGGACCGAATATTTATAATTTGAGCACATGATTTAAATTTTGAATATTGGAGATTGAATCAACGATTTAAATTTTGAGGATACAAATAAAATTCTAAACATAAAAATTAATGGATTGAATTCAAAATTTTATAATTTGATTATTTGAATTAAAAGTTAAATTTTGAGTGTTTGATCACCTATTTGAAATGTTGAGGATGGAAATTAAATTTAAAATTTGATGAGTACGAAATTCTTAAGTTGAAAATAGGAATAAGATTTTATTATAGTTTTTTATTATTTAAAATCTAGAGGTGATTATGATAGTTGAAAATCGTGATTTAAAATTTGATGTGGGTTATTTAAATCTTGAAGATGTCATATAGATTTGTCACGCCCCAGTCCCAAAAATACGTAGGACTAGGACACGTAATCATGCCAGCCGCATGGATATGGCAACTCCAATATATGGAAACCAAATCCATACGTAAGCTGTAATATGAATATAAAATCCACAAGTGGTATAAAATGTAATACAAGTCACAGGTTAAAATCTAAATCTCATCCACCAAAATCATATAGAAATAAATAACCAGTATCTATGAAACTAGATCTCAACAAGAAGTATATAAGGATGATAGTTGGGTGGAAACAAATCCACAACCAACTCAAATGGGAAAAGTAAATACAATATAAGTACAACTCACTCAAACAATATAAGTACAGCTACCAATTACGGCTCGAAGAGAAGACATCCACGGAGCATCTATATCCTTCCAAATCTGTGCTCCTGCAAATACTCAAGAACAGGTACACCTAGCAGCGGACCAGGTCCTCAGAGGGACATAACAAGTATACTTAAACACATGCCAATAAAGTACTGAAATAAATATCCAATGGGGTCGCCTAACCGTCTAAAGTGAATGCAGTTTAAGAACAACTTTCCCCACAAGTGAGCTATCTGGCTGAAAACTGGGATTTGACATAGTTCTCTTTTGGAGATCCAGGGGCCTAAAAGGCACGTCGTCTTTTGAACGCCGGTGGCCCGCCTGATAGTACATAATATATAAGGGTCATCACCACCCGTATCTCCAGCGGAGAATCCGGGCTGACAAAAAAAGTGCAAAGGAGCTCAAATGCGGTACTTGTTGTTCTCCCCACCCCATGCTCTAAGCATGTCACATCCATGACACGATTTGGTCCATAGCCTATTCTTAGTACCCTAGTCCAATCCTGCAACCAAACAAGGACAAGGATGGGACCACCGTACTACAATAAGCTATGTCCCTGGACCTCTAATAACTGCCAAGTCTACTAGCATGCAAAGTTTCTAACAGCAGTTATACCTAACGCACGGCCCATACGTACAGGAGGCCAGACCTGTCACGCAGTCCGTGATCTATATGAGACTCACACTCGTGTAACCACTGTGTCACGGCCAATGAACCTAATGGTGCTACATGATAATGGGGTAGTCTCATGAACAAGGTCAATGCAATACATAAATAAAAATATATCGCGACGTCACCGTCGCGCGCCTTTTATATAACAGTTAAAATATATGAACTAAAGACAGAAATAAAGATGCATACAACATATGGAATATGAATAACAGTACAATGGCAAGGTATACTTGTCTGGCAAGAAACTGTAAAATGTCACGTCCAGATGTCCAATACACAGGACCAGAAGCTATGGCCACAGAACAAATGTCTCCGGATGCTGAAATAAACATCACCAACGTTTCCGGAATGAGCAAAATAGCTAAAAAGCACATCCCTTTCGTCCAATTTGGACACAGGGGCAAAACGGTAATTTCGGGTAAAAGTGGGGTCCACGTGTGGCCCACTTTGCACCAAAAAGCGTGCCGAGGGTAACAGTCTCTAAATGGGACAAACTATGGGTCAAACAACTCTAGATGTCAATACGAACCCAACGGTATGTCCAAATTTGGATTCCGATGAGCCGAACACAATTTTGTCCAAAAAGTCAACTGTGGGGCCCGCCAATTGGCGATCTGGTCAACCGTCTCAGAAATGCGTGAAAATTGGGTCACAGGACCAGCGCGTTACCACGAGACCAGTGGCGCAAGTTTCGTCGCAATCTGATAAGCGTGCACAAAATACGCGCGAGTTCCACAAAAGTGGCGACACGAAATGTGTCCGTGGATACGGTCTGATTCCGGCGCGCACACGCGTCCGAATCAGTCCCCACAAATTTTCACATGTCCCGTTATGCTGCGTGCACCATTCGGTACACTTGGCACATGGCGGGGCGGTCCCGTTTGGCGGGGCGTGCTCCGATCTCCAACTTTTGGAAAACCGGAAAAAGTGGATGCGCGCAGTTTTGTGACGAATATAATTCTGTCCACAGCAACTAATAGCATAAGGTTATTATACAGAAAATAAACTAGGTCATGTAATCTACAGGTATCAAAAAGAATCATCGAATTCAGATCTCTGTGGTGGGAGATACGAACTCGACAATATGGGTGGTCATCGCAAGTTTCTGCGATTTCAGAATTGGGTAAGTCCGGGCCAACTTGGGCGCTGTTTTTCACCTAGGGGCACACGTTTTCCGAGGTTGGCTATAAAACAAATATTGGAGAGGGTTAAGGGAGGATCATACCTATGAAGACGGAACAGCGTTTGGTCGAGCGAGTCGACGAGAAATCACGCCGGAGCGAAGGTGCCTTGAGTGGGAATCTGCAGGGCGCGATGTCGGCGTCGACGGGATGGTTGGATGGCTTGGCGGGGCTTCTCTGGCTGCGGTGACGGCTCTAGATGGGAAGAGGAGGTCTGAAAATTTTAGGTTAGGATTTTTGGGATAAGAAATATATATATATATATATTATATATTAAGGGGAGAGAGAGGGTTGGACGGGTCCGCGAAGAAGCCGCTGGAGCAATTAAAAGGTGGCGGGTCATTGTTGCTGAAGAGGTCAATTGCGGTCAAGGGGGCGGTCAATTGTTGCTGAAGGGAATATAGGAATACTAAGTTTGCTAAAGCAGGTAGTTGATTGTTATAGTTAATATTATTATTATATTACTTAGTTACTTATTATTATTATTATATTATTATTATTAACTTTTCTTTTCCCTTCTTTAAATATATATATATACATATATATATTTGAATATATATATATATATATATATATATATATATATATATATATATATATATTCACACATAAGAAAATTTATATAATAGGGTATTGCACATCGTTAGGCTAGCAACAGCTCAAGGGATCTTCTACATGGAATAAATTTCGAAAAATTCCTAATGGTCCCACAAGTCCTCTAAGTGCCCGAACACCTAACATAAAAATTATTAAAAATCTATTTCTCATATTTAGACCTAATTACTATAATTTAATTAATAATTAATAAATAAAGGGTATATACGATTTTCTAGGAAGGGGGTTTTACATTCTACCCAACTTATAAAAATTTCGTCCTCGAAATTAAAATTAAGCCACGATAGAATGCAATGATGGTATAAGATTTGCATTGTTTAAAATGCAAGGTTAGGTTTAAAGGGGTGGGCGATGTTGCACGTCGCACATCCCGAAAGAAAAAAAAATCATGGAAAAATCCATATGAGCGAAAATAGGTTTCTTCATGTGTCATGTCCAATGGTGTGGTCACATAAATGCTCTTTTGCATAAAAGCGTCCAACAATTGGAAAATTGCACAAAGATGAGAATGGAAGATGGGCATGTCTAGGATAAGGGTGTAGAATTTGTAGGAAGGCAGTGGCTAGTGTAGTGCTCCAATTATCGGAGCACGGTAAGGCGTGTCAAGTGATATCATGTTGTAAACTAAATAAAACTACCGTGTTCTATTTCTAAGTGGATTCAAGCTAGCCTTAGTCTCACTAACTCAGCCAAGTAGGTCAAGTTTTTGGGTGAGGGGTTCACAATCTGCCGAACTTAAAACAATGTCGTCCTCAAAATTGAAATAAGGCAGAATCGGTTAATCCTTTATGTACAATAAGGCAAGTCAGTCGCAATCTTCTTGCGATAACTAAAATCCTAATCATATCCCTTGCAATCACTTCTAGGTTAAGATGACCACTGCTCCAATCAAAATTTAACCTATGGTTATCTCTTCTCCCCTTGTTTCAAATTATCCATATCCACATAACATCTCCAAGATTTACATACGCATATAACTTTTACCTCACGATCTCTAACTATCATAATCTCCTTTAGAAGTGGTTTGAGTCCAATATATTCCCATTTTCACTTATAAAATTTTGTATGCCTCAACTCTTTAAATTCCATTCACATCCTCATTATTTCCAATAGGTCGTCCAACCAAAATTTTAATTCTTAATTCAAATCACCAAATTGAAAAATAATTTAAATGCAGTCCACCAATATTCAAGTCTAAAATTCTATATTTATCCTCTAAATTCAAATTGGTGATTCTACCTTCATTGTTCAAAAACTTAACTCATGCACTTAAGGTATAAATATTGGGTCCTCAATATCAATTCATTGATCCTCATCATCTTAGTCATCCTTCTAAATTTCTCAAAATTACAATGGCTTGAACCTCTCCCAATCTAGTCTTACTCGATCATAATCTAAAAGAAATTCCTCCCGAGTTGACAATGCACTACTACCCAACTTAGAATTTATCCACCTATCACCTAAGGCTATATACCTTAAGAAAATATCCCTTAATTTATTTACTCATGTCGTTCAATCCTCGAAACTTCAACGCCGATCATATCACATATGATATGTCCTTAATTACGAAAGAATAATCCTCGAGTATGTGATCGGCCTATGGGGTATATCTAGTACTCTCTGTATATCAAACTTTATACCCAGCACGAGGTTTCGTCTTTCCGAAATAGGGGAAGACGAAGATCAATAATAAAGAGTTCAAGGGCAGCGTAATAGAATAGAAGTATTGGGATCAAGGCGTTTAAAGAATTCAATTGGGAATTGTCAAAGCAGTTGTGGATTGAAATCCTATTTTGGTAATCCTTTGTTCGCATGCTCGTATTAGTACAGTTATGTAACCGATACGAGATATCAGACATGTCTAGGGCAAGTATAATTGTCTACTAATCACTACATATCTCAATCCACGTAAAGTAGCGTTACGAAGGGCGAATCGAGCGTACTAAGGTTAGCTAGACCTTCATACACTGATTCTGAAATGTATTATTGTGGGCGCCTACTAATACATATGTAGTGAACAAGCTTGATAAAAAATAAGCTTGCAAAAACTAGGCTATAATAGCAGCATAAATCAAGGTAGTACAGCAAATATGAATACGCTAGATTATGATGAAAGAAGGTTCATAACAATTCAAGTTCACAAAAACAAAAGCAAAATAAGCAATAATAATAAAAGACTCTACAATCCCTACAGTTATCATACAACCTCCTTGTCTAAGTCGCTAATCGACCAAATAGGGGCAAGGACCTCTAAATTCTATCGTCTGAATAAACACTATCGTCTACTGCTAGCATACAACTAATGTTATCTTCTTATGAGAGTCTAAAGTCGGTGTCATTTGGTTATACTACCTCGATGGGTCAAGTGGGCTATGTGATACTAGGTTGTGAGGCATACTACCCAACTTATAAAAATTAAACTAATACGGTGACAGTCTTAAGAGGGTCCTACAAAATAATCTTGCACATGTAAATAGAGCAGAAACTCTTATTAGGGTATATGAGGAAGGATCTTGATACTTATTAGGGTCTCCTATTGCATTATATAGGTAAGGGTCACCTTAAGTCTTAATCATAGTGCTCATAGAACATGTGTCAATCGTAGGGATAGAAGAGTTACTGGTCGTTAAGGGGGAAAGGGGTCTAACTTGTATCGAGGTGAGGGTAAAAATTACACGATTTAAAACTAAGGGTTAATCATTGGTCACAATCTACAAAACAACTTAAACTTATCAAGTTCTAACTACCAAGCATAAAATTTTACAATCAAGGCTACAACTATAATCCTAGCAAACTATGAGCCCTTAACAAAGAATAAAATTACTTGGCCTACTATCCGAAGTGTCAGATGGCACGAGTTGAAAGATGGAGAAAAGAAGAACATAGTTTAGTCGTCGCGCGATTAGCGAACGTGAAAGCCGCAGAGGAACAATATATGAAATTAAAATAGGGGCTCTAGATAGCATCATGGTTCTCTAAGGGGGAGTGGTACGCTAGTTGCTATGTTTAAGGTATGATTAGGAAAATATTCTATGCATTACTTTTGGCTTTCTAAGGTACTGTATGCTTATCTTAAGACAAGAATCTAAATTTATAGTTCTCCAATACTATCCAATTATGAAGATTAGGTTCAGTCCTAATGTTCAATATTGGTTCTCCATTGGTTCCTCAATACTAGGGTCAAACATTATGGTAAAACTTCTAACTATCTCTAGTAGTGTCTATACCACTCAAGTCTTCTTAATACATCAAGGGGTAATGGTATACCAGTTCTAAAGATAAGGAATTCTAGGGTTCACTAGATATTCTAAACTTAGTGGTGTATCTATAATCTCGTTGTATTCTTAATAGGTGTGCTACTCTAATTATCGTCCTAATAACAGGGGTTCCTATATTCTAGCAGAAGTCTATACTCAAAGAACTATTAAGGAAGTACAGGAATCAAGCAGGATGCAATTGTTCAAATAGAACAGATAGGAGAAAGATGAATCATAGTCAATTGTGGATGAGATCCTATACTCTAGTCCTAGGTGCAGGCTTGTTCGGTACAGTAGTGTAACCGAGACAATATGCTCTCGACCTGCATGGGCCACCACAAAAACATGTCACGCCCCAGTCCCAAAAATACGTAGGACTAGGACACGTAATCATGCCAGCCGCATGGATATGGCAACTCCAATATATGGAAACCAAATCCATACGTACGCTGTAATATGAATATAAAATCCACAAGTGGTATAAAATATAATACAAGTCACAGGTTAAAATCTAAATCTCATCCACCAAAATTATATAGAAATAAATAACCAGTATCTATGAAACTAGATCTCAACAAGAAGTATCTAAGGATGATAGTTGGGTGGAAACAAATCCACTACCAACTCGAATGGGAAAAGTAAATACAATATAAGTACAACTCACTCAAACAATATAAGTACCAGCTACCAATCACGGCTCAAAGAGAAGACATCCACGGAGCATCTATATCCTTCCAAATCTGTGCTCCTGCAAATACTCAAGAACAGGTACACCTGGCAGCGGACCAGGTCCTCAGAGGGACATAACAAGTATACTTAAACACATGCCAATAAAGTACTGAAATAAATATCTAATGGGGTCGCCTAACCGTCTAAAGTGAATGCAGTTTAAGAACAACTTTCCCCACAAGTGAGCTATCTGGCTGAAAACTGGGATTTGGCATAGTTCTCTTTTGGAGATCCAGGGGCCTAAAAGGCACGTCGTCTTTTGAACGCCGGTGGCCCGCCTGATAGTACATAATATATAAGGGTCATCACCACCCGTATCTCCAACGGAGAATCCGGGCTGACAGAAAAAGTGCAAAGGAGCTCAAATGCGGTACTTGTTGTTCTCCCCACCCCATGCTCTAAGCATGTCACATCCATGACACGATTTGGTCCATAGCCTATTCTTAGTACCCTAGCCCAATCCTGCAACCAAACAAGGACAAGGATGGGACCACCGTACTACAATAAGCTATGTCCCTGGACCTCTAATAACTGCCAAGTCTACTAGCATGCAAAGTTTCTAACAGCAGTTATACCTAACGCACGGCCCATACGTACAGGAGGCCAGACCTGTCACGCAGTCCGTGATCTATATGAGACTCACACTCGTGTAACTACTGTGTCACGGCCAATGAACCTAATGGTGCTACATGATAATGGGGTAGTCTCATGAACAAGGTCAATGCAATACATAAATAAAAACATATCGCGACGTCACCGTCGCGCGCCTTTTATATAACAGTTAAAATATATGAACTAAAGACAGAAATAAAGATGCATGCAACATATGGAATATGAATAACAGTACAATGGCAAGGTATACTTGTCTGGCAAGAAACTGCAAAATGTCACGTCCAGATGTCCAATACACAGGACCAGAAGCTATGACCACAGAACAAATGTCTCCGGATGCTGAAATAAACATCACCAACGTTTCCGGAATGAGCAAAATAGCTAAAAAGCATATCCCTTTCGTCCAATTTGGACACAGGGGCAAAACGGTAATTTCGGGTAAAAGTGGGGTCCACGTGTGGCCCACTTTGCACCGAAAAGCGTGCCGAGGGTAACAGTCTCTAAATGGGACAAACTATGGGTCAAACAACTCTAGATGTCAATACGAACCCAACGGTATGTCCAAATTTGGATTCCGATGAGCCGAACACAATTTTGTCAAAAAAGTCAACTGTGGGGCCCACCAATTGGCGATCTGGTCAACCGTCTCAGAAATGCGTGAAAATTGGGTCACAGGACCAGCGCGTTACCACGAGTCCAATGGCGCAAGTTTCGTCGCAATCTGACAAGCGTGCACAAAATACGCGCGAGTTCCACAAAAGTGGCGACACGAAATGTGTCCGCGGATACGGTCTGATTCCGGCGCGCACACGCGTCCGAATCAGTCCCCACGAATTTTCACGTGTCCCGTTATGCTGCGTGCACCATTCGGTACACTTGGCACACGGCGGGGCGGTCCCGTTTGGCGGGGCGCGCTCCGATCTCCAACTTTTGGAAAACCGGAAAAAGTGGGTGCGCGCAGTTTTGTGACGAATATAATTCTGTCCACAGCAACTAATAGCATAAGGTTATTATACAGAAAATAAACTAGATCATGTAATCTACAGGTATCAAAAAGAATCATCGAATTTGGATCTCTGTGGTGGGAGATACGAACTCGACAATATGGGTGGTCATCGTAAGTTTCTGCGATTTCAGAATTGGGTAAGTCCGGGCCAACTTGGGCGCTGTTTTTCACCTAGGAGCACACGTTTTCCGAGGTTGGCTATAAAACAAATATTGGAGAGGGTTAAGGGAGGATCATACCTATGAAGACGGAACAGCGTTTGGTCGAGCGAGTCGACGAGAAATCACGCCGGAGCGAAGGTGCCTCGAGTGGGAATCTGCAGGGCGCGATGTCGACGTCGACGGGATGGTTGGATGGCTTGGCGGGGCTTCTCTGGCTGCGGTGACAGCTCTAGATGGGAAGAGGAGGTCTAAAAATTTTAGGTTAGGGTTTTTGGGATAAGAAATATATATATATATATATATATATATATATATATATATATATATATATATATTATATTAAGGGGAGAGAGAGGGTTGGACGGGTCCGCGAAGAAGCCGCTGGAGCAATTAAAAGGTGGCGGGTCATTGTTGCTGAAGAGGTCAATTGCGGTCAAGGGGGCGGTCAATTGTTGCTGAAGGGAATATAGGAATAATAAGTTTGCTAAAGCAGGTAGTTGATTGTTATAGTTAATATTATTATTATATTACTTAGTTACTTATTATTATTATTATATTATTATTATTAACTTTTCTTTTCCCTTCTTTAAATATATATATATATACATATATATATTTGAATATATATATATATATATATATATATATATATATATATATATATATATTCACACATAAGAAAATTTATATAATAGGGTATTGCACATCGTTAGGCTAGCAACAGCTCAAGGGGTCTCCTACATGGAATAAATTCCGAAAAATTCCTAATGGTCCCACAAGTCCTCTAAGTGCCCGAACACCTAACATAAAAATTATTAAAAATCTATTTCTCCTATTTAGACCTAATTACTATAATTTAATTAATAATTAATAAATAAAGGGTATATACGATTTTCTAGGAAGGGGGTTTTACAAGATTTGACTTAAATTTGGATGTTGATTATTTAAAAATCGAGAAGAGATTACGATATGATGAATTTTGATTTAAATAGTGGTTATTTTAATTTTGAAGAGATTGTGATGGATTTGAATAGATTTTGTTATTTAAATTTTTGAGAAGATTGCGGTTGACTTGGCTTAGATACGAATTTGGAGGATTTAAAAATTTTGCTTTATTTTTTTAATTTCGAGGACGAAATTCTTATAAGTTGGGTAGATTGTAAAAACCCTCACCCAAAATAGGTATTTTGTCTGTATTTTATATTTATTGTATTTATTTTAGATTATCTTAAAATCAATTAAAATCAAATTATTTTATTAGGATACTTTACCTTAGTTTGGACATTAATGATATAGGACAACCCCAAAATCTATATCGCGCTTCTTAGGAAGTAGCCTACACAGGCGACACAACTTGTAGGATCTTCGCGTGATACAAAATTCGACCATTGAACATTCATATGGCAGTAGTGTAACAACCATAGTTTATTTTATTTAATATTTAGATATTTCTATATATATAATTTATTTTTGGTTATTTTTCTTCCAAACTTCATACAATAAGCAACCCATAATTCCTCCATGCCAAATTAGGCCACTTTCCTCTTTTATAGGATTTATTTATTTATTACTATTTTAATCCCATGGAATCAAATCAAAAATTTATCATAAATTAATTATTTGGTTAGTTGTTAAATTTTAATAATTAATAACCTAATTAGGAAACATTTTAACAAACTAACTACAAAATTCTAATCCTATCCCTCTTCCCAAAACCCATGGCCCCTCAAACCTGCGCATACCCCAAGCTAACCCCCCTCTCTCTTTCTCTCTCTCTCTCTCTCTCTCTCTCTATATATATATATATATATATATATATATATATATATATATATATATATATATATATATATATATATATATATATATATATATATATCATCTCTCCTTCTAAAAATTCTAACCTAAAATCTCCTCTACAAAACCATAACTTTCTCTCCTTCCTCCATCACCCTAGCCGCCACCTCCATTACCAAGGCCGACCACCCCCCTTCACGTGGATACTACACCACCTCCTCCATCCAAGAACCCTAACATCTCCTTTATTCTTCTTCTAGTAAGTTTCTTTAATCCTTCTCTCCTTCCTTCTTCAATCTCTTCTTTATATATATATATATATATATATATATATATATATATATATATATATAGTGTGTGTGTGTGTGTGTGTGTGTGTATGATGATGTAAACTCTTTTGTTTTATTTTGAAGAACTCATGCAACCCATGAACCCAAATTTTGAGGTTCAACCCAAAACTTTTGTGCATGCATGAAACCTCCTTCAAAACCCTCTTTAAATCTTTTTATAGATGTTATTAATAGAGAATATATTCAATTTTTATAATAAATTTTAGATTTATTAGTTTTTATTAATTTAAGTTTGAGCATGTTTTATGGATAGTTTTGACATAGTTTTGATGTATGCATGTTGGAGATCCTTGGACCTTGTTAGGACTTGATCATAGATAGAAAACCCTAATTTTTTTTTGATGAAGTATTATTTTTCCAAAAATTATATATTCTAAAATTATATCTAAATTATATTATTTGATGATTATATTGTCACAACAACCATGTACCACCCTTTTTGCATGCCTACTAGCAAGTTTTGTTGCCAATCCTAATAGGATCAACTTGTAGATGGTAAAACCTTAATTATTTTTGGTATGGATAAAAGAATTATTATTTATTACTAATTTTATCATAATTATTTAGATTTTATTTCTATTTATAAAAATAGAATTCTAGCTATTTTATGTAGCAAGTTGACATAGTTTTGACAAAACATGGCCCCATCAATGTTAGACCTAAACCCCGACCAAAAACCATATTTAGAATTTAAAAATTATATTATTATATTTTAATTCTGATTTATGAGTATTTATTCTAGATTTAATTATTTGTTAAAAATTAATTTTTGGTCGACTAGTAGGCAACCCGTTGTGACATAGTTTTGGTTTCTATTTAGTTTTGGACTAATAGAATTTATAGGAGATGACCCTATCACTAAAAACCCTATTTTCTAATAAAATCCTAGAATTAATAGTTTTAATAATTAATTATTTAAAAATAGTTTTTGGCAATGTTAATGGTTAGTAATATTTTGGTGTGGAGTTACTTGCATGTGCAACCAACGTAAGAGTATTAACTAGATATTAACTTGATTTAACTAGAAGATTAGAGTCTAATTAGTGTAATAATTAATTTGTAGGTGTTCGAGACATTCATGTGGAGAGCTCCGGACCAGATTTGTTGTGCACGCAGCTTGGCTTGGAAGGCATATACTCCTTGCTTGATTGTATTGTTCAATTTACATATGCCTAGTTTTTATTTGTTTAGTTGTTTGCACACGTCTTAGAGTAGCAGACTTATCTAGTACCTTGTGAAGGTATGAGGTATCTTCTGACCTGACACATGTTATGGTGGTCCAACCCTTGTCCTTGTCTGGTTGTGGGGTTGGATTATGGTAAAGGTACGAGGTATCTTCTGACATGACACTGTTTCAAACACGTTCACTATCTAAGTGAGTGAGTTCGAGTCTTGTGTTAGTAATTGGTACTGGTTTAGTTTCCTAGATATTATTTGACATCATTGTATTATGTTTGTACCGCGTAACGGTTCATATAGTATATTGGGAGGGGAGAATCTACTAGTGACGTATGTGATTTCTGTTTCTAATGTATATATGGTGTAAATCGTGTACCCCCGAGTTCTGCGGAATGCTTAGTGGGACGATTGTTCTTCTATTTCTTTCCCTCATGTGCCATTAGAGATTTCTTGAGTGCATACCACATGGGTGGTTTATTTACCCTATTTATTGTTTACTGCTTTACTTTCAAGCATGTCAATTTCTTATGTACTTATTATGTTCCTCTGAGAACCTGGCACCCTTTTCAGGTATAGAAGATCATGACTAATTGTAGGAGTACGGATTAGGACTTGCTACTTCTTTCTCTTTCGAGGAGGTCTTTACTTCGCGCCACTTGATCACTAAATGATGTACTTATTTTATTGTCTTTTATATTCTAGTTTGGTACTAGATTTATCTCCACCCAAGTATTAGTTCTTCTCGACTGTTTTCTACTTGGTATATTGTCATATTTGGTTATATATTTCTATTTGGTTTTGTGGATGAGATTAATATTGCATGTGACTTGTATAATTATATACCACTTATGAATTATTATTCATAAAATTGTGTACATATGTGTATGGTTTCCATATATTGGAGTTGCCATATATATACGACTGGCATGCTCACATATTCCTAGTCTACGTATTTTGGGACTGGTGCGTGACAGTATTGCTTAGTATCCCAGGCATGGAAGACTTCACCTCTGATAGATATGTGGGTGACCAACATGAAAAGAGGAGCACAGTGGCAACAATAGCAGAAGAACAACTTCCCGAGATAGTCAAGGAGTTTCTAGATGTCTTCCCAGAAGAACTTCCAGGGTTATCCCGAGTAAGAGATGTGTTTTGTATAGAATTGATCCCAGGAGCAGGACCAATATCTTCTAAGGTTCATTAGATGGCACCATTAAAACTGGACAAGTTTATCCGAACCAGTGGATCACCTTGGGGAGCGCCAATGGTTCTATTAAAGAAGAATGATAGGTCAATACGGTTGTGTATCGACTACAGGCAGCTGAACGTAGTGACAGTGAAGAACAAGTACCCATTACCAAGAATCGATAATTTGTTTGATAAATTGAGCAAAGCTAGGGTTTTATCCAAGATTGACCTTTGGTTAGGATATTATCAAGTAAGAGTTCGGGAGAAAGACATACCCAAGACATCATTTAGGTCAAAATATGGGCATTACGAATTCTTAGTTATGCCATTCGGACTGACAAATGCTCTAGTAGTGTTTATGGATATGATAAACTATATCTTCATGCCGTACCTAGATCAGTTCATGGTAGTTTTTCATAAACGATATTCTCGTCTATTACAGTAGCAAAGAGGAGCACGAAGAGCATCTTCAGAAGGTCTTACAGATTTTGAGGGAACACCAGTTGTATGCAAAGCTCAACAAGTGCAAGTTCTGGTTAGATCGTGTAT
This sequence comes from Iris macrosiphon, assembly GCA_036927795.1. Taxonomy (NCBI): domain Eukaryota; kingdom Viridiplantae; phylum Streptophyta; class Magnoliopsida; order Asparagales; family Iridaceae; genus Iris; species Iris macrosiphon. The sequence goes on along the minus strand of JAYESA010000001.1, from coordinate 36,424,384 downwards.
CGTTCTTAGGATACATTATCTCGGGAGCAGGAGTGTCAGTAGATCCGAAGAAGGTTGAGGCCACAGAAAGTTGGCCAGTTCCTAAGACGATAGCTGAAGTGCGTAGTTTCCTAGGATTGACAGGATATTATAGAAGATTCATAGCAGGCTTTGTAAGGATTTCAGCACCATTGACCCGTTTGACGCACAAGAAGGCTAAGTTTGATTGGTCAGCAGAGTATCAGACAGCCTTCGAGGAATTAAAGAGGAGACTGATTTTGACACTGATTCTCATATTTCAAGTAGGTTCTGGAGGGTTTACAGTATATTTTGATACATCTGGCAAGGGACTGGGGTGTGTATTGATGCAACAAGGAAGAGTGATAACTTATGCATCTTGACAGCTTCAAGATCATGAGAAAAACTATCCAACACACGATTTGGAGTTGGCGGCAATGGTGTTTGCACTTAAGTTACGGAGGCACTACCTATATGGTGATCGAGTAGAGATATTTACATATCACAAGAGCCTGAAGTATATATTTATCCAGAAGGATTTGAACATGAGGCAGAGAAGGTGGTTAAAATTGTTGAAGGATTATGACGTGGAACTCCAGTACCATCCAGACAAGGCGTTCATCATAAACATTATCGGCGCTGAGTAGAAGGTGAACCACGCCCGGCTCTTGGGAATCCAGATCTTTGTCACTGATGATAGGGAAAAATGCCCTTATAATAGCAATAATAACAACAACAATAATAACTGTGACGGCAAAGAAAAGCAGGCCCTTGTCGTTAACTTGACCAAGAAGCCCGAGCAGAAGCCGGTGGAAGCTCCAAAACCGAAGGAAACCTATTCCTTCGAAGACGATAATGTCATAGCAAACTTTGACGTGCTGATGCAGGGACGGCTCCCCGACGTTAAATGCCCTATTGAGGTAGCCGAGGTGAATAATACAAAGTACTGCCACTACCATTGTTATGTCCATCATGCATGCGGGACTGCTACACGCTGAAGCGGTACATCCAGCGGCTTCTTGACACCAAGGCCCTCACCTTAGACTTCAATGACAAGACGATTGTCGCTAATATGGTATCACTCAAGTTCGGTAACTTCCTGGCAATGGAAGTCCAAGACGGAGTAATCCCGATTCCAAGGGCAACGACGGAGGTCATCAATCTTCCGTCAGCTCGCGACCAAACGGCTGGGCTGATACCCCTCACCACACTACGAGGGAAGGTCATATGGGTCCATCCTGATCTCACCCCGAACTTGATGCAGTAAGTTGCGCCTTCCGCCATCAAGACCAAAGGACGGAACACTAAGTTATACATCATGGTTTCTCCCACAGTCGAGGAAGCTATAGCAGGGGCAACTAGGTCAGGCCTTACCTACCAGCGGGACTATGGGACTCCCGACGATAGTGCACCTCCAATTATTGCACTAGTCGTATCTGATCCGGGTCCATCTCAACCCCCGGCAGTGGACATGTCCAAATAGAAAAAACCCGCTTTGACAAACTGTTGCACAAGGACACTAATCACTGGCTGGAAAAGCCCTACAGCATCGACATCTTGGCACAACTTGCCAATACCCAGGCAAAGTTATCTTTGTTTGAGCTTTTTTGACTCTCCAAAGACCCTCGGGAAGCCCTGAATGAGGCGTTACAAAACACCGACGCCTATCTAGCACAGGTCAAGCCGTTCGTAGAGAATCCTGTTGTATATCCTCATTTTAATAATGTGATGGAGGCGATACCCAATATCATGTTCTCACAATAGGACATGTTATTAAAAAATAACATGCATGATCATCTCCTATATTATACAGGATATATCAGTGCCATCAAGGTGGACCGGATACACATCGACCCCGGTTCGTGTCACCCTCACTTTTTCATTTAAGGGTAGTTTGGTAATTGACATGAGTAATTTAATTCTAGGATTATTATATTTAATATTGTGCATGCATGATTTATTTAATTATTGTATTATTTATTTTTTGCTAGTTGTATATTTATTTTGGACTTGTGTAGTGGACCAAACCCATTTATTAGAATGCATGAACCAACTTTTAGATTGAGTTAGATTTGAGCCCATGAATTAGGCCCATGGATTAGAAGGTTTGATTAATTAGTGAAACCATTAGACTAGAACCTTCCCTCCTTAATTAATTTCTTCATGAAGGCCCTAAGGGGTATTTATGACTTTTTACATTGCTTGAGAGAGGGGTACATGGCCGGCCTATTGAGGAGGAGAGAGAGAGAGTGCTCTCATTTTATTTTATTTTATTTCACTCCAAATTATAGATCAATAATTTTTCCTCTTCCAATTCCCTCCATTCCCTCATCAATTCTCCACTAATTCTTTACCAATCTCTTCCTGAATTCTTCATTGAGGTTTCTACACTAAGGATTTACAAGAAGGAAGCAAGGAGCAAGGATGAGGAGGCCAAGACCTACAAAGAGAGGAGCTACTTGGTATTTAGGGACTTTTTATTGGGAATCCATCTCCTAATAGGTACATTTTAGTTTTCTCCCTTCTAATAGACTCTAGATCTGAGATTTAACCATGAGAAACTAACCCACATGCATAGGCTACTCATAGGAAGTGGTTTTAGGTTCATCGGAGACCTACGGTGGAAGTTATGTCCAATTTAGTACCATTTTTGGGGAAATTCCGAGATTTGCACATGTAGTCCTTGTCATTGGGTCTAATAGATCTAAATGACATTTGATTGCTTGTTTGTGACTAGTGTCGTGTCCATAATTGGATACGTGTAGGCCGTATCTCGTCAATTTGACGAAACGGGTTAATTTTTGTGGTTTTTCTCCGACACGGGGCCTTGTGCATATCACATTATGACACAGACACATAGGTACTATAATTACTATACGTATTGTTCATATTTAGTGTATTAGACTTGCTCGTGTCCTCCGAGATGCGTTTGGTTGTGTGTTGGAGCCGCCGTATCGCAAGTGTGTCATAGAGAAAGTGTGATACGGGTGCGGTGCACTCCATGTGTTTGTTGTTTTGTTCTTTTTCCTATACGTGCATGTGTAATTGTAGGTATATATGATAATTAAGTGATATGTATATACATATAATAGTGTAATTGAGTTTATGTATATAGATGTGCCTATATATATATATATATATATATATATATATATATATATATATATATATGTGTGTGTGTGTGTGTGTGTGTGTGTGTGTGTGTGTGTGTATACATGTTTGTATATATAAGTGTACTTGTGTTAATATCTATATGTATGTATATATATGTGTGTACTTATATATGTAATGTTCATGTGTTTATGTATATGGAGAAGTATATATGTATACTTAGATGTATTTAAGTGTATGTATATGTGTGTGATTATATATATCTATATACTCATAGTGGTGGCAGTGTGTGTTTGTGTATGTGTGTGTATGAGTGTAGTGTGTGGTTGCATGTGTGTGGATGTGTGTTGTGAGGACTCGGGACAAGGGGTTATATCAGTTTAGCTCTTGCAGTCAAGGCAGTATCAACAAACACCAACAGGAAGAGCCACTGCACTGCAGCAGTGTGCAGCACAACACTCAAGAAGAGGAGTAACCATCAGTAATTCAAGGCAGGGAGTTCTTGCAGAGGAGTCCACTGCACAGCAACAATGTTCAGCAACGGAGGAAGAGTCGAGCAAGTATCAGTATCTGAAGCTACTGTGCAGTTTCCACTGCAAGTAACTGTACATGATTCTTCCTGTGCAGCAGTACACTTGCAGTAGGGATGTCGGGCTCTGCTTTGAAAGGGGGAAACAGCAGCTAGCTGCTGAAGATGCTGTGCACTCAGGGACAGCAGCAGCAGCTTCACAGCGTCGAGTGCATCAGTGCACTCAGGGACAGCAGCAGCTGCTCCACAGCATCGAGTGCATCACTGCACATAGGGAGAAGCACTGCAGGCAGCAAGGTGCAATAACTGAAGAACAACAGCAATGCAGTCTGGCACAGTAGCAGTTGCAGCGAGAAAGGATGTAGTTCAGCAAAGAGCAACCTCTTGGCACAACACAGTGAAGTCAATAGCAAGTATCAGTGTTTCAGGTATCAGAGTTAGCTATTAGTTGTTACTTGGGTTGAGTTAGTGAGGTTTTTGGTTAAAGTAGTTAACGGATAGTTACTTGTTATGAGATAGATAGTTAGTATCTAATATTCATATAGATTATGTATATATTGTATTAGTTGTTATGTATAGTAGTTAGATATTGTAGTATGGTTTTATGTAGCAGTTAGATATATTATAGTGTAGTTATATAGTTAGTATTTAGCTTGGTTATATATGTATTAGTTATGTTAGTGTTGATTTGCCTTGGGATACCAAGGTATCACCAAGGTATTGGGTCGATACCTAAGGTATTGAGTTTGGATATCGAGATAGGTGCGATACGCATTGGTGCAAGGCCAAGGTATCCTTTTTCAATTAATTTATTATATTATTATAATATTTGACTTGAATATATATATTAAATACTATTTTCATATTCGAAACTTGCGTATCTTGGGATACGATTCTTTGAGTGCTTTGTTGTCTCTTAACTTAGCTTGTATAGCATAGCTTCATAGTGTATCGACTTAGTGACTTAGCATTAGACTCTTGCAACCTAGATTTCATGGGTTTGACTTAGAAATGGCGTATCGACCTAGAATTGCATCAACTTCACTTATTTTATTCTTGAACCTTGTATTGATGCAACATACCATATATAGGTTGTGTGACACCAGCTTGGGCATCGAGAGACACACCTTGCTCAGGACTTCAGGCGAGTATATTTCTCTGATTGTTCTCAATTCATAATATTGTATATATGCATGTTCTAGAATTATATACATTGATCCCGACACAGTGATTTCATGGACTGGTACTATATGGATCCCGTTATGAGATGTTATCCCCTACCGTGTTCAGCGGGTACTCGTGTACATTGTATCTCATCGTATATATCCGGTATTGTATAGCGTGTCATGATTGGATCCATCGGTATTAGTTGGGGGTGTGAGAGTAGGAGTTAATTATATGATTAAAGCCATTGTTACATCGTGTACATTCTGGTTACATACCTCACTTGTAATCGTCTTACCTGATCATGTTCACCCAACCCGATCATATAATGAACTTGTATTCTTAGGCACATTAGTTAGTTTAGATTGCAGTTATTTTATCATATTATGATATCCATATTTTTGATCTATATTCTTGTATATTACCTGTATATCTATTTTTCATCATTCATATGTTTAGTGATCGTGTATTTTATTTCTATATCTGTTTATATGCTCGATTATGCTATTGAAACTGCTTTCAGAGGTATGTACTTTGCTCCAATCCTGACTGGATATATTTTTCTAGATGACTGGCTTTTAAAGTAGTGTCCCACATTCTACGGGCCGCAGGATGGCGTACCTATAGAGGATACTCCTATTGACCAGGAGGACTTAGTTGTAGAGCCCGAAGAGGTCTAGTTTATTTGTTTGGATTGTATTAGAATATTTTTTTGGTAGATTCACAGTTGTATTATTATTTCAGATTGCGGATTGTATCTTATTCTTTCCTTCGCTATTCCATTCGTGCATTATTCTTCCTTAGTTTGTTATGTTATTGAGATTAGATATACTTGTGAGATACCATATTGCTCCTCCGTTTGGAGTTGAGATGATTGATAGGTACCATATTATATTGTTGAGATGTTAGTTAGTTAGAAATAACCCAGAACAGCTTTCTACCGCCGATTCTGCGGTGTAGGCTGGGCGTAACCACGTACTCGTGCCCGAATTTCCGGGTGTGGATCGTGACACATTTTTAGTGGTGGCCCATGCAGGTATAGATTCGCAATTAGTGTGATTTCGTCTAGAGTACTGCTATGAGCCTGCTTTAGGAAATAGGATTTAGGCTGAGAGTTTACTCAATCACAACTAGGAAAATTCCAATCTATTTTTTTTGCAAATCCTTATCTATTGAATATTGCTTTACTTTGAATAAAGTTATGTCCTTTTTTGATGATATCGTATCATATTCAAATATTAATTCCATATTTTAATCTATCTTCAGGATGCCTCCGAAGACACATTCCCAGTGATCAGGCACCGCGACAGCACGATCAGTCACTTCATCACCCTTGAGGGCAGCACCCTCAGACGATGGTCTAGCACCTACATTCAGGAGGCCAGCTTCACTGGTCCAGGTGGGCGTGTCGGCAACAACTTTCGGAGGTGCTCCACCTCTAGTACCGAGGAGAGGACAGACAGTTTCCGAGGATCTTCTACCTCCACCACCAGTAGTCGATCAGACACAGATGTTCGTGCTCTTCCAGCAGATGATGGAGGCACATCAGCGACAGTCAGAGGTCATGCGACAGAGTATGGAGAACGCTCACCAGATCGCACTTACAGCAGTTGAGAGAGCTACTACAGTCCAACCACAGACGACACCAGCTCAATTTATTCCGCATCAGCCGAGGCCGGGTACCATCATTGACTTCAAGAGGATGGGCCCGAAGGACTTCAGGGGCACAAAGGGGATTATATATGCGGACTAGTGGATCGAGGACATCGAGCAGAATATGTGGCTGGCGCAGATTTCAGAGGTGCTACAGATAGAGGCAGCGGGTTGTATGATGTTCGACATTGCACTGACATGATTTCGGACAGATACGAGGATTGCAGTACCAGGACTCTCTTAGGAAGCCTTCAAAGAGCTTTTCAAGGAGAATTTTTTCCCAGACGCGACTCTACATCCTTGGAGAGTCAGTTCCAGTGCCTCATCCAGGAAGGTATGTCAGTAGACGAGTATGCGGCAGAGTATTTCTGACTTGGTCGCTTCATGGAGGGTCAGAACCCTAGAGGCAGAGCAAGAAAGTTCAGGAAGGGCCTGAACCAGGAGGTCAAACCCTACACTAACGGAGATCCTACCGCCACCTTCGAGAAAATACTCAGACAGGCGCAGAGAGTGAAGGATGACTTAGAGCTTGGCTCTAAGAGGCAGAGGGACATAGGAGGATCCAACAACAAAACAGGTCCAGTGAAGAGGCCTTACTTCTAGCAGCAGTACAAGAGGCCTTACCAGCACCAGAGGCAGCAGTATAACGGGCCAACTAGAGCGCCGGCTCAGCAGATGCATCAGATTCAGAGGACATTAGTTCCTTATACTTTCTATAAGAAGCAAGGACACGGATGTGACGTATACATGATGAGGCTAGGCCAATGCTTATTCTGTGGATTATGAGATCATCAGTTGCGGGCTTGTCCCAAAGTCCCAGCTCATCCAACTCAGGGTAGAGGACAAGCACAGAAGGCACCCGCTAGACCACCAGCGGGCCAGCAGAGAGGACCTCTTACACCACAGCAGCAACAGTTTGCCCAACATCAGCAGCAGAGAGGAGAGCAGCGACAGGGGCAAGATTTTGCCTTGACTGTCGAGGAGGAGGAGCTGGTTGGTGATGTCATCTCAGGTTCTGTTTATCTCGACTCCTTTCCAGCTCATATTTTGTTTGATTCTGGTGCTTCTCATAGCTTTGTATCTGTATATTTTGCTTTGAGGCATCATCTTGAGTCTGAACCGTTGGCAAGGACTTGTAAGATCACGACCGGGGGTGGCATCATCCTGGTCAGTGATGTTTGCAAGAACCAGAGAGTTTATTTGGGAGGCCGTGAGCTGAGCGTATGTTTACTCGTAATGCTACTTATGAGTTACGACATAGTACTCAGGATGGATTGGTTGAGTAGACATCACGCTAGTATCAATTATCGTGGAGGCAGATTTTTATTTCAGACGCCAAGAGAGCCAAAGTTCGAGTTCGTCCGAGGAGCAGAGCAGAGCAGAGCGAAGGCAATTTTTATGGAGCTTTGGTAGAAGAGCAGGAGCTGTCACATCCGTTGATTACGGAGTTCTTTGATGTCTTTCCAGAGGAGTTGTCAGGGTTGCCATCGGACAGAGATGTGAAATTCTTTATAGATTTGGTACCAGGTGCAGAGTCGATCTCTCAGCACGTCTATAGAGTAAACAACAGCGAACTGACAAAATTGAAGAAGCAGGTTGATGAGTTACAAGACAAGGACTTTATCCGTTCCAGTTTATCACCATGGGGTGGTCCATTACTTTTTGTACCGAAGAAGGATGGGTTGGTACGTATGTGTATCGACTATATGGCACTTAATAACCTCACTATCAAGAACAAATACCCGTTGCCGCGAATTGATGACTTGTTTGACCAGTTGAACGGAGCGAAGGTATTCTCCAAGATATACTTGAGGTCAGGGTACCACCAGGTGAAAGTGAAGAGGGAAGACTGTCACGACCCGCACCCGGTGTAGGGATGCAAGTCGGGAACAACGCCCAGCCTACGCCGCAACATCGGCGGTAGAACGCTGTCTTAGTCAACTATACTATCTAATTATCTCACAAAATGCATAATCCTCCAATAATATCTCAACTCCAAGAAGAGAGTAATCAACTTAATTCAACACAATACTCAATCACATTTCTATGGCACGAGAAGATATCACAGAAGTCTAACATAACTATGCAGTTAAAATTATAACAACAACAAATAGAAATAATATCCAAATCACAAATATATCCCGGAAACAAATCCGATACCAAAATGCTAAAGAGAACTAACTATGCTAACTAGTGAACCCGGCTAAATTTTCCGGCAGTCACTCCAGAACTAGTGGGTCCAAGTCTGCACCATCTATAGGCTGAGGTCCGTAGTATGTCGGACACCAATCTTCTGGATCCTTTAAAAAATATTTTCCAGTCAGGAATGGAGTGAAGTACAACCCAATAGCAGTTCCAGTTAATTGACAAAAACTATAAAACAGTAAAATAGAGGATGCTATCTACGATGAGAAATATAACTGATAATCAAGAACAGTGAAAGAATAGGCAATACTAGCAATAGAAATATGAATCAATGCGTACAAGAATGAAGGGATGAACTATAATATCAGAAATAGAACAGTATAATCAATAGACTGAATATGGAAACTACAATATACTATGTGATTTGAGATACTAACTAAATATGTGATCGGCCTGGGAATTCAATGATTATACTAAGGAGCTAACTCAACCACACGTAAATTGCATGGTTAGTTAGTAGCCAATGATTACACTACTAGCCGATAGTTTCTTGATCACATATTTAATTGGTATTTCCCCCGCCCCGACTGATATGATGGATCGAATCATGATACGTTACTAGCCAATTTATCTAATATTTAATCTACAATATTCAATGTTATCCAATACCAACAAGGACAGTATCCGATACCATCTCCATAATCAAGGTAACATCCCATGACTGACGATCCAATAACAATATCAATCCATGTACCATCGTGTCAAGAATCATAAGTAACATTTCTAAATACTTGAATTATAGTGGTAATCAAATAATGGAAACTATCAGAGAATGTACTCGCCTGCGGTCCAGAGCAAATGATGAGAAATAATGTCCGAACTGGTGTCACAGACCTATATATGGAATATTATATTAATACAAGTTTTGCGAAAGAGAATAAATTAAACTAGTCAACTTCTAGGTCATAAAGTCAATTCTAAGTCAAAAGTCAAACTAGGTCAACTCTAAGTCAACTATGGTCAACTACCTATTTCTAGGTTGCATAAGTCTATTACAAAAATATTGGGTTCAATACTAAAGTCTAGGTCACAAAATTATATCTTAGGATACTAGGATACCGTATCTCTGGATACGTAAATACAATAGGTAAAACATACATACACATATTGTCAAACAATATTAATATATATATAAAATCTTAATATTAAATGGATACCTTGGTTTTGAACCAACTTGGTATCACAAAACTAAACCAATATTGATACCCAAACCCAATACCTTGGGTATTCCCAATTACCTTGGCATTTACCTTGGTATCTCAAGGTAATGCCATCTAGTATATATTACCTACCAAAATCTCTAAACTATAGGCTAATATGTATTTATCTAATACAACTACTAGCTATAACTATTAATATTTACTAATACCTAACTACCTATTACTACTAACATATTTTATATACTAATACATATATATTAACTTAACATATGATACACACCTACTAACTTACCCCACAATATAATATATGCTACACTAAATATTATACATATAGTATATTAAAATACAAATAGCAATTAGGAACATATTTACATATATATTAATTACCATACATATATATATATATATATATATATATATATATATATATAAATCTATTATTAATAAAAACTGCCAAACTGTCGCTAAAACCCTGCCCGCTGTCGCTGAAGACTGCTGTTGATGCTGATACACTGCTGTTTTAATGATAGTTTTTTGCAACTGTCGCTAAAGCCGTCGCTAAAGCTCCTGATACACTGCTGATACTGCTGCTGTTTCAGTGACAGTTTTCTGCAACTGTCGCCAACTGCTGTCGCTGTTCCTCCTGTTGCTGCTGCTGCTGTGTTACTGCTGCAGCGACGGTTGCTGTTGCGACGGTTTCGCTGTCGCTGAAGCTCCTGATTTATAATATATATATAACAAGACACACACACACACACACACACACACATATATATATATATATATATATATATATATATATAACACATAAATATATTTACTAAATATACGCATATGATTACTACTAATGAATATACATACACCCATACATATATATGTACATAATAACTATATGTAACATACACACACATACATAGTAATATATATATATATATATATATATATATATATATATATATATATATATATATATATATATATATATATATGTATACATATATATATATATATATATATATATATATATATATATATATATATATATAAGTATAATATAACCACTTATATATTTATATATACATAATACATAACCACAACATATATATACTACAATATATATAATATATCTTACATGTAGAAGAAATAGCTACATCTCAATATTTACACATATGGTATATATATAGATACATAGATCTAAGACACAATATTATATAAATATATATACACAACATTATATATATATATATATATATATATATATATATATATATATATATATATATATATATATATATATATATATATATATATATATAATTACACTTCTCCATGAAATAAGAATACAAGAGAATTAGATCTACAATTAAATTGCACACACATAGAACGTATCACCCCGTATCCCACTAGATCTAGGATACGCATGCGATACGAGTCCACCATACATCCAAATATATCCCGAAGGACACGAACAAGTCATATATATTATTTATGAACAATATGAAGAGTTAAATATAAATCTACATGTCCGTGTCAAAATATGACATGCTCAAAGTCCCGTGTCGGAGGAAAAATCCCCAAATCAACACGTATCACCAAATTAATGGGATACGACCTACACGTACCCAATTGTGGATACGACACTAGCCCCAAACACACAAGCACATGCCAAATTGATCTATAGGATCAATTGACACACAACAAATATCAATCTCGAAATTCCCCCAAAATTGACACAAAAAGTACCATAACTTTCTCAATAGGCCTCTTATTAACACAAAACCAAATCCTATGGGTAGCCTATGCATATGGGTTAATTTCTCATGGTTAATTCTCAGATTTAGAACCTAAATTAAGGGGAAAAACTAAATTGTACCTATTGGGAGATGAATTACCAATGAAACCTCCAAAATTGCTAAAATGAGCCTTCAACTTGGAGATCCTTGCTCCTCTTTGTAGATCCATGCTTTCTCCTTGTAGATCCTTGCTCTACTAGTCTCCAATGGTGATTTGAGAAGGAATTGGGTGAAAATTTAGTAGAAATTTGATGGAATTTGGTTGAGGGAAATTCTAGATCTAGATTTGGAATCAAAAATAAAGAGAGAGAAAGTTTTCATCCCCTTTATATAAGCCTCACTTGCCCCCTCCCTCAAGCTACTATGTAAAGTCTAAAATACCCCTTGGGGCCTCTCATGAAGAAATTAATTAAGGAGAAAAGGTTCTAGTCTAATGGGTTTAACTTAATTAATCATCCTCATAATAAATAGGCTTCTAATTATTGGGCTCAAATCTAACTAAAATTAAATGTTGGGTCCATGGATCTATTTTAAACTAGTTAGGTCCACTACACAAGTCCAAAAATAAATCTAACATGCTAATAATAAATAAATAATACAATAAATAAATATTTAACATGCACAATATTTAATTAATTATGAAATGACCAAAATATCCTTTCCTAGAAAATACGGTAGTGACAAGTCTACCCCCCTTAGAATAATTTCATCCTCAAAATTTAAGGGTGAACGTACTCCTTCTAGGTCAAACCCCCAGCAATCATAGTCTAATAATGTCTTATCTAAAATCACACAAAGAACAGTACTATGCAAAGAACAATATTCATGGTTATGGTCTCCGTCTGTCTTATTACTGCTGTCTCTGTCAGGGTATTCTATAGCTACACTAACTATATAACACAAGCATCCAAAAGGTACTAAATAAGCAATCAATCAAAATAGATGGAAGGAACAGAAAGAAAGAACAGACTCGCTAACCCATCACCTGTAGTATCGGTCTCCTCGACCATCAACATAAATGCTCCGCCCTGCCGAGGTGGCTCCCTCTGCGGGTGATGAGCAATCTGCGGTGCTATAGGTGGCCTAACTCCACCTCTCTGCCCTCGATCTGCACCCTGGCCTAGACGTTGAAGTGTCCAGAGACAATCCTTTACCATATACTCCATTGATCCACAATGTAAGCACGCTCCAAGTCTCTTCCGACACATCTCCCAAGTGTGCCCAGTCTTCTTACAATAAGTGCATTGAGGAGCCTGTTGCACCTGTCTCTGAGGCTGTTATGGTATCTGTTGTACTAGAGCTTGTACTGGAGCAACAATTGGTTCTTACAACTGATATTGCTGCTGATGAGCTCCGAACTGTACTGGAAACTGCTGTTGCTGGAACCGCGACCTCTTTGCCGGTCCCGCACTGCTACTATCACCCCCAAACATATCAGGGTCCCTCTTCGGCTTCAAGTTCCACTCACGCTCGACCTTGCGTGCCTCTGAAAGAATCTCCGAATACGTCTCATAGAAAGACGGAATGAGAATCTTCACTTCCTAATTCAGACCCTCACAAAAACGGATAGCCCGAACTTCTGGCTCTCTCACCAAGTACTCCGCAAATCGGCTCAGCCTCCCGAACTCTGCGGCATACTCCTCTACGGACATGCTCCCTTGTGTAAGACTCTCAAACTGCCTTCCTAATTCCAATCTGTCCGTCCGAGCAAAGAACTTCTTCTTAAAAAGATCCTTGAATACCTCCCAAGACTGCCCCGTATAAGTAAGAATTGGCTCATTCCTGAACCAAGTGCGGGCAACGTCGAACAGTTGAAGTCCTACCGCCTCAACCTTCAGATCCTCCGCAAGACGGGACACCTTCATGAGACGCTCGATATCTTCAAGCCAATCGTCAGCATAGACTATACCCTCTGTCCCCTTGAAAACTCGAGGCTCAAGCTTCTTGAAATTTTGAATGTTGGAGTTGATTATATGATCAAAGCCATTGTTACATCATGTACATTCTGGTTACATACCTCACTTGTAATCGTCTTACCTGATCATGTTCACCCAACCCGATCACATAATCAACTTGTATTCTGAGGCACATTAGTTAGTTTAGATTGCAGTTATTTCATCATATTGTGATATCCATATTTTTGATCTATATTCTTGTATATTACCTGTATATCTATTGTTCATCATTCATATATTTAGTGATCGTGTATTTTATTTCTATATTTGTTTATATGCTCGATTATGCTATTGAAACTGCTTTCAGAGGTATGTACTTTGCTCCAATCCTGACTGGATATATTTTTCTAGATGACTGGCTTTTAGAGTAGTGTCCTACATTCTACGGGCTGCAAGATGGCGTACCTATAGAGGATACTCCTATTGACCAGGAGGACTTAGTTGTAGAGCCAGAAGAGGTCTAGTTTATTTGTTTGGATTGTATTAGACTATTTTTTTGGTAGATTCACAATTGTATTATTATTTCAGACTGCGGATTGTATCTTATTCTTTCCTTCGATATTCCATTCGTGCATTATTTTTCCTTAGTTTGTTTTGTGATTGAGATTAGATATACTTGTGAGATACCATATTGCTCCTCCGTTTGGAGTTGAGATGATTGACAGGTACCATATTATATTGTTGAGATGTTAGATAGTTAGAAATGACCCAGACAACATTCTACCGCCGATTCTGCGGTGTAGGCTGGGCGTAACCACGTACTCGTGCCCGAATATCCGGGTACGGGTCATGAAAGTTCGTCCATAAATATCATCCCATGAAGTCTGCTTCAGACCTTGGGCATCCCCATGCACCGGCTATCTACAACCAAAACTACCATCAGCGGCTTCAACACAGGAAAGATCTTCCCTCTGGCAAAATTTGCTTGAAATGCCAAATCGGCGACTTAAAAATAGAGGTTACTTTCTATGTCATAGACGTAGACGTATCCTACAACTTCTTGCTGGGACATCCATGTTTATACGAATACATTATCGTACCGTCAACTCTACACCACTGCCTAAAGTACATGGACGATCATGGCATGGTCAAAATGGAGTTCACGGATGTCGATTCATTCAAAGGGATCGAGGCCTATTACTCTGATGATAAGTCTACCCAGATGAAGGTGGCCATGATGTTGATGACAATGTAGAAGATAGGAAAGTGGTAGATGAACCCTTAAGAGTCCATCTCAAAGCACGTGCTTCCGATATAGCTCCTCTTCTCAGGGTAAAACTGCCCAAAAAAGTACCCGAGCCTCTAGTCGTCCACCTTCGGAGATCACCGAAGGAAGCCCCAGCGCCCACTACGGCATCCGAACCCCTGGTGGTAAAGCTGTACAGAAAACCTCTGAAACTGGCACCCGTACTGGGGGTACATCTCGAGAAAAATAAGTTGGAACAGTACGTAGATGCTCATGCCGATGCTCTATCCCTAGATAACATAATCCCTATAGAAAAGATACCTTATTTCATGAATAAAGGGCTATCTTTGAACTACTATGATATTGAGCATTTGAGCATGTTGTACTCCTTGGAGAATGTCATAGGCCTGCACCTGCATATACAGGTGACTACCACCTATGTAGTCAACCGGATTCATGCCAGTTAGAACTCCTACTTCATAGTTCCGTCAAGAAAAAGGGGAGACAAACTCATCATCTTCGACAGAGTAGCAAGTCCCCAATCCTTTATCCCAGAGGAATTGGAGCCAGAGCTTGATACCAAAAAGATACTATTTTACCGGCACAGTTCTTGAACAAAGCACCTCATCTAGAAGATGGGATACAATCTGAAAGCCATAAATGGCTTGAACTACGACAAAGGCCGACGGCTGCCTCTGCGACTGCGAGCTCCTATAGGTAAGTCCGAGGACTACTACCATAAGACCAGACATGGCTTAGGGTACGCTATGCCTCCTATAACCCCGAAGGCTCGGATGAAGAAGATGAGTTACACTCTCACTCTTCAGAATCTTCCTAATGGGACTCCGACATAAGTAACAGGGATATTCTAAAGCAAACATTGTCTGCCAACATGGTGTCAACTGACCCTGAGAAAGACGACAATGATCTACCAGAACTCTTTGAAATAGAACCTTGGACCCAATGCCTAGACGTACAATGGGAGATGCAGTTCGAACAACGAGAACCTCCTACTGACGACAAAATCGTACAAGTCAATCTGGGTGATGAATCCTCACCTAAACCTATCTTCATTAGCAAGAGTCTGACTAATGGGGATCAGGAATCCCTGATACAGCTCATCATGGAATACATTGATGTCTTTGCCTGGAGTTACAAAGATATGCTGGGACTGGACCCCCAAATTGTGGTCCACAAACTCAATATTTAGCCGAACGCTAAGCCAGTCAAGCAACAACAACGACGATTTTGACCGGACATCATGAACGCCATCGAAGCTGAAGTCAACAAACTAATATCTACTGGCTTCGAACGGGAAGAACAACATCCAGATTGGATAGCCAATATTGTGTCCGTCGTCAAAAAGAACGGAAAAATCCAGATCTGTATTGGCTTCCGTAATCTAAATGCGGCCTGCCCTAAAGACGAGTTCTCCCTTCCGATCATAGACATAATAATCGATAATACGTATGGCTTCGGGAATCATAGACCATTTCGAACGCCGATAGGGGTGTACAACTACACAGTCATGCCCTTTGGTCTGAAGAATACATGTGCTATATACCAGCGAGCGATGAGCACCATCTTTCGTGAGCATCTATGAAGACGATCGAGTATTACGTTGATAACATCGCCGTCAAGAGTCGCTCCAAAGATGATCACCTCCAGGACTTGAATACTGTGTTCGACCTCATGCGTGCGCACCAGCTCAAGATGAATCCCACCAAATCTTTCCTAGGACTCTCCAGCGACAAATTTCTAGATTTTGTCATAACTTCGAAGGGTATCCACGTAGACCCTGACAAGACTAAAGTCATCCTTAAAATTCGACCACCGAAGAACCTCAGAGAACTTTATGGACTTCAAGGAAGGCTAGCCTATATCAGGAGGTTCATATCGAACTTCTCTGGGCGTTGTTGGCTCATGAAGAAGGGAGTCTCTTTTGTCTGGAGCAAAGAATGCCAACGCATCTTCGACGACATCATGGAATACCTCATGGGCCCTCTAGTATTGGTAGCCCCAGTTATGGGAAAGCCCTTTCTACTCTCGGTACGAGCAATGGATCACTCTCTTGGCGCTCTACTAGCCCAGAAGAATGACACAGGTCATGAGCCGGCCATCTACTACCTCAGAAGGATGATGTTCGGTACGGAGCACATATACAATTCCATCGAAAAGGAGTGCCATACAATAGTCTTTGCTATCCAAAAAACTCGACATTACGTGACAGGACAAATAGCCCATGTGATCTCATGGGTCAACCCCTCAGGGTCCTCATGACCAAATCTGGGGCACTCAACTCCCGCCTGGCTACATGGGCAATACTGTTATCACCATACGATATGGTGTTTTTCCGTAAAAAGCTGTCAAGGGTCAAGCATTACCTGACTTTATGGCCGCCAAACCTGATGTCAGAGACTTCAAAACTCTACGAAGAGATCCCCAACGAAGTCGCAGACTCTAATACCGTAACAAGCGCAGAAGCCGTTTGACGGACGTTCTTCGACGGTGCTTCAAGAATAGGGCCCAAGGGCGACACCATCACTAGATTCAGGATCTTGTTGATCTCCCCAGACAATCTAGTTATCAACCGCGCCTACTCCCTCACAAAGCCATGCTCCAACAATGTGGCTGAGTACAACGCCCTCATCATTGGGCTCCAACTCGCCTAACAAGTAGGAGTGGACTACCTAGAAGCCTATGGCGACTATAAGTGATAGTCAATCAGGTCTGGGGTGAATATAAATTCTGGAATAAAGACCTACTCCTCTATCACCAAGCCGCAGTAGGCATAATCTCCACCCTCGAGGGGTTTTTCATAAAGCACATCCCCCGACTATAAACTATCGAGGCTGACGCCCTTGTCGGTCTTGCTGCCTCTTTGGCAGTCCCGGTCAAAACTTAATAGTGGTGGGCCAAGAACTGGTCTGCCTAAAAAACAACCTTTGCATGTTCCTGAGCTACTCAGCAAAGGTGGACGCCGACATCAAAGACTAGAGACTCCCCTTCATCGACTATGCAGTCTATAGAATCCTCCCTGAAGACCCGAAGGAAGGTACTTCCATCGGAAGGCGTTCCCTTCGATTATACTACGACACGACTACTAAAATATTGTATCGTCGTTCGTATGATGAACTTCTGCTACAGTGCCTATCGGATACAGAAGCCAAACAGGAACTTCGTGAAGCCCATGACGGCGTCTGTTGTGCCCACCAACCTTCACCAAAGCTACATGATCATCTCAGGCATTTGGGCTATTGCTGACCAACAATGGTAGTAGATGCCGTCAACTATGCAAATAAGTGTAGGATGTGTCAAATCCATGCTGACTTCATCCACCAGCCCTCAGACTTCCTACATCCGACCGTTGTGACTTGGCCGTTCGAAGCCTGGAAGATGGACATTATCGGACCAATTAGTCCACCTTCATCTAAGGGGCATCAGTTCATCTTGGCCATCACCGAATAATTTTCTAAGTGGGCAGAAGCAGTACCATTTGCTGAAGTCAAAACATTAAACGTGATCAGCTTCGTCAAGCATCACGTTATATACCTCTTCAGCTTGCCACAAAGGATCATTCATGAAAATGGTCTACAGTTTGTAAGTCACGTTTTCTATCGTTTTGTGACAAAAATCGAATCCAGAATATAGCCTCGACTGCCTACAACCCAGTAGAAAATGGTCTGGCAGAAGCCTTCAATAAGACCATCATAAAGCTACTCAAAAAGTTTATATCATCCAACAAACGCGACTGGAATGAGAAGCTGAGTGAATGTCTTTAGGCCTACCGCACAACGATCCAGACACCTACTGGCAGCACGCCATTCTCATTGGTCTATTGGAGTGAAGCAGTCCTTCCCCTTGAGATCCAGATTCCCTCACTTCAAGTGGCTCTTTCTAACCGGCTATCCGTTGACGACAATCAACGTCGACGGCTACAAGAGTAGGAAGCTTTCGACTAGAAGTGCCTCTTAGCTCAACAATGTATTGAGCTGTACCAGGTACGTCTTTCCTCAGCCTTGAACAAACGGGTCAAGGAAAGAACTTTCCAAGTGGGTGATGTCATGACCCGCAACCGTGGTAAGGCCATGAGTATGTGGGTACGTCCAGCCCACACCGCAGCATCAGCGGTAGAACGCTGTTTGGGTAACTATACTATCTAGCAATAATGATCATCAAGATATATAATGCCACCAATAAAATATGAATACTCAATCACAAAACTATAAGATGGAACAATCACACGAATATGATATAAAGAAATGAAGTGTCAAAATATAACTCACAAGAAATAATATAATATCCAATGAGTCACCAAATATAATAAAGTACTAACGGTCAAAGATGGAGACAAATCTAGTACAATATAAACCTATCTACTAAGCTACTGGTAAAGTGTCATCTGTCTCAACTGGGATGAGTCCCTCCTGAGCCACAGTCTCTAGCTCTAGGCCTACTACGGCCTGAGGCCCATAATGAGTGGGATACCACTCCCCAGCGTCATCTGGAAAAAATATACCCAGTCATAATTGGAGTGAAGCACACCTCTAACAGGTGTTCCAATAAATGATAAAGACTATGTAACAGTAAATGTAATACCCCATTCCATTCAAGCGGACTACCGATTCAAACGGCAAAAGTGCAATGTCCCGACCCGCTTTGCTTAGGCGAGAATACTCGTTTGAGGCAAAGGATATCCAGACTTGGCCCTACAAGAGTTCAGCTTAGGCTTTCAGAGGCTCGCTTGACGTATCGCTCAACCGAGGTGAATCATCGCTAAGGTGGGTGGCTACGGTAAACTTGCCTTTGCTTAGCCAGCACACTTAAAATCTGGAACGATACATGCTAGTCGCTAAGTGAATCACCCCATGCATGCTAATAAGAATACAACGCACCTAGCTAAGGGAATAAACCCAACTCAGATTGCTCGTGTGAGAACATGGAATTAAAATATTGCTTATATTCAGACCCTCGCATGCTACCCTAGATCATGTCGCTCGGGAAGTCCCCTTACGGTTTTATTCCTCGGCTTACCTTCGGGCATGAGCTAATATAAATGATTATGTTTATACAAATGCATGCTTGTCTGCTTGTATATTGCCTCGTTCGATGCTTGTTGCATAAACTATGCCACAAATTATGTAACACTGTGCATGCCATGCATTCATCTAGTTCTCCTCGGAAGACTATCTAATAGTCGTTCTGTGCAAGAATGAACCTGCAAGTATCCGGGACTGTTAGGTCACTATGGCAATCCCCGAACCAGGGGAATGCATCAAGGCAAGTTGTTCACTGAACGAAAATTATGTCAAGCAATTCAGGAAATACAGCTCATAGAGAAATTCTCGTTTAGAGCAAGAATCAGGATTTAAGCATCTCGTGTACTTGTGTTCTCGTGTTCTCGTGTATCTCGTGAAATTGGAAAGACCAATAATTGTATGTCGCGGACAACTCGAAAATGAGGTATAGTTCCACGGACGGTCACCAGGGCACTGGGGCCGATCCGATCCGGATGGAACTTCATGTGCGGTCCATCGTGTACGGGCGAGATGGTTCGTAGCGCCTCTTGTGCTTTCGTTGCGTTCCATTCTTGTCCGAGATTTGGTCCTTTATGGCTATGCCAGCGACACATGTCATATAGATAAGTCATCCTCGCTTAGCGGCTATTCGCGTGTGAGCCATTGCACCGCATCAAAGAGAAATCTGAATCAGCTAAACGACATGAATCTCGCATCCAAACACTTGCATTTGCATATATTATTGCCCCTGAATGTTTATACCTGCTCGTGCTTGAATTAACTTGGTTTGCCTTGGACAGGGAAGGACAAATAGTAAGTTGGTAAGTCTCGTCGTATTTCCTCTTATATCGCACGACACACTGCCACACGAGTTAGGCTATTCAATCATTGCCATGAAACTGATCCTAAGGCAACTAGAAAGACAACGTAATAGTTGGTGCACGGAACCTATATTACGTGTTTGGATTTGTCGAGCGGGCGAGTAGCCTCCCCACCAGTGCATTCGTGTACTGATAATCCACCAGGTTGTTTGCAGGGTGCGGGAGAACCTCGTTCAGTGCAGATGCCTCCTTCGTGCATGCTAAGGCCAGGAGTTCACTCTGAAGCCTTGGAGCACTGCGTCCGGAACTGAAACACATATACAAGACATAATATTGGAACATCGCCTGAACATCGCCTGTACAATCATTCCATAAATGTAGCCACTTGGCATACTTTTATTGTTTCAGAGAGAGAGAGGCTCGACTTGTAATCTCGGCCAAGCGCCGCCTGTAATACTTTTTTATATCAATAAAGAGTTGCTTACTTCTACTTGTGTTATTCAATGCTTTCGCTATTGTCTACTCAGTGAACTTATTACCAAATCGCCTATGCGTTTATGATTCTGCTGCACTCGGACAATCTGTACGACTCTGTGGCTTAGAACTCTTACCGCCAGCCAATGAACTACGGCCTTGCACGGGCGTGGCTCGCGCTCGTGCGGCATCACGCTCGGATGGGTCAAAGCGATCATCCCGCGGGAGCGCTGGCACGGTGATTCTCGCCTAGCGGGGACGACCAATTTAGCCTGTGGGAGACCGGGGCGTGACAGGTTGGTATCAGAGCCTGGCTTATACGCCTTTGAACTTCGTTTCGATTTTTACAGTTTCGAAAGCTCGTTCATGGGTTATGTGCACGCTCTCTCTCAAAGTCCCAAACGGAATATTCCAACAATGAGTCTAAATACTTTTAAAAAGCGTATTTGAATGATGTGATTGCTTGTATAAAATCATAATCTATGGCCTTTGTGCCGACCTGTGCGAACCCTTGAGATTTTCGCAAGTAGTTTATCCGATTTCACTACCTCTGAGTTTGGTTGAATGCATATGTTTGAGGGATGCCTTGAACGTGTGCACGATCCAAGACTCAAGAAAATGTGAAAATCAAGTGCTAAGACTTCGCTATCGCTAAGTTGGTTGGCGTGCTCATGCTAGAGGTGCACTTCGAGTATATGCACGATCCAGACTCGCGATATGCTGATCTCGATTGCTAGTGCAAGTGAATATCCAAATAAATAAGCATAATGACTTGTATAGGTTTGCCTCAGCCTTAGATCGCTATCTAAGATCGGTTGAAATGTACCATGTCCCGCGCTAAGGCGCAAATGAGACGGACTCAACGTACACGTAATACGACATAAAAACCGAGTAGAAGATTATGTTCAATTGGATCTAGTGGTACCGATTGCTATGCTTGGGATAGATTCCATAATGTGTTAGTACGGCTTATCCTCAGTAAGTCTCGAGGACGATACTTTTTCTGAGCTGGGTATGATGTAACACCCCGTTCCGTTCAAGCGGACTACCGATTCAAACGATAAAAGTGCAATGTCCCGACCCGCTTTGCTCAGGCAAGAATACTCGTTTGAGGCAAAGGATATCCAGACTTGGCCCTACAGGAGTTTAGCTTAGGCTTTCAGAGACTCGCTTGACGTATCGCTCAACCGAGGCGAATCATCGCTAAGGTGGGTGGCTACGGTGAACTTGTCTTTGCTTAGCCAGCACACTTAAAATCTGGAACGATACATGCTAGTCGCTAAGTGAATCACCCCCTGCATGCTAATAAGAATACAACGCACCTAGCTAAGGGAATAATCCTAACTCAGATTGCTCGTGTTAGAACATGGAATTGAAATATTGCTTATATTCAGACCCTCGCATGCTACCCTAGATCATGTCGCTCGGGAAGTCCCCTTACGGTTTCACTCCGCGGCTTACCTTCGGGCCCGAGCTAATGTAAATGATTATGTTTATACAAATGCATGCTTGCCTGCTTGTATATTGCCTCGTTCGAGGCTTGTCGCATAAACTATGCCTCAAATTGTGTAATACTGTGCATGTCATGCATTCATCTAGTTCTCCTCGGAAGACTATCTAATAGTCGTTCCGTGCAAGAATGAACCTGCAAGTATCCAGGACCGTTAGGTCACCAAGGCAATCCCCGAACCAGGGGAATGCATCAAGGCAAGTTATTCACTGAACGAGAATCATGTCAAGCAAATCAGGAAATACAGCTCGTGGAGCAATTCTCGTTCAGAGCAAGAATTAGGATTTAAGCATCTCGTGTACTCGTGTTCTCGTGTGTCTCGTAAAATTGGAAAGACCAATAATTGCATGTCGTGGACAACTCAAAAATGAGGTATAGTTCCACAGACGGTCACCGGAGCACTGGGGCCGATCCGATCCGGATGGAACTTCATGTGCGGTCCATCGTGTACGGGCGAGATGGTTCATAGCGCATCTTGTGCTTTCTTTGTGTTCCATTCTCGTCTCGGATTTGGTCCTTTATGGCTATGCCAGCGACACATGTCATATAGATAAGTCATCCTCGCTTAGCAGCTATCTGCGTGCGAGCCATTGCATCGCATCAAAGAGAAATCTGAATTAGCTAAACGACATGAATCTCGTATCCAAACACTTGCATTTGCATATGTTATTGCCCCTGAATGTTTATACCTGCTCGTGCTTGAATTAACTTGGTTTGCCTTAGATAGGGAAGGACAAATGGTAAGTTGGTAAGTCTTGCCGTGTTTCCTCTTATATCGCACGGTACACTGCCATACGAGTTAGGCTATTTAATCATTGCCATGAAACTGATCCTAAGGCAACTAGAAAGACAACGTAATAATTGGTGCACAGAACCTATATTACGTGTTTGGATTTGTCGAGCGGGCGAGTAGCCTCCCCACTAGTGCATTTGTGTACTGATAATCCACCAGGTTGTTTGTAGGGTGCGGGAGAACCTCGTTCGGTGCGAATGCCTCCTTCTTGCGTGCTAAGGCCAGGAGTTCACTCTGAAGCCTTGGAGCACTGCGTCCGGAATAGAAGCACATATACAAGATATAATATTGAAACATCGCCTGAACAACGCCTGTACAATCATTCTACAAATGTAGCTACTTGGCACGCTTTTATTGTTTCAGAGAGAGAGGCTTGAGCGACTTGTAATCTCGGCCAAGCGCCGCCTGTAACACTTGTTTATATTAATAAAGAGTTGCTTACTTCTACTTGTGTTATTCAATGCTTTCGTTATTGTCGACTCAATAAACTTGTTACCAAATCGCCTATGGGTTTATGATTCCGCTGCACTCGGATAATCTGTGCGACTCTATGGCTTAGAAATCTTACCGCCAGCCAATGAACCACGGCCTTGCATGGGCGTGGCTCGCGCTCGTGCGGCATCACGCCGGGATGGGTCGAAGTGATCGTCCCGCGGGAGAGCTGGGGCGGTGATTCTCGCCTAGCGGGGACGGCCGATTTAGCCTGCGGGAGACCGGGGCATGACAGTAAATAGATAGAATATACAAGATACAATATACAAGAATAAGAGATATACAAGATAGGAATACTAGAATTAAATACAAGAAAATGATCATTATGAATAAGAGCAAGAAATACTACTACTATGTGAGTGAGTACTAGGTTTGACATATAATCGGCTTGGAAAATTGCACAAGGATTAGGGCCTGGTTATATGCCTATCCGTGAGTACTAGTCTAAATGGTCCTCTCCTACTGCCCATCCGCCTAGGGGTGATATGCAGTACTGAACTTGAGCTGGGTGCCCAGACTCACCTACAAGCTCCTCCAGAAATGAGAAATAAAACGATTATCCCGATCCGAGACTATGCTGACGGAAACCCCATATATCATGACGATCTGCCTCATATACATCTCTGCCAGTTTCTCCGTAGACAAACCCACCTTGAAAGGCAAAACGTGGGCCGACTTGGTCAACCTGTCAACGATGACCCAAAATCCATAGTAATGTTCTCCCACTTCCACTCTAGAATGAGTAATGGCTGAAGTAAACCTCCTGGCCTCTGCCTCCCGGCTTTCATCCGCTAGCGCACTAAGCATTTGGATACAAACTCTGCCACCTCCCTCTTCATGCCATACCACCACACACTCTCTCGCATATCCCGATACATCTTGATGGCACCTGGATATATGGAATACTGAGAGCGATGTGCTTCCTGCAATTCCTCCTTCCACAGCTTTCCACTAGGCATACACAGTCTAGTACCGTACCGCAAAGAACCATCCTCAGCAATGGTGAAATCATCTTCCAATCCTGCTTTCACCTGAGCTCTGATGCTCCTCATAGACATATCTTTATACTAGGCTTCCTTGATCCTGTCCATCAACTCTGAGTGTATATGCAAACCCGATATCTGTATCGCAATCCCAGGAACTATCACCTCAATACCCAAGCTCTCCAGATCCTCCAACAAATACCAGTCCTACATCAAAAATATAGCTACCAGATACAATAGTGTCAAGTGTCCTATGGTATGACGTACTTGATAAAGCAAGCACAAAATATAGGATCGTAATATCAACTCTCTAAGTGACGTTACACGACTCCACGTACGGCGCCGACACCCGAATATTATTCGGACGCTAAGCAACGTCTCACGGTCCTAGGTTGAACAGTTACAACACAGAAATAAATCAAAAAAATAATATGAAGCAACTATTGCAAGTTTGGCAAGGTACACTTGCCTGGGGTTTGAATTCCTCCAATGGCTCCGGTAACAGTGAGATCTTCAAGTACTCCCCCGGATGCTGAAATAAACATTACCATCACTCTCAGAAGATATAAAATAGCTAGGATTGCCTACCCATAAGTCCAATTTGGACACAGGGGCAAAATTGACAGTTTCTGGTCAAAGCGGAGTCCACATGTAACCCACTTCGCACCGAAAAACGTGCCAGAGACAAAGTGCTCCAAATTCATTAAACTTAGTGTCTATAGGTCCAGAACGATGACACGAACCCAGCAGAATGTCCAGAACTGGATTCTGATGAGCCGATCACAAAATCGTCCGTCAAGTGGAGCCGTAGGGCCCACGATACGGGATTTCGTCAACGTTCTCAGAATCGAACAAAACTTGGGTCACAGGACCAGCGTAATGCTATAAATCTGATGGTGCAAGTTTTATTGCAAAACGACAAGCACACATGAAGTTACAACGAATTTTAGAACTGGCCCGATACGGGATAATTTCGACGGATACTCGTTGATTTCGGTGTGCACGCACATCCAAATCAACTTCCGAAAAATCTCACGCGTCTGCGTTGACAATACGCTCCTTTCGGTGCTATTCGTACACAACGAAGTCACCTCATTTAGCGGGATGCACCCAGTTTCGAAAAATTTAGGTTTTAAAAACCAAGATTTTGGTCAACTTCACCCGCGAATAAAACACAACTTACAGCAAATTAAAATAAACTAATTACAGGGTTTAAAACTTGGTTATTTTATTCTAATTTACTGTTTAAGTTAATTTTAGAATTATTAAACATGTTGGACGTAAAACGGCCGTGAACTTGTGAGTTTGGGACAGTTTCTGAAGTACAAAATTGGGATATTTTTCCTATTTTTGCGTCGCGGTTTGCGACCGACACAGGATACGATAATCTAATCAAATTGCACAGGGTTCGAGAGGGTCACACAGCGAATATGTTGCAACAGACCGTTCAAAAATTGACACAGCGATGAGGGAGAAAGACTCACCGGAACAAGGGGTCGGAATCGACTGTACTGCGCGTGGACGGGACGGCACGGCGGTGCACTGTTGATCATTGGCGGCGATGCGGGGTGGCGGTGCTCGTCGGCAGCGGCTGCTCAGTCCTCGGTGGGTCGCCGGAGGTGGCTGGGGTAGTCGTCGGCCTACGGTAAAGAGGCGGTGACCGGAGGATGGCGGTGGCGGATCGATGATGGAGGGGAGTTCGGCTGGGTTTATATAGGAGAAGAGATCCGGCGGTTTGCAGGAAGGTGAAAGGGTAGGGGCGGCGTCCGGTGGGGGAGATGGATGGTCGGGCGGCGGGTCAACGGTCGGGGAGACGAGCGACTGACGGCGGGTGAAACGGCCGGAGAAGAAGGGTCGCATGGTCTGGGGATTCCAACGGTTACTGAGATTTTGAATTAACGGGTCGGGTTGGCGGGTTCGGGTCAGGTCAGGTTTTGGGTGCGAGTACGGGTCCAGATCCGACCCGTTAGGGGTTGGTTTGGTTCAGTTGGGTTTGGTTTGTTTCAGGTTGGTTTATTTCGGTTTATTCTGGTTTAATTAAAAATAATATTTTTAGCTGTTTAAAATTAGTTTTTGGGCCCAATAAATTTCAAAAAAATTACACTATATCTAATTATTTATTTTACACTCAAAAATATAATTTTCATAATATTTTAATATTTAATTTAATACATAAAAATAATTATCGCAGAAGAATATTTATTTTAAATATTTAAAAATTACAGAAAAATCCCAAAAATTTATATTTTAATTTTTAAAAAAATCCCGGTGTTTACAATCTACCCTCCTTACAAGAATTGCGTCCTCGCAATTAAGAAAATGAAACATAACTAGTCAGAAGAGATGACGCGGTTGCAAGACATGTTGCAATCACGACACAAAGAATAAAGAATCATGATCAAGGAGAAATCGAAGGGTGAGAGTTTTTGTTCAAGCAGAACACGTAGGGAAGGAATAAAAATATTTTCCTAGGCAATGAGAGATAAGTAACTCAAGAGTATAGGAATATGGTTAGAGCAAGGATCAACTACAGCCTATGAAAATTTTGGTATCAATTACTAATCTAAACTAACAAGTTCATGCTTGCATAATAGTAGGCTTAAGCTAAGGAATGGAACTAACAAGCACATGCTAAAGTATTACTAGGAATAGATAGCTATGATAAAACTTAAATCTTACTCGTATTCGCTACTTCTCGAGTCTGTGCCTCCTCCATTGTCATCGCAAAAGCCTGTCCACGTCCTTATGGTTGTGCCCTCTGCTGTTGTTGGGCCTGCTGGAAGAGTGCTGCCCATGGTGCCAAGGGTGGCCTCAGCTGATATCCTCCCGATGCTGGTAAAGCTTGTCGGTTTACTATCGATGCTCCTTCTCGACGCTCAGGGCAATCTCTTACCGAATGCTGACTGGATTTGCACGCTAAACATAATCCTAATTTACGTCTGCATTCCTTCTCAATATGGCCTACCTTGTCACAGTAGTGACAAGTAGGAAGGAATAGTGCTAGTGGTGTAAATGCTCTATGTGGTGGATTTATCTGTGGTCGCTTTGCAGCTCTTTCCTGTTGTGTTCGATCTGGTGCTAATACATGCAGCCGCTTCTGGCTGGACTCTCTCCTGGTGACGCACTCCATTGGTTGGGCTGCAGCAAGGACGTCCGTGTATGAAGTAGTTGTAATAGAGCTGATTAATTTTTGTAGCTCAGAGCTAAGTCCGTCAAAGAACTTCTCCACTTGGCTTTGCTTGGCCTCTTGATGAACTTGCTGTTGGGCTTGTATCATTGCGTAGAATATTTAGAACATCTGCTGTTCGTCCATAGGCTGTCCTGGTGGAAAAATAGTAATTGATGGAGTAAACTGCGGCGGTGATGGAATGTCATCACACTGGAACCTCGAGGCGAGCTGATCTTCTTAATTGCTTTGTTGAGTTGATTGCCCTCCACCTACTGGTGTTACTTCATCATCGTAGATGACAACTGCAACTTGTGGTATCCCTGCAGGAATCTCGTCTCCGGCTTGTGGATCCATGACTCTGTATCCAAAATAAACTATAAAAGGCGCACAGAGAAATCAAGGCAGGATGCAAATCAAGAATTTATTTTGAAGTCGATATAGAGATCAAGAATGAATCAAATAAGTGGATGAGATCCAATAACTTATCCTATCTTAATCGCAAGCTTGCTCGGTCCCTTAGTTGAAACTGAAGCAATATAGTCGTAGACCTTAGTCGTAGGCCTTAGTCATAGACCATAGTCGTTGACCTTAGTCGTAGACCTGCATGGGCCACCACAAAAATCATGTCACGCCCCAGTCCCAAAATACCGAGGGACTAGCTACGTGGCAATAGCCAGCAGCACACTCCAATGGGCAAACCCAATTTAATGGATCCATTAGTGTGTACTTAAGCTGTAAAACAATAATAAAGGTCTATGATACATGTCAAAGTCTAACTCTAATCTCATCCATAAAAGGTAACATAAATCAAATGTCAGAATAATCAAAATAAAATATATCCAACAAGTCTCAATAAAATATCTCGGGGAACAACCCGATAATGAGTTTAATATAGAAATCCACAAGACATGAAATAGAGTATCAAGAACAGAAATGACTGAGTATATAAAGCAAATACTCAGGAGAAATCTTCTAGCATCACCTCGTCCTCTGGTGCTGGTACTGCTCTAATGTCTGCTCATGTCCCGGACACCTCGGGGTAGATCTCCTCTGCTATACCCGGGGACATAATCCGGATCCAGGTCCTCAGGGGACATAGCAAGGTACAAGAATAACTCAAGCAAAAAAAATGCA
The DNA here is from genome assembly GCA_036927795.1 of Iris macrosiphon. Classification (NCBI taxonomy): domain Eukaryota; kingdom Viridiplantae; phylum Streptophyta; class Magnoliopsida; order Asparagales; family Iridaceae; genus Iris; species Iris macrosiphon. Next base: position 36,395,237 of record JAYESA010000001.1, on the reverse strand, counting down.
GTATATAAATATATATATCAACAGGGTAAACTATGTAACCAGCTATGTGATATATAAATGAGAGCATCACTATAACTCAGGCAGAGACCACTACATGCTCTGTGTCGGAGAGCCTGTAGCAGTGATATCACGTAGTGGGCCTAGCTCTGATATAGAAGCTACGGCACCGCAATAATATATATATATATATATATATATATATATATATATATATATATATATATATATATATATATATATATAATCAGCCTGTAGCCAGTGTGTCTCTCCCCACCCAATGTAATCACACGTCTCATCTCCACGACGTCTCATGTCCATAACACGCAAGATCATGACCTCTAGATAATACAGCGAGTCATAATAATATCTATGTATATGCAAATCTATGTCACGAATCCTGTAAGCCTATACAGAATCACCATGAATAACTTAGAAAAGATTCTGTCCCATAAATAGTGTCAAGTGTCTTATGGTATGACGTACTTGATAAAGCAAGCACAAAATATAGGATCGTAATATCAACTCTCTAAGTGACGTTACACGACTCCGCGTACGGCGTCGATACCCGAATATTATTCGGACGCTAAGCAACGTCTCATGATCCTAGGTTGAACAATTACAACACAGAAATAAATAAAGAAAATAATATGAAGCAAGTATTGCAAGTTTGGCAAGGTACACTTGTCTGGGGTTTGAATTCCTCCAATTGCTTTGGTAACAGTGAGATCTTCAGGTACTCCTTCGGATGCTGAAATAAACATTATCATCACTCTCAGAAGATATAAAATAGCTAGGATTGCCTACCCATAAGTCTAATTTGGACACAGGGGCAAAATTGACAGTTTCTGGTCAAAGCGGAGTCCACATGTGGCCCACTTTGCACCAAAAAATGTGCCAGAGACAAAATTCTCCAAATTCATCAAACTTAGTGTCTACAAGTCCAGAACGATGACACGAACCCACGAAATGTCCAGAACTGGATTCTGATAAGTCGATCATAAAATTGCCCGTCAAGTGGGGCCGTGGGGCCCACGATACGGGATTTTGTCAACGTTCTCAGAATCGAACCAAACTTGGGTCACAGGACCAGCGTAACGCTACGAATCTGATAGTGCAAGTTATGTTATGAAATGATAAGCACACACGAAGTTACTAGTTTCAGAACAGGCCTGATACGGAGAAATTTTGACGGATATGCTTTGATTCCGGTATGCACGCACATCCAAATCAACTTCCGGGAAATTTCACACGTCTGCGTTGACGATACGCTCCTTTCGGTGCTATTCTCATACGACAAAGTTACCTCGTTCAGCGGGACGCACCCAGTTTCAGAAAATTTGGGTTTTAAAAACCAAGATTTTGGTCAACTTCACCCGCGAATAAAACACAACTTACAGCAAATTAAAATAAACTAATTACAGGGTTTAAAACTTGGTTATGTTGTCTAATTTACTATTCAAGTTAATTTTCGAATTATTAAACATGTTGGACGTAAAACGACCGTGAACTTGTGAGTTCGGGACAATTTCTAAGTCAAATTTGGAATATTTTTCCTGTTTTTGCGTCGCAGTTTACGACCGACACAGGACACGATACCCCAATCTAATTGCACAGAGTTGGAGAGGGTCACCGAGCGAACATGTCATAATAGACCGTTCGAAAATCGACACAGCGATAAAGGAGAAAGACTCACCGGAACAAGGGGTCAGAATTGACTATACTGCGCGTGGATGGGGCGGCGCGGCGGTACACTGTTGATCATCGGCGACGACTGCGGGGTGGCGGTGCTCGTCGGCGACGGCTGCTCAGTCATCGGCGGGTCGCCGGAGGTCATCGCCGGAGGGTGTTGGGGCTAGTTGTTGGCCTGCGGTGTAGAGGCGGTGACCGGAGGATGGCGGTGGCAGATCGATGATGGAGGGGAGTTGGGCTGGGTTTATATAGGAGAAGAGATTCGGTAGTTTGCAGGAAGGTGAAGGGGTAGGGACGGCGTCCGGTGGGGGAGATGGACGGTCGGGCGGCGGGTCACCGGTCGGGGAGACGAGCGGCCGGCGGAGGGTGAAACGGCCGGAGAAGAAGGGTCGCGTGGTCTGGGGATTCCAACGGTTACTGAGATTTTAAATTAACGGGTCAGGTTGGCGGGTTCGGGTCGGGTCGGGTTTTTGGTGCTGGTACGAGTCCAGATCCGACCCGTTAGGGGTTGGTTTGGTTCAGTTGGGTTTGGTTTGGTTCAGGTTGGTTTATTCCGGTTTATTCTGGTTTAATTAAAAATAATATTTTTAGTTGTTTAAAAATAGTTTTTAGGCCTAATAAATTCCAAAAATTTTATACTATATCTAATTATTTATTTTATACTCAAAAATATAATTTTCATAATATTTTGATATTTAATTTAATACATAAAAATAATTATCATAGAAGAACATTTATTTTAAATATTTAAAAATTACAGAAAAATCCAAAAATTCCTATTTTAATTTTTTAAAAAAATTTGGGTGTTTACACCATCTATATGGGGACTTGTACTGCTTCCCTGCCTAATGGTTCTGGCTTCTATGGGTTTTTCTAAGTTTGCTTGTATGGTAAACTTTGTGTCTTATGGACCATTTTTTGATCCATAGTTTTCTTGTGCTACTAATATTCATATTTCTGAACATAATATATAAGTTATATGATATACTTCTTTCTTTTTGTGAAAAATTATATTTTCAAAATTTCCATGTAATTAAGGAATTCTACAGGTGTAATTTTATGTTACCCTTTCAGTTGTTATATGTTCATGTTATTGTACTCATGGATAGTATTTTCTTGTTGCAATGATCCTAATATAGTTAGGTTGCATGCTAACTAGAACAATTATGTATGCTTGATTGATCATTGGCAGATACTATTCATATTTTGTATGTCAAGGCTAATCCTTGTTTTGCAGGGATACGACAAATGGACAGTTGGTAAGAATCGCTAATAAGCGATATATAATATATTTTACGTATTCAATTTATACTGCTGATCCTATAACATGCTTTCATTATGCTGTTGAATATCGTGATTACTGTGAAATGAATTTAGTTCCTAAATAGAAAGATCAAAATTCTAAATATTGTATATCTCACATAAATTTGTATATGATACATAAATTTGTCCCAATCCGTCTCCATCTTTATCACTACTTATGGTGATTCTAAGCTGATAATCAGTTATATGTTTCTTCCCATATTAGAAGATTATGTGATAGTATAGAAATGGTATTGAGATAATGTTGGCATAACATGGAAGAAAGAAGGGTGAATAGCTTAGAGTTGGGAATGAGGACATATAGGGTTAGGGTTTTATTTTTTATTTCTTTTTATCATAATGGAGTTCTAGTTTAAATGGAGGATTGTGAGAGCCTAGCCTTGTAATGTATTATGATTCCAATACATTATTATTTCTATATGACATGAGGTACAAGATAATATCTTTCCTAGGTGAGAAGGCTATATTTACAAAATATAATAAAGTAGAAAAGTCTTCTCTTAAGCAAAAGTATTGATAAGTTTACTCTTTTTTACTACTTCTCCCATTTCTTTCTTTTTTCTAAATATTTTTTATTAATAATTAATGACATAGAGGAGAAGACATCGTCAAGTGCTTTGTCTCTGGATAACCAACTTCACAATATCTTTCCTAACTTTTACAACATTAATTTCATAATTACATAACAATTGCATTAAAAAAATTAATAGAGATTACTAAATTAGGCAATGCAGTATAAAACATGATTAGTAAATTATTCAAAGGGGGTTAAGAAAATTTAATAATGTTCTTTAAATGTGGTTTTACATGACAATTATACCACTACTTGTAACTTCTTTGATGTGGTTTAAGATTTGACTACATATAGTGGTAACTATGTTCACTGACTTCATGGGATAAACTTGTAGATTTAGACTACACAGTAAAAGTACATCCACTCATCCTAGCATATATACACAGGAATACCCAATTATGTTATACACCTACTCGTCTACACACATATAAGAATACTCAGAAATATAGTACATGCGCTGATACACCTAGTCCTAGCACTGATACTTCTTCGTTCAACTTTGTATCCTGGATACTCATATTGCAGTGTATCAGTTAGTGTCAACTGAGCCAATTTGGGTTAGGGTTAGGGTTTGTGCACTGCTTTAAGTATTAGTCATATGGTTATAGGGGAGTGCATGTCCATAGGAGTATATGTCATATTGACACCAGATTTGGGGAGCAATACAGTGAGCAGTGAGATGGGGAGAGGCTGTTGCACACACCATCTGCACAGACCCGGCAGTGCACATTTGATGTGCACATGAGTGTTACGGCAGACTTTACAGGGTCTGTGCACACCATCGTACAAAGCAGGGTGCGACATTAGGCAACAGCAATTTGAAGTTGTATTTTAAACTTGAGTATCACAACATGCATTAGAAGATTGGGGGAATCTCTGTGTATCTTATGTGTATCAACTGTGGTTGTGTGTAGGTGAGGAATGCATATAGGTATAAGTTGTGAGTAAGATTCACTCGAGTTGACCACACTACAAATAAGGGCTTGATGTCAGTCTAGTTTGGTATCAGTAGTACACTGATGGGCCTTCGGTTAGTGCCTTCAGTAGGAAGGTATTTATGTATATATTATAGGGAATATCAGTAGTGGCGGCATTAGTTTTTAGTTTACTGTGTTTATGTACTACTATGTGTGTATCACTGACTGATGAATGTATCAGTTAGATGCATTATTAGTGAATGCTAGTTAGTAATTATCAGCTAGGGTAAAGTTAGATTTTAGTTATTTGAGTTAGATATCAAGTTAGAATATCAGACATCAGTTAGAGTAAGCTAAGTTTGTCTAGTTAGTCTAGTGTCATCTAGCATTAGTATTGATATTAAGTTGATGTCAGTTATATTAAGTTAGTAGCAGTTATTGTATGTTAGTAAGTCATGATAGTATAAGTTATGTACTAATTGTATAGTATTAAATATATGTCAGAGAGAGAGAGAGAGAGAGAGAGAGAGAGAGAGAGAGAGAGAGAGGGTTAGGGTTAGGGTTAGGGTTTACACCCTCTGTGACAGTGTGTGTGTCGTGTATGTATCAGTGTGTGTGTCGTATCTGTGTCACTGTCATATCGTGTCTGCATCTGTGAGAGAGAGAGAGACCGGGTTAAGTTAGGGTTTACACCCTCTGTGATAGTCTGTGTCGTATCTGTGTCTGTGTGTGTCTCGTGCCTGTGTCTGTGTCATGTCGTGTGCATCTGTATATGTGTGTGTGTGAGAGAGAGAGAGATCGGGTTAGGGTTAGGGTTTATACCCTCTGTGATAGTCTATGTCGTGTGTGTGTATGTGTCATGTCTGTATCAGTGTCCTTTCGTGTGCATCTGTGTGTGTGAGAGAGAGAGATCGGGTTAGGGTTAGGGTTAGGGTTTATACCCTCTCTCATAGTCTGTATCGTGTCTGTGTCAGTATGTGTGTGTCGTGTCTGTGTCTGTGTCATGTCGTGTGCATCTGTGTGTGTGTGTGTGTGAGAGAGAGAGAGAGAAAGTTAGGGTTTACCTAGAGGAGGAGAAGGAAGAGGATGGGGACGTAAGAGTAGGTGGCTGTGGAGGACGTCGTGTAAGCCCCTGATTTTACAAAAATATTAAAATTGGATTTTTCGCAATTTTCTAGAATTTTCTGGGAATTTTCTGTAATTAAAATCAGGGTTTTTAATTATTGAATGATTTTTATTTGTTAATAAACAATATTAAAATATTATGGAAATAATATTTTTGGGTGTAAAATGAAAAACTAGACTTAGGGTAATTTTTCTGGAATTTTTGGACCCCGGACCTATTTTTAAATGCCTAAAAACTATTTTATTCAATTATTTAATTAATTAACTGATTTTATTATACTTATTATTATTATTATTATTATTATTATTATTATTATTATTATTATTATTATTTTTCCTGTTTTGGGCCGGCCCGGCCCAGTGGACCGGCCCAGCAGCCCAGCTACCCAGCCCGTTCCCTTGCCGGGTCGGGTCGGGTCTGCCCGAACCCGACCCGCCGCCTCCGACCCGGTCCCCCAACCCTCTCCCCACGCTGCCCGACTCCTCAGGTCACCCGCGTCCCACGCCGGCCACCCCGCGCAGCGCCGCGCTTCCCGGCCACGTCTCGCACCCGCCTCCGCCTTCTCCGGTCAGCCTCGCCACCGGCACCCCCTATAAAACCCCCTCTCCTTCCTTCCTTCTCCCTCACCCTAACCCTCCGCCGGAACCCTAGGACAGCCGCGCCGCCCGCCTGAACCCGCAGCACCGGCCAGCCTCCAGCGTCACCGCCCTCCTCCCTCGGTGCCATCTCCTCCTCCCTCCTCCACCGTCTCCGGCGCCCGACTCCAGCAGCAGCGGCTGTAACTTTCCCCTCGAGCCGAAGCTCCTCGCCGGCAGCCGTTTTCGGCGCCGCCCTCGACTCCGCTCGCCTCCACCTCGCCTCGGCGCACCTCCCCGGCCCTCTCCGGCGCGTCTCCGTCCGGCCCCCGCCGTCCAGAACGAAACCCTAACCCTAAATCCCCAAATTTCTTCGTATCGTGTCGGACACGACACGGACACGGAATTTTCCGAATTTTCGAGCCTCGTTCAGGTACTCGTATCTTGCACCCTGTATCTCCGATTTCAATTCCGCAAATTGCGTTGTGAAGCCTGTATGACCCTCTCGGTGCCCGGACAAACTGCTCGGGGCATCGCGTCCTGTGGTGATCGCACAACGCGATCCAAAAACAGGAAAAACCCGACCCTGTTTCACCCCGGAACTGAGTACGCCCCGCCAAACGGGACGACTTGGTCGCGCGCGGTCTTCACAGATACGTGCACGTCGTTGATACGGACATGTGGGATTTCGCAGAAGTCGATTCGGGTGTGCGTGCACACCGGGATCAACGCGTATCCGCGGACACCGCCCCGTATCTGCCTTTTCTGAATCATGCCCTAACTTTCTGTACACACGTCGGATCGAAACAAAACTTGCGCCATCGGACTCATAACGATACGCTGGTCCTGTGACCCAAGTTTGGTTCGATTCTGAGAACGTTGACGAAATCGCGTGTCGTGGGCCCCACAAGCTCCGCTCGACGGGCGATTTTGTGATCGGTTCATCGGAATCCAATTCTGGAAGTTCTGTTGGGTTCGTATCATCGTTCCTGACCTGTTGACACTAAGTTTGGTGAATTTGGAGACCTTTGACCCTGACACATTTTTCGGTGCAAAGCGGGCCCACCTGCGGACCCCGTTTTGACCCGAAATTGTCGTTTTTGCCCTTGTCTCCAAATTGGACCCAAGGACAGGCGTTTCTAGATATTTGATATCTTCTGAGCATGATGGTAATGTTTATTTCAGCATCTGGACACATTTCTAGAATTTTCCCCGAGAACATAACTGTAATTGGATCCAAACATCAGGCAAGTACCCGCACTTCAAGTTTAATCTTTATATTGTGATAAATAAATTCCTTGCCCTATTAGTATCATTGGATGTTTACACGTAGTATTAGAATCTGGATTTCATGTCTTGAATATTGGATTTTATGTCTTGCTTTTCGTGTCGGGCGGGAGAATACTAGGAGGCATGTAGTTTACCCTTCCCCCTATTGTTGCTAGCTGTTGGTACGCGACTGTACCATCAGCCTTATACTTGATTATTCCTAGTTGCTAGTCGTCTATGACGGCCTTATTAGCGTTATAAGCCCCTATATGCCAACTATGTATTCTAAATACACAAGTTCACACACAATAGTTCTTGTCTTGTTGTAGTTTCCGTTGTCTTGTCACAGTTACATTTTTCCTGTTATTCCTGATTTACTCATGCCCTGGTTTATAGCAATTAATCCTGTTTTACTTATAGTCCTGATTTATAACATTTAATTCTCAGTTAACTTTTACTACTTATTTATGCATATTCTCAACATGATACTTAGTCAGTTCTTTTCTACCTGTCATAAATATTTAGTTTAATCTTTGTTGTGCATTGTGTACTTTGCTCCTTTCCTGACTGGATCCGTTGTTTTAGGCGATGATGAGGATTATGCCCCCACCTTTTATGGCCCCTATGAGGTAGCAGGTGATACATCTGAGGAGCCTGTTCCTACTCAGGAGACTACCTTTGAGGAGTAGTCAACCAGTTAGCTAGTATTTCCTTTCAGCATAATACTCGGGTTTGTCCCCGATTTATCTTCTAGCTTTGTATTAACTGTGGATTTGATTGTCACAGATTAAATATTATGAAATCTTAGCATTCTTATTCCTGTGATTATCCTTGCCTGTTTATTATTGTGGATGAGATAGATATTTATTGATCCCAGAAAATGACCTAGACAACGTACTACCGCCGACACTGCGGCGTAGGCTGGACGTACCCACGCACTCGTGCCCGAATATCCGGGTGCGGGTCGTGACACGTTTTTGTGGTGGCCCATGCAGGTCAACGACTAAATTGTTCGGTTTCAATTTAGGGACCGAACAGGCCTGCAATAAGATTGAGGATTTTAGAAAAAGCTCATTCACTTGATTGGATCGTTCTTGATATTCATATCGACTTCGAATTATTTTATTGACTTGCATCCTGCCTTGATTCCTGTGCGCCTTTATCGTTTATTTTGGATGCAGAGTAAAGGATCTACCAGCAAGCAACGAGGTTCCTACAAGATCACCACGAGATGCTCTACCAGCATGACCGCGGAGAATGCGCAGACTCTTGGAGTAGCTAATGCGCGTAAGTGAGTTGTAGCTGCCGTTTCTAATATTGTTTAGCTCGTGCCTACTGATTCGTGACCTCAGCCCCAACCTAGTAATTTTGAACTTATTAATAACCTAGTATGCTTTTATATTTGATAACTATAGAGATTGTAGAGTCTTTTGCTATTGTGCTTATTATGTGTTGTTTTGTGAACTTAAATAATTTGTACCTCCTTTTCATCATCATCTAGAGCACTTAACTTTGTTGTACTTGACTTATGCCGCTATTCTACAGCCTAGTTTCGCAAGCTTACTCTTTATCAGGCTTGTTCATGACACATGTGTTATTGAGGCCTGATCAACTTCACTAATACAAGTGTCTATTCAGAATCAGTGTACTACGGTCTGATCAACCTTAGTGCATTTTGATTCGTCCTTCGAAATAATACTTTACGTGGATTGAGATATAGTTGACTAGTATACTTGCCCCCTAAATATGTCCGAGCATATCGTATCAGTTACATAACTGTACTAATACGAGCATGCGAACCAATGATTACCAGAATAGAATTTCAATCCATAACCGCTTGACAATTCCCATTAGAATTCTTTAAACGCCTTGATCCCTATACTTCTGTTCTACCACCTCGCCCTTGAACTCTTTATCATTGATCCTCGTCTTCCCTTATTTCGGAGAGACGAAATCTTGTGCTTGATATAAGTTTGATATATAGATAGTACTAGATATACCCCACAGCCGATCGCTGGGATGATGACCCTTTTTACATGATTAAGGGAATACCATAGATGATGTGTTTGGTGTAACTTAAGGATTCAATACCATGATTAAATAAGTTGGGACATAGCTTTACTAGTTGATAGATGGGTAAATTCTAAGTTGGGTAGCGACCGCAATGTTCACCTGAGAGGAACCCGTTAGACTGTAATCAAGTGAGTTTGGACAAAGCGAACCCTGCCATATTTTAAATTTTGAGGACAAAATTTTTATAAGTTGGGTAGATTGTAAGCCCCTGATTTTACAAAAATATTAAAATTGGATTTTTCGCAATTTTCTGGAATTTTCTGGGAATTTTCTGTAATTAAAATAAGGGTTATGATTTTTAATTATTAATAAACAATATTAAAATATTATGGAAATAATATTTTTGGGTGTAAAATGAAAAACTAGACTTAGGGTAATTTTTCTGGAATTTTTGGACCCCGGACCTATTTTTAAATGCCTAAAAACTATTTTATTCAATTAATTAATTAATTAACTGATTTTATTATACTTATTATTATTATTATTATTATTATTATTATTATTATTTTTCCTGTTTTGGGCCGGCCCGGCCTAGTGGACCGGCCCAGCAACCCAGCTACCCAGCCCGTTCCCTTGCCGGGTCGGGTCGGGTCTGCCCGAACCCGACCCGCCGCCTCCGACCCGGTCCCCCAACCCTCTCCCCACGCTGCCCGACTCCTCCGGTCGCCCGCGTCCCACGCCGGCCACCCCGCGCAGCGTCGCGCTTCCCGGCCACGTCTCGCACCCGCCTCCGCCTTCTCCGGTCAGCCTCGCCACCGGCACCCCCTATAAAACCCCCTCTCCTTCCTTCCTTCTCCCTCACCCTAACCCTCCGCCGGAACCCTAGGACAGCCGCGCCGCCCGCCTGAGCCCGCAGCACCGGCCAGCCTCCAGCGTCACCGCCCTCCTTCCTCGGCGCCATCTCCTCCTCCCTCCTCCACCGTCTCCGGCGCCCGACTCCAGCAGCAGCGGCTGCAACTTTCCCCTCGAGCCGAAGCTCCTCGCCGGCAGCCGTTTCCGGCGCCGCCCTCGACTCCGCTCGCCTCCACCTCGCCTCGACGCACCTCCCCGGCCCTCTCCGGCGCGTCTCCGGCCGGCCCCCGCCGTCCAGAACGAAACCCTAACCCTAAATCCCCAAATTTCTTCGTATCGTGTCGGACACGACACGGACACAGAATTTTCCGGATTTTCGAGCCTCGTTCAGGTACTCGTATCTTGCACCCTGTATCTCCGATTTCAATTCCGCAAATTGCGTTGTGAAGCCTGTATGACCCTCTCGGTGCCCGGACAAACTGCTCGGGGCATCGCGTCCTGTGGTGATCGCACACCGCGATCCAAAAACAGGAAAAACCAGACCCTGTTTTACCCCGGAACTGAGTACGCCCCGCCAAACGGGACGACTTGGTCGCGCGCGGTCTTCACAGATACGTGCGCGTCGTTGATACGGACGTGTGGGATTTCACAGAAGTCGATTCGGGTGTGCGTGCACACCGGGATCAACGCGTATCCGCGGACACCGCCCCGTATCCGGCTTTTCTGAATCACGCCCTAACTTTTTGTACACACGTCGGATTGAAACGAAACTTGTGCCATCGGACTCGTAACGATACGCTGGTCCTGTGACCCAAGTTTGGTTCGATTCTGAGAACGTTGACGAAATCGTGGGTCGTGGGCCCCACAAGCTCCGCTCGACGGGCGATTTTGTGATCGGTTCATCGGAATCCAATTCTGGAAGTTCTGTTGGGTTCGTATCAACCTTCCTGACCTGTTGACACTAAGTTTGGTGAATTTGGAGACCTTTGACCCTGACACATTTTTCGGTGCAAAGCGGGCCCACCTGCGGACCCCGTTTTGACCCGAAATTGCCGTTTTTGCCCTTGTCTCCAAATTGGACCCAAGGACAGGCGTTTCTAGCTATTTGATATCTTCTGAGCATGATGGTAATGTTTATTTCAGCATCTGGACACATTTCTGGAATTTTCCCCGAGAACATAACTGTAATTGGATCCAAACATCAGGCAAGTACCTGCACTTCAAGTTTAATCTTTATATTGTGATAAATAAATTCCTTGTCCTATTAGTATCATTGGATGTTTACACGTAGTGTTAGAATCTGGATTTCATGTCTTGAATATTGGATTTCATGTCTTGCTTTTCGTGTCGGGCGGGAGAATACTAGGAGGCATGTAGTTTACCCTTCCCCCTATTGTTGCTAGCTGTTGGTACGCGACTGTACCATCAGCCTTATACTTGATTATTCCTAGTTGCTAGTCGTCTATGATGGCCTTATTAGCCTTATAAGCCCCTACATGCCAACTATGTATTCTAAATACACAAGTTCACACACAATAGTTCTTGTCTTGTTGCAGTTCCCGTTGTCTTGTCACAGTTACATTTTTCCTGTCATTCCTGATTTACTCATGCCCTGGTTTATAGCAATTAATCCTGTTTTACTTATAGTCCTGATTTATAACATTTAATTCTCAGTTAACTTTTACTACTTATTTATGCATATTCTCAACATGATACTTAGTCAGTTCTTTTCTACCTGTCATAAATATTTAGTTTAATCTTTGTTGTGCATTGTGTACTTTGCTCCTTTCCTGACTGGATCCGTTGTTTTAGGCGATGATGAGGATTATGCCCCCACCTTTTATGGCCCCTATGAGGTAGCAGGTGATACATCTGAGGAACTTGTTCCTACTCAGGAGACTACCTTTGAGGAGTAGTCAACTAGTTAGCTAGTATTTCCTTTCAGCATAATACTCGGGTTTGTCCCCGATTTATCTTCTGGCTTTGTATTAACTGTGGATTTGATTGTCACAGATTAAATATTATGAAATCTTAGCATTCTTATTCCTGTGAATATCCTTGCCTGTTTATTATTGTGGATGAGATAGATATTTATTGATCCCAGAAAATGACCTAGACAGCGTACTACCGCCGACACTGCGGCGTAGGCTGGACGTACCCACGCACTCGTGCCCGAATATCCGGGTGCGGGTCGTGACACGTCGGAGGGTGCACTTCGCCGGAGAGGGGGGAAGAGGGGGAGTTTTTGAAAATTTGGGGGAAGTCTTCGACAGAAGGGGAGAATCGAAACCTATATTAAAATTTTAGCAATGTTTAGCGACGTCAACTTATGGCTTCGCTAATAAAAGTAGCTTCCGACGTTATAGACGTCGCTAAAAACGTCGCCAAAAATCAAAAAAATAAACGTCGCTAAATTAAAAAACTCAGTGATGTTTAGCGACCTTAAAGAAGCTTATAGCGACTATTCTTTAAAAAAACTTAATTACTGTCACTAAACGTCGCTATATGTCACCAACAGCGACGTATAGCGATGTTTATTTTTGGAGTCGCTGAAATCTTTAATATTAGCGACGTTTTATTATGACGTCGCTAAAAAATGTTGCTATTTCATCATATTTTGGTAGTACATGACCAGCGATGCATCTTTGTTTCCAACACTATCGAAGAAGAAAGAAAGATATGTCTCCTTCGGTAACAATCTGAAAGGTTATATAATAAGTATCGGTAACATTGGTAAGGCTCCCTATCCGGTGATTAAAGATGTTTGTCTAGTAACCGAGTTAAAGCATCACCTACTCAGCATAAGTCATTTAACTGACCATGGTTATGGTATTAACTTTGTTAAAGACAAATGTACTATAGTTGATAACTCAACTGGCAGTATTATTTTTAAAGGAATTATGGAAGATAATATCTATGTTTTCTATCTTTTGGAAGATACTAACACTACAAGTAGATGCCTATACGCCAAAAATGACGAGAATCAACTATGGCACATAAGGCTAGGACATGCAAACATGGATACAATATCGAGATTATCCACAAAGAAATTGGTACGAGGCTTACCGGAGATCGCCTTCATGAAAAACATGCTATGTAGCAATTGTGAAAAGAATAAAGCTACAAAATCAACATTTAAGTCGATCAACGTTGTAAGTACCACTCGACCTCTACAATTATTACATATGGATCTGTTTGGACCCAACATAGTTGCTAGTCTAAATGGTAAGTTGTATGCATTAGTAATTGTAGATGATTACTCTAGATACACGTGGGTATATTTCCTTGCTCATAAGAATGACGCACTTTCAGAACTCACAATATTTTGTAAAAAGGTACAAAATGATAAAGGATTAATGATCACTCACATTAGAAGTGATCATGGCGACGAATTTGAAAATGCTAACTTTGAGCAATTTTGTAACACACACGATTATTTACACAAATTTTCTTGTCCTAGAACTCCGTAACAGAATGGCGTTGTAGAACATAAGAACATAACTCTTGGCGAAATGGCTAAAGTAATGTTAAACAAATTCAGTCTACCTAAGTATTTCTAGGCAGAAGCTGTCAATACAGCGTGCTATGTTTTGAATAGTATTTTGATTCGACCTAAATCGAAGAAAACTCCCAATGAATTATGGTTTGAAAGAACTTCCTCTGTTTCCAACCTTACGATCTTTGGATGCAAATGTTTCATTCTCAATACCAAAGATAACTTAAGAAAATTTGATGAAAAAGCCGATGAAGGTATTTTTCTAGGTTATGCGGCCTAGAGCAAAGGATACTGAGTCTTCAACAAGAAGTCAATGACGATTGAAGAATCAATCAATGTCACCTTCAATGAGATGAACAATGAAACGAACAATGATAGTGACGATGAAGATATCGGTACATCAAGCAAAGCACCAACCGAAACGAAACTCAGTACCAACTACTTGGAGAATCTGCCAAAGAGGATGAAATTCATAGCCGATCACCCCAAGGACTTGGTAATAGGTGAGATCACAAAAGGTAATAAGTACTCGTTCCTCTAATAGAGATATTATATCTAATATAGCTTTTGTTTCACAGCTTGAGCCTAAAAACATTGAAGAATCATGTAGTGATAATTACTGGATAGAAGCCATGCAATAGAAATTAAACCAATTCAAATGGAATCAAGTTTGAGAACTTATTTCCAAGCCTAATGATCATCCGGTCATTGGCACCTGTTGGGTATTCCGAAATAAATTAAATAAAAATGGTTTAGTTACACGTAACAAGGCTAGACTCGTAACTCAAGGATACAACCAAAAGGAAGGTATCGACTACGAAGAAACTTATACCCCAGTTGCGCGTTTAGAATCCATTCCATGCTATGTGCATTTGCATGTTTTCATAATTTCAAATAATTTTAAATGAATATCAAAAGTGCCTTTTTAAATAGTTTCATAAAAGAAGAAGTTTTTGTAGCTCAACCACCTGGATTCATGGATTTCAAAACCTAATCATATTTTCAAGTTGAAGAAAGCCTTATATGGACTGAAACAAGCCCCTCGCGCTTGGTATGACCGCCTAAGCTCTTTTTTACTTGAAAAATATTTTTCAAAAAGGAAAGGTTGAAACTGTACTATTTTCTAAATCTTTGAATAAAAATCTTCTTTTAGTTCAAATTTATGTTGATGACATTATCTTTGGATCAACTGATGAATCTCTTTATTGAGAATTTTCTGAGTGTATGTAGAGTGAGTTTGAGATGAGCATGATGGGAGAGTTGAAGTTCTTTCTTGGACTGCAAATCAAACAAACTCAAAATGGGACGTTCATCAACCAAGACAAGTATACAAAAGGCCTCTTAAAGAAGTTCGATCTGGAATCTGCCAAGCCCTTTGGTACTCCAATGACAACTTCAACAAAGCATGACATAGATAAACAAGACAAACCGGTTGACATACGTAAGTATCGAGGTATGATTGATAGTTTACTTTATTTAACTGCTAGTCGTCCTGATATCATGTTTAGTGTTTTCTTGTGTGCACGATTTCAAACTAACCCTAAGGAATCACATTTGTGCACCGTTAAGCGTATCTTTCGATACCTCAAAAATACTTCTTCTGTCGGCTTATGGTATCCCAAAACCACGTCCCTTGACCTAGACGGTTATTCAGATGCTGATTTTGCTGGATTTAAAGTGGATAGAAAAAGTACTAGTGGTATATATCATTTCCTAGGCAAAGCTTTAGTCTCTTGGTTTAGCAAGAAATAAAATTATGTCGCATTGTCAACTAATGAGGCTGAGTATATCGCCGCAGGACGTTGTTGTGCACAAATTTTGTGGATGAAGCAAACCTTATAAGATTATGACTTACAATATTCACATATTCCCATTTACTGTGACAACACTAGAACTATTAATTTTACTAAGAATCATGTATGTCACTCACGCACTAAGCACATTGAGATTCAACATCATTTTCTTATAGATCATCAACAAAATAGAGACATTAATTTAGAATATGTAGACACAGAAAAATAGCTGGCTGATATCTTTACTAAACCTTTAGCAGAAGATAGATTCAACTACTTACGTCGAGAATTATGAATTTTAGATATCAATAATATTAATTAATCTTATCTTATTGAATTAATTTTAATATACAAATATTATTTTGGAGACAAGCTTACAAAGGATTTGTCTGTCACCACGGCTACGGCTAAAGCAAAACGGAACTTAAGTGTCCCCCAGTGGACCTCCGCTAGCTGGGACAGTACCCCTATAGCTAATCTGAGACAATCGCGGTATACGAAAAGTAATTCTTAAAATAATTTTAATTATATTTATTAAAATTTAAAATTAATAACTTCTGACGATGAGTAGATATCTAGCTGTTATGTTTTAGTCTAGATATTTTTAGTTGATTTTTCACTTTATGTTTATGTATCTTGGAAATATCTTCTACATTCCAATGATTAGATTTTATTTATGCATTTCCAGTTATAGTACTTTGTGTATGGTAAAACTTTTTCAGTTACCTGTACTCAAAAGTTTATCTATTTAAGTTTTATTCTATTTACATGCATATTAACTTTCCTGTCTCCCTTAGCATTCATATTTAGCTACTGCATTTTTTAAATGCTCTATTTTTGTGAAATATATGCAATCTATTTTTTTCTTCACGTGTTTGTCTTTTTGTAAGCACATTTTGTGGGGGAGCTTCATTCTCCTAGAAATTTTGCTAAATGACAACGGGGAAGAAAAAGATACAACATCTGGTAACTACAATTAGTATAAGTATAATTGATTTTCAAATCAGTTCGATCAAGATGTTATATCGGTCAAGGTTTGTTAATTATCAAAATAGGGGAGATCGTTGGTCCATTGGTCATGGTCGAACAGATTTTCATAATCGATCTAACCTGAACTCGATATAAGCTACTGCAACGCTTTTCATATATACTACGACGACTGCAACATCAACTGTTCAGAGCTACTTCCCGTCGTCGTGTATGTTTTTATTTTCCTGTGTGCAATATAATTTCCTATTTCATTGAGTCTAGGAATATACTGTACACCACGTCGTACTGGCAATTAGGCTACCCTAAATTATTTTTAAAATAGCCTATCTTGAAATAGCCTAAAATCCTACATTTTGGTTGAGCTAAGTTGGACCCAAAACTCGGCCCAGTTTCTGTTCTGGCTCTGAACTAAGGGAACAGAACTCGCACCGAGTTCGGCCAGAGTTCGACCTTAGTGGACGTTTTGTTCAAAAACTTGGTCTCCTTGTAGTTTCAGATACAACGGCTATTTTCTGATATTTTGCAGGTGAACTCTGGCCGAGTTCTGGCCGAGTTCTGTCCGAACTCTCCTTTGAGTAATCCTATAAATAGAGAAGAGATTTCATATTTCTAAACATCAATTCACTTTCAAATCTTCTCTTCTGGTATACGAGTTCTAAAAAGCCTTCATTTTCATATTCTAAGTCAGTTACAATTCTCTAGTCTCAGTTGCCAGTACGGTACGATCTAGAAATTCAGAGAGTTATAATCAGAAGCTTGTTCACAAGTTCTTTACTTCACACTTGAAGTCATCGAGCTTTTCGGATCAAAGCTCGTGTATGTAAGAACTCGGCAAGCCTTCAGATCAAAGCTTGTGTTCCATTCGTATAGTGGATTCCAACTAGGAACTAGAGTCCTCCCGCCTGGATTAGTCCTCACATTGAGGGATACCAGGATACATCGTTGTGTTTGTGTTTGCTTTCTCACTCTTTACTTTACTTTGGCTTATAATGTGATAGTTGTGACATACCTACAACACAATTGCTAGACTATTATTATAGCTATGACAGATACTTATATCTGTGACACATACATAGCAGTTATGATACTTGTATAACTTGCTTGACACACACATACTTATATCTGTGACACTCTATTCACCCCCTCTAAAGTATATTATATTATATTTTGATCCTACAAACATCACTGTACATGAAGCAGCGAACGACCATTCTTGTGTATACCCAACTCCCACACTACACCCAAGCCACAATTCTAATAACTGAACACAGTGTTTACCCCTCCAATATACATCAGTGTTCCTTACTATTGTTGTTCCTGTTGAATGCCAAATTTGGCACCAAGTGTTTCCTTGTTCCAGCAAGTTACCCTTCACTCCCAGGTAGCCCTTGAACTCGAGCCTCTCCACACTATCAACACATCATATGATACATAGATTGGTTCATATATACTTATGTATATATATATATAGACATATTGATACCCACATTCACTATGCACACAAGTCTTCCTACCCGACTGTACATATCACTGTTTGTACCCAAACATCCCACAATCTAGCTCCACATCTTAGATAATATAGGTACACTATATATATATATATATATATATATATATATATATATATATATATATATATATATATATAATGTCATATAAAAATAATATCTAAAATAGGTACATTCTAATATTTGTTAATTCATCAAGCACCTTGAGTGCACAAATAATGATTCTCATGATACACAACCAAGCTTACATGCCAAATTCCCCAATATGCAACTAATAATATATATACATATCAAATATAACTATATACATATAATATGATTAGTTGTCATAAAAAATAGGGGAAAATACACCCATAAGACATAAAACCCCTAATTGGACACAACACTATG
The DNA here is from genome assembly GCA_036927795.1 of Iris macrosiphon. Lineage (NCBI taxonomy): Eukaryota > Viridiplantae > Streptophyta > Magnoliopsida > Asparagales > Iridaceae > Iris > Iris macrosiphon. The sequence goes on along the minus strand of JAYESA010000001.1, from coordinate 36,376,722 downwards.
TAGGAATCATAATAAAACTAATAGAAGCTCATTTTATTCCCTTGTGGGTATTTCTAATCCATGTGTGGGCTACTAAAGGTCAAACTAATAATAAAAATAGAATTAAAAGAGAGATTTCAGAATTTTACCTATTAGGAGATGGATTCCCAATGCAAAATTAAAGAGTTCCTAGCCAAACTCCTTCTTCTCCAATTCTCCTTGAAACCTAAGCTTCTAGGCCTCTTAGATGATGGAAATCAGAGGGATTAGGATTAATTTAATAAAATTTTGAGAAGGAATGAGTGGATTTGGGGAAGAACTCAACTTAAGGTTTCTCATGAACAAATGAATACACTAGAGAGATGCTCCCCCTCTAATATATAGGCCGGCCACTATAACCCTAGGGTTGGCTAATGCACAATGTCCATAATGCCCCCTATGGCTTGTCATGAAGAGTTATTTAATTAGTGGGGTTTTCATTTCTAATGGGGGGTTTATGTAAACCCCCAGATTTTTTCAGAATTTAAAAATCAATTTTCAGAATTTTTCTGGAATTTTTCTGTGATTTTTTCACTAATTAAAATCAAGGTATTTTGGAATTAAATAAATTTAAATATTTTTATTAAATATTAAAATATTATGAAAATAATATTTTTGGGTGTAAACTAAAATATTAGACATAGGGTAATTTTCCTGGAATTTATTGGACCCCAGAACCATTTTTAAAGACCTAAAAATTAATTTTTTTAATAAACCCAATTAAACCGGATTAAACCAACCGGTTTAAACTAAAAGAACCAACCCAAGCCGAACCATGCTGAACCGAACCCTGTCTAAACCAACCCTAACGGTTCGGATTCATCGACCTGACCCGTACCCGTTAACCCGACCCGGCCCGGATCTACAGTAAAATCCTAATTCTAATCCCCGACGAGCCGCCCGACCCCTCGTCTCCGGCCGTTCCTCGGCCGCTGCGTAACCGCCGCGCCTCCCCCGCTCCCCGCGGGCGTTCCGTTGCTTCGTCTCCGCCTCTCCGCCAACCGCCGTGGTGCTCCACCTCCCGTCCGCCCTCTATAAAACCCGACTCCTCCGGCCACCACTTCCCCACTCCACCACTTCCATCTCTCCTCTGCTACCACTCACCACCACCGTCGTCTCCCCGAGCGCTACCTCCGCCCCTAGCCACCAGCCTCCGCTCGAGACCCTCCGCCGTCTCCTCTGCCATTGATCATCTCCACCACAGTCACCACTCACAACAGCACCCCGAGCTCCGCCGTGACCCGTAGCAGCCCCGGCCGCCACCAGCGCCTCCTTCGCCGAGCACCGCGCCGCCACGACGAGCTCCTCCAGCCGCCTCCAGCTCCGGCGATGCCTCCCCGCAGCTGCATTAGCCCTAGCAGCCGTGCCCTAGCCGCCACCGTGCCGCATCGCGCCGCCTCGCGAAATCGCATTTTTCAGCCACTTTCGGAGCCCTGTTCAGGTGACTATTTCTCTCTCCTCGCTGCCCTATTTTTCGTTCCGTCTACTGTGACGCATAGACTACGTGACCCTCTCGATACCCGTGCCATTGGTTCGACGTGTCGCATCCTGTGGCGATCGCAAACTGCGACCCAAAATCAGGAAAATAATTGCCCTATTTTTCTCCGGAACTGGGTGTGCCCCGCTAAACGGGACGACTTGGTCGTGTGCGGACTTCACCGAAAGGTGCGCGTCGTTAATACGGACGTGTGGGATTTTGCGAAAGTTGATTTGGATATGCGTGCACACCGGAATCAACGCGTATCCGTCGACAATGCCCCGTATCGACCCTGTTCTGGAACTCATTGTAACTTCATGTATGCACGTTGTTTCGAAACGAAACTTGCACCATCGAACTCATAGCAATACGCTGGTCCTGTGACCCAAGTTTGGTTCGATTCTGAGAACGTTGACAAAATCGCGTATCGTGGGCCCCACGGCTCTACTTGACGGGCAATTTTGTGATCGGCTCATCGGAATCCAGTTCTGGATATTCCATTGGGTTCGTATTATTATTCTGGACTTGTTGACACTAAGTTTGACGAATTTGGAGAACATTGTCTCTGACACGTTTTTCGGTGCGAAGCGGGCCACATGTGGACTCTGTTTTGACCAAAAACTGTCACTTTTGCCCCTGTGTCCAAATTGGACTTATGGACAGGCAATTCTAGCTATTTGATATCTTCTGAATCTGATGGTAATGTCTATTTCAACAACCGGAGGAGTACCTGCAAATCTTGCTAATACCAGAGCAACAGTTGGAGTCAGAACCCCAGGCAAGTGTACCTTGCCATACTTGCAGCATTTGTTTATACTATTCTTTTGATGTATTACTGTAATATCTCTGTTCAACCTAGGACCGTGTGACATTACTTAGTGTCCGAATAATATTCGGTTGCCAACGCCGTACGCGGAGTGGTGTAACGTCACATAGACATGGATATCGAGACCCTATACAAGCTCGTGCTTGCCTTATCAAGTACGTCATACCTCAGGACACCTGACACTATTCATGAGACAAAATCTTTCTGAGATATTCATGGTGATTCTGTATAGGCTACAGGTTTCATGACATATACTTTATTCATATGCTTAGCTATCTTTATGACTTGCTACATCAGTTAGAGGTCATGATCTTGCGTGTCATGGACATGAGACGTATGATTACATTGGGTGGGGAGAGACACACAGGCTACAGGTTAATTATATTATGAAGGCGTCGTAGTCTCACTCCGAGCTAGACAACTACATGATATCACTGCTACCGGCTCCCCGACACCGAGCTTGTAGTGGTCTCAGCCTGAGTTATAGTGATGCTCTCATCTTGCATATCACTTAGCTGGTTATATAGTTTACCCTATTGATTCATTTATTATTGCACTGCATTATTTATGGCTTGATTATTCTTGTACCTTGCTATGTCCCCTGAGGACCTGGATCCGGATTATGTCCCCAGGTTTAGCAGATGAGTTCTTTTCCGAGGTATATGGAGCAGGAGCAGTCATTGGAGCAGTACCAGAACTCGAGGACGAGGTGATTGCCGAGGATTTTTCCTGAGTATATGCTTTATCCATACTCAGTATTTGCTGTTGTTACCTTTATTCTTGTATCTTGTCTATTGTATCAGACTCATTATCGGGTTGTTCCCCGAGTTATGTTTATTGAGACTTGATATTGCATTATGATTCTGATATTAATGTATTCATTTATGTGGATGAGATTAGTATATTAGACCCTTATTGTTGTATTACAGCTTAAGTACACCCTGATGGGTCCATTAAATTGGATTTACCTATCGGAGTGTGCTGTTGGCCATTGCCACGTGTCTAGTCCCTCGATATTTTGGGACTGGGGCGTGACAGTTTAACTATCTTCTAAAAATAAGAAAGGAAATGACTAGTTGGGTCCAAAAGTGACTAGTCTAAATGTTGAGTCCATGGTCACATCAAGTCTAGTCTACTAACCAATATTATTAATAGTTACAATATATACAATACACATTATATAAACTATAAACATAATATATATATATATATATATATATATATATATATATATATATATATATATATATATATATATATATATATATATATATATATATATATTGAAATGCCAAAAATGTCCCTATTTTAGAAATATGGTAGTGACACGAGCTCCCGTCTTCGAGAACGAGTATTTTGGTATTCTCCTTCAAAGGAGTCGATGAGTTGGTTAAATCTCCTCTGGATGGGTGTTCTTGAAGAACTTCATCTTGATTGTCTCCTACCACGGGGAAGATACGAAGCCATGTATGCTGAAGCAAGGAGTGGTTTGTCATCATACTCCTGGTTGTCAACTTGCTTTGTATGTCTAGGTTTAGAAGACATAGTGTAGGTCAATCGGTCAAACACAGACCGTTTTGCTGATGCACAACAATATTTAATTACAATTCTATGACAATTGAACGATGTTCATTAGAAAACATCGTTGTAAAGTCAGAAATGTCTCTCTCTTTATGCTTTTGTACAATAAGCTCACGTAAATCGAAAGAGGGAAGAGAAGAGGAGGAAGAGGGTAGACTCTACCTCTTTACATGAGATACATTGAATCTTTTATGCACATTTTTGGTCCCTTGTCTATAGAATGAGGTTCTGGCTTGATTTACGAGTGATTTGTCATCTCTCAAGCTTTTGTTATTCACGGATGAGAGAAAGTTGTCTCTAGCAGTCCTCTTATGTACACATGCACAATCAACATGTTGTGAAGAGGTTGACCCTACTTGGTGCACTTTCTGCGGTGTAGGCAGAGTTAGCACAGTTTGCCCATGTGTATCTGATTTTGCACGAAGGTCTTGACGTGATGCACTAATAGTAGGCTTTTGATGAGTGGCGCACAAATTTCCCTCCACTGTGCGCGTAATCATGATGTTAGGAGAATAATTCTCCATGACTAACACTTTATTTGTGCACTTGTAGTCTTTCTTCTGCTGGCGTAAATTCTGGAAATTTTTTTGTCTCTCTTTGAAGAATGTGCGTGTAGAGAGATTGGTTTGGACAATGGTGTCCATGACTTGCTTGCCCCCAATATTACAACGAATATGCGTGGGCTCAGAAGCTTGTGTGTGGATCACCTTTTGCTTGATATTGGACGAATTGCGCGAATTGTATCCCTTGTTTAACACAAGGGACTCAGAAGCTTGGGTGTGGATCACCTTTTGCTTGATATTGTGTGAGTTGTGTGAATTGTATCCCTTGTTTAACGCAAGAGAGTTGTCCATCAAATCATCGACCTGAGTCTGGTTGACAGAATTGACCAGGTAGTTCCTGTCAATCATAATACTTTTTTTCTTGTTGGCAGCAACTTTGGGATATACATGAGGAGGCTTGGGCACCCACACTTTGCGGGTTCTCCTCGAATTGAGTGTGGATGAGGGGTTAGCACTACCCCCATAATGGAGCATTCTTTGTATGCTTGTTGGTCGAACTTCACGACCAAGGTTTTCTGCATTGAGCCGACTGACGCAACGTCTAGTTGAGCTATCACTTTCTCGTCAGAGGAGAAAGTCGTCCCCAGCAGAGTCGCCATCTTGTTTGCGAAAAAAAGTTTGAACGAAACTTTTTTATTATAAACTATTGAAAAGAAAGAAGAGTACAAGAAATCATAAACAGGAATCTAACTACAGTTGATTCTGGAAAAGTATAGTTATAGAGATCTGATCTGCGGACGATCACTTTACTCCTTGGACCACACAACGACGAAGAAATACGAGGATGCTGTGAACAACTTGGAGAGTTGAATAATATGAAAGATTTGGCAACAACGGCACGGTAAGCTTCTGTTTCTCTCCTTTTCTTGAACTTCAAAGACTTGAAATTCCAGCTTTGATGCTTATGCCCCTCCTTTAATGGATGTACCGATCATGTATTTTTAGAGTTTATGAGCGGTTATGAGAGTGTACGCGCACTTTAGACAGTCTGTACTATTTTACCATTGTGCGCACACTTTTGGTGGACTAACACCCCACGTTGTTAATGAGTGGGTGCACAACTTACTGCCTGCTTGACACGTAGCTTCCTATACGAGAAAAGCATAGGTCGTGGGGGATAGTTGTTTGTACACGTTTTACGAGAAACATGGCATGTAGGACACGTAATCGTAACGTCCCTTTGTCAGTTAGGATCGTAGGTGCACTTTTAGAAGTGGACTGGAGACTGGCGCACTTTTAGAAAGATTGGCTATACAAGTGCTATTTTGAAGAAATTTGCTCAACGACGGACTTTTGAAGAAATTGGCACAACAGCGAACTTTTGTAGAAGTTGGCTTAACGGCGCACTTTTAAAAAAATTGGCACAGCGACGCACTTTTATAAAAGTTGGTACAACGGCGCACTTTTGAAGAATTTGGCACAGCGACACACTTTTGTAGAAATTGGCACATCGGCACAATTTTGAAAAAATTGGCATAGCGTGCACTTTTGTAGAAGTTGGCACAACGACGCACTTTTAAAGAAGTTGGCACAACGATTGGGTCGCTAAACGATAACCTGGGTCTGCATTCTGCAACTCAGTTGTAATGATGACTTCTGACTCTTCGGTTTCTGCATATGTCAGCTGTCAGTTTGCTACATTAAATGCTGAGAGAGATAAGATCATTTATACGCCAACTTTCGTAACAGTAAGAAAGCGTGCCACAGTAAGGAAGTGCACCATCTTCTGAAGTTTTAAGAAAGTGCGCCAAAGTATTGAGCACTAAGAAAGTGTGCGTCTTTCTTCTGAAACAAGTAGAAAGTGCACCATTCTTTCATTGTTGGGTTTATTTGTAGAAAACGGTGTCATCTTCAAGAGGCGCACTTTTTATGCTTCTACAATGGATACTTGATATCTTAAGATACTCCCTTACCCTTTCACATTGATACTAAGATACTCTTAATGCTTTAAACACTTATCCCAATGTATCCTATACTAACCCACACATATTACACTTTATCTAACACTTAACTATTGGTATACCCTACTACCCAATCTGCTGGAATCCTCTACTTGCAATATATAAATCTGTGCACCCTTGCAGAGTTTCAGATTACCAACTATATTGATCACTTCACACCCATGTTCTGTGCACACTAATTCTGATAACCCCTCATAGATTACTTGCCATATTTTACAGATTACTATATTTTAGTAGCCCATAACAGAACATAACATAGCACACACACTCATGCACAGTCCACTCACTGGATATACATCCTGAACAGCCCCAAACTATCCAAGAACACACCTAGATACAAATCACCTAGTATTTTCTTCTCCCAGATTTCCACAACTACTGGTGTAGTTTCAAGTGGAAACTGATGAACCTGAACCACATTCACCATTGGTACACCTGACTACAGCCTAGTGCAGGGTTGCCACTAGCCTGCAGTGCACAGGCACACTGGTTTGCACACACTGGGTTCTGCAGTGTGCAAGGTTGCCAACAGTTATGCTTGTAGCTGTTGTCGTGCAGTTTGCAGTTCTACCGATGCTCGAGTTGGCTCGCTGCAACACTGTCTCCATACAACAGCTACTGCTGCATAAAGCTTCTTACTAATTGGGCATCCCCAATGGTCTGCTGCACAATCTGTGCATGCACTCACCCTCTCCTACATAGATACTTGATCTATTTCCTATCGCTAAAAGAACTGTTGCCATAACTCAGGGAACACACCCACTGGTACACACTAATATCTCTCATAACCACGGATACCACACATGTATCACATCCTTGTGATACTCATGATACACATCTCTCTAGCACCTACTTGATGGATACATAGACACATAAAATCCCCAAGTTAATGATACCACTATCAATTTAGTATCCTTGATACACCAGTATAAATCCCCAAAACCAGATGATACAAGCATCAATTGATACACCAAAGAGATACAACTCATAAACCAATATATATATATATATATATATATATATATATATATATATATATATATATATATATATATATATATATATATATATATATATATATACAAGGATCGTTAGCTCAAGTGGTTAGAGTGAGGCATATCCCCCAAGAGATTGCGGGTTCGAGCAACGGAGGAAGCATATTTAATTCCCTGTGGAGGAATTAATGTGAGTAGTTGTACGGTTCAGGTGCGATGCAGGTGCGGTTCATGTGTGGAGCAGGTGCGGGCCTTCGGACCGGGATATATGGGGCCTTCAGGCCGAGTTTGTATGCCTTCGGGACAGGAGTCTGTAACACAATTACCTTTTCCAAATATATATATATATATATATATATATATACATAAAGAGACACTAATACACATAAATTACTAAATCTAGTCATACGTATCATGACGTATCATGACACAAACACTAGGTATCCAATTTTGGACACTAGGACACAAGCATAGACCAAATTGGACACTAATTTTTTTTTTGGGAACAACACACAAGCACTTGGTGGACACAAATTCATAATTCTACCAAATTAACCATAAAAATATATGGATCTACTAGAAAAAGGCTCTCTACCACCTAATTCACCACCTATAAGGTTAGATCTAACTATTGGTGGGCTCCTATGGATTCAATTTAGATTTCTAACATAAAAATTAAAGAAAATGAAGGAATTACCTATTGGGAGTTTTGTCCCAATGAAGATCCATAAATTTGGACGTTAAGAGGATGAATTAGACACGATCCTCCTAGGTTGGCTCCTTTCCAATGCTCCTTCTTGTGCTCTAAAGCTCTAGGCCTCCATTGAAAGGTAAATGAGTTGAAATTGAGTTATTGGAAGTGGAAATTGGTTGGAATTGAAGGTGGCTTTGTGGAGAAGACGTTTGGGGAAGATGAAGAACTATTTGGAGGGAATTAATGGAATGGAATGAGGACTAGAGGGGGCCAAAACTATAGGGGTTGTTGGAGGAGTTGGAAATTACAAGTTTGCCTCTCCTCTCTCCTAATTCCAATTCTAGATCTGGTGTTAATGAAATCAATTGGTTATTGAGGGAATCTATTTAGTTATGAATGACATCTAGCTAATTAAAAAAATATTCTATCCATGACTAATGAACAATAATTAATTCTAAATTAACCACTAATTTAATATAACTATATGATTAACAACCACATATGAAATGATAATAATATTCATAGTCCTAACTTTAGATGGTTATAAAAAGAAACCCGAAAGCAATAGTGGATCGTACAATACCAAATAATAACCAGACTGGCTTCGGCTCTACGTTCACCGGCGACGAAAACCCCTCCTGCTAGAATGTATCCCTTGCCCCACTGCGATCGATGATAGCTTGCCTAACCACAACTCCGATTCTTCCCATGGTGGAGACGTGCAAGTGGTTCCCCCATTGTCTATCAAAGTCCCAGAAGGGAAGCATCGACAACAGTAGCAGAAAGAAGAAGAAAGCCCCAACCCTCAACCAACCAAATATGCTTGAACAGATTTCACCCGTTAGTCTGGCGGAATATATTGCCGCTTTAAAGTTTGGCAAATATTTTTTTTCCTGGCCTATTTTAATAAATATTCTTTCCTACCAACAAATTTTCTGTAAAATATCTTACCGTATCAAATACATTGCACTCCCCATGTTTGGAAGTCGATAAAAGAAAAATCTTTATATTGAAATACACACATAAAATTTGACACATGGATGTGAGATTATGTTCTAGAAAATAATTTTAATAAACTCCAACACTTATATGCAAAATTCCTATTAAATTTAGAAATTTAATGGTAAGTATATGAGATTAAGGACAAGTTCTGATTGTAGGTTCTTGGGCGCCATTTGGTATCACATGTAATGGAGGAGCCAAACGTTCTTCCTATTTGATGTTTTGCTTAGGAGTTGTTTGGTAGTTTGTAACTAGGTTGAAAGTGACCTCTTTATTGTAAGTTTATTGTAACTGTAAACATCTCTGTTGTTTGGGTAGTTATAAGTGTTGGAGTGGGTGGGGTTTCCAACCTATGTGGAGAACACACCGGAGTACGACGAGCGTCGTCTCTGGTCAGAGAAGCTCGGGGAGGGGACAAGAGTCATTCGAGAGGTCGAAGAAGCTCGGGAAGAAGGAGGAGCAGCGCTGTACAGGAAAAGATAGAGTTTGAGCCGAACTAGGTCCGAACTCGGTTCGAACATGGTCCGAGTTTGGTCAGGGTGCTCTAGAAGATCCAAAAAGCTGCTGTCTATATTTTCTCGTAAATTACTGACTCGGCCGAATTCGGTCCGAGTTCGGTCGGCGGGCTGGACGACAATTCAGAGGTGTTTTATACACCATTGGATCGTATCCTATGGTGCAGGATTTGTTGCGGGATTAGGGGGGTATATATTAGGTTTTCCTAAACCCTAACCACAACATATCATCTCAAGAAAGAGAAGAAAAGGAGGAAAGAGTGCCATTGCAACTTTGGGAATAAGAAAGAAGGATTTGAGGCCATTTTAGAGAAGGAGATCATTTTGGGTAATTTTTTATTGTCTTCTATCTTCGTGGTGTGATCTATTTTCTATTCCTAAGTGTTGTGGTGATCCGTGTTGGATCAAGAGGAGCATGTAGAGGGTGTATTCTCTTTATTCCATTAGAGGAGGTTCTTCAGGGTTAGACTCCGATCGTCCCGTGGTTTTTTTTCCGTAAGAATTTTTCGCGTCAAAATTCTCTGTGCCTGCGTGGATTATTTTTTCTGTGGTTTGGTGTTTGGTTTGTGCGTTGTATTGCTCGATTCTCTCGCAGTACTCTCTGGTTTGGGAAAAGGTTTTCGCGCTTCTTTCCCAACAGTGTGGTATCAGAGCCAGGTTCTGAAATTTCAGAAGGGTATCAAGAGTTGACAGGCAAACAAGGGAAGAGAGATGGACATGAAGTCGGTGCGCATGGTAAACCTGAACGGTACCAACTAGCATTACTGGAGGAGCAAGATGAAGGATCTTCTATTGTCAAGAAGCTGCATCTGCCAGTATTTGCTTCCGAGAGGCCGAGTGACAAATTCGAAGAGGACTAGAATTTTGAGCATATACAGGTGTGTGGGTACATCAGGCAGTTCGTTGATGAGAACATGTACAACCACGTTGCCAGTATTAAGCACGCGAGGATACTGTAGGATAAGCTGGAATCTTTGTATGCGAAGAAGACCGAGGTAAATAAATTATTCCTGATAAGGATGATGATGGGTCTGCAGTACAAAGATGGGAGTCAAGTTAGATGATGTCCAGGACGTGGTTGACCAGCTATCCTCGATGGGAGTCAAGTTATATGATGAGGTTCAAGGACTATGGTTGTTGTGTACTACTACCAGAAAAAGTCAAATTAGCGACGTCTAAAAACGTCGCTAAATAACCAAAAATCGTCGCTAATTTGGTTTAGCGACGTTATTAGCGTCGTTTTAAAGCAGTCGGAAAAAACCAAGTCGCTAAAACAAAAAATGTCGCTAAACGTCGCTATGCCGACGTTTTTTAGCGACTTTAATGTGTCGCTAAATTTAGCGACGTTTTGCGACGCCGCATCACTAAATAGCGACGTTTATTAAAGTCGCCAAACGTCTCTGATTAGCGACTTATATAGCGACGTTACACCGACGTCATTAATGACCTGGCAATACTGCCATGTCAGCAATTTGCGACGTACATCGATGTTTTTAGCGACATCATTAGCGACTGGTTACAACATCGCTAATTAGCGACATATTTAGCGACTAAGGAGAACGTCGCTAAAAACGTCGCTAATTTTCAAAAAAAATAAAAATAATATTGCATTTCTGGGTTTACCAACCCCCTTGGGTTCATTATCAGGTATATAATGGTAGTAGAAATAATTGAATAAAGAACACAGTAGCAGCACCAAGGGAAAAAATTCTAGTGCACTAGGTAAATACAGGCCAAGTATCAGTCATCAGTTGTAAACCCAAATATGAATAATATAATAAAATTTAAAGAAAAGAAAGCATCCAGCAAATCTTATCGTAAACGTAAAGAATATGGCAAATTTATATCCATACAATCGCATCCTAAAGAATAAAAAAATATAAATATCCAGTAACTAACTATACTACTGCGGATCTGCAGGAGGCTGACCACCGGCACGCTTGAAGGATAAGAACTCCTCATACTCGTCCCGTGGAATCGACACCGATGTCGATGGAGAAGGCAGTGACATCGGTGGAGTCTGTGTCGATGTAGGTGCACCAGGAGGCCGTGCCCGCTCCAAGTCTGTGAGTCGCTGGTTGTAAGAATCCATGGTAGATAACAGTCTCGTACTTCTATGAACCATTGAATCCTGCATCATCGTCAGCCTCTCGCCAATTGATACCTGTGACGCCTGCAGCTCCATGATGTTGCGATCATTGGAGGCTCTAATATCATTTATCAAATCCCGGAGCTCCGTCATGCTACAGTCGAGCATATCCAATCGTGCGATGAGCACCGGATCGTCCTCCATACTTTGCGGCAACTCGTCACGGAGAGACGCAATCTGATGGTCAACGGCCTCCTGGACGGCCTCCTAGACTCTGGCCGACGACTGCGAAGGCTGCGACTGCGAGGGCTGTGTGGAATGCACAGCTGTCGGGGAGACCCTAGATGACTGCATCACAATCAGGGTGCCATAGGAGCCCGTACCATAGTACGTACCCTTCTGTAGACCACCAGCTGCGGTCACCCACAGGTTGTCCACCGTCGGAGCTGGAGCGGGCTGCGACGAAGTACCAGAATTGGCGACTTGGTCAACTGTCTCAGAATTGCATGAAAGTTGGGTCACAGGACCAGCGCGATACCACGAGTCCAGTGGCATAAGTTTCGTCGCATTCTGACGAGCATGCGCTAAATGCGCAGGGCTTTTACAAAAGTTGCGACACGGAGGATTTGCTGCGGATACGGGCTGATTTCGACGCGCACACGCGTCCAAATCAGTTTCCGCGAAATCTCACAGGTCCGGGTACACTACGCGCACCTTTTGGTACACGACGGGGCGGTCTCGGTTGGCGGTGCGCGCTCCTTATCGCAATTTTTGGAAATGACCTAAAAGTATATTTTCGGGTTTTTCTAACTGGTTTAATTCTACATACAGCAGTTAATAAATTAATGTAAATAACAGAAATTAAACTAGGTCAAGTGGTCTCCATATACCAAAAAGAAAAATCGAATTTGGATCTCTGTGGTGGGGAGATACGAATCCGTGAACATAGGTAGTTACCGCAGTTTTTTGCAATACCCAAAAGTTGTCATTTTTTGCTAACTTGGGCGCTGTTTTTGCCTAGGGTTACGCATTGTTCGAGGTCAACTATCATACAGATATTGAAGGGGGTTAAGTGGTGAACGTACCGGTGAAGACGAGGTAGAGTTTGGTCGAGCGAGGTGACGGAAAATATATCGTGAAAATAGGTAAGTTGTTGTTTAAAAACTGCAGCGCGCGGTCGCGGTTGTCGCGGACGTCGGTAGGCGGCGTGGGGCTGCTCTGGTCGGGACTGGGCGGCGGTCCGGTGCGGCACGGTGGTCTCGAGGGGAAGTAGGAGATGAATTAGGGTTAGGGTTTGGGAGAGTTGATATTATATATATAGAAGAGAGAGAGATCGAGAGAGAGCGGGTCGGGGGGTCTTCACGCGAGGGGTTTGTGAGCAGCCGCTGCTGCTGATTTTTATTGTTAATGGGTTCGGGTCATGGGGGGTAGCGGGTTTAGGATAGGGTTTAGGTAGATCCAATAGGAATAATCCATTTTCTTTTCTTTTCTTTTCTTTTTCTTTTCTTTTTCTAATTCCTATTTCATTTCATTTTCTTTTTTTTCTTTTCTGATAAACTATATATATATATATATATATACCTAAAAAATTCTAGAAATTAAATTAGTGCATACCATTAAGCTAGCAACTGCCCAAAGGGTCTCCTACATGGAATAAATTAGGAAAAATTCAGAATGGCTCCATAAATCCCCTAAATACACCAACACCTAACATAAAAATTAAATAAAATCTATTTCCTCTATTTAGCTCATAATTACTATAATTCAATTATATAATTAATTAAAAAGGTAAATATGATTTTTAGGATTAGGGGTTTTACAATATATTAGGTTTTCCTAAACCCTAACCATAACATATTATCTCAAGAAAGAGGAGAAAAGGAGGAAAGAGTGCCATTGCAACTTTGGGAAGAAGAAAGAAGGATTTGAGGTCGTTTCGGAGGAGGAGTTCATTTTGGGTAACTTTTTATTGTCTTCTATCTTCGTGGTGTGATCTATTTTCTATTCCTAAGTGTTGTGGTGATCCGTGTTGGATCGGGAGTGTAGTGCCCCGGTCCCCCTATTCGGGGAGCGTGGCTAAAAAATACTTGGTATCGTTCGATCGGGACATATTGAATCAAGATCATTTCCTCGTTATGGATTGGTTTTTTAGGAATCAGGTCCCACATTCAATGGATCGTGCCTCAAGGAAGGACTCGGCGGCAGAGTCGAGAGGGGCCTTTACGTTGTGATGGTTTCTTTATCCGTTTTCGAATGCCGCTTGGTTGCTTTCTTGTTTGTTTTGTGATTTATGTTTTTCTTGAACGGTTTTGATGGATTTCATTGTCTTCGTTCTTTGGATTTTGTATTTCGTATCGAACCCTTGGAGATCGAAGCAGGAGATATTGATCATCTGTTGGTGCGTGCAGGTGATTGTGTAGGCGACGCGCATGCGAAGTCTTGAAGATCTCCCTTTTCTCTCTTTCATGATTCACCAACTTGTGAGTGGCTTTACTTCGATTAGCGTCCTTCTTCCAAGTCTTCATTCCTAATAAATTGACTCATTTGTGCACTCCGATCAACGATACCAAAAGAATAATTTGAGTCAAGATAAAAGAAGAAGTAGACTTGAAATACTTGTAATGCTTGTCATATAAAACATCATACGGTCACATTGTTGCGTGCTTGTCTGCTATACATGTAGCTATTTTATGTTCAGTTGTAGTTAGAACTTATTTACCTATAAATGTTTAATGCATAGTACAAATTGGAAATGTGATCATTGAGCAAGGTAGCCTAGACTATAGAAAATGCATGAAGTTTATTTACTTATATTGCTTTAAATGTGCTTTAATTATAAACCCCCTCACCCAACTAGGTATTTTGTGTGTATTTTATAATATTATATTTATTATAGATTATTTTAAATATTAATTTTCTTTAGAGTATTCTCCTAGTTAAATTATTTAGAATCATTTTTAGGCTATTTTAGATTTTTGGAGATTATTATAGAATTTTAGGGTAATTAAAACATAGAAAACATAAATTTCTAGGAATTTCATGATTTACTATGAGACCATACTTGCATATTGTTCATACCAAATATTTATTTTAGGTTAAATTATTTAATTATATTTTTTTGTAATTTATTTAGAATTTTAAGAAATTTATTTAGATTTCTGAAATTATTTAGGATTTATTTGGATATATATAGTCTTAATATTAGATAGATGCTAATTTAGTGTTAACAGATATTAATAAGATTATATATAAATTATTTGTATTATCTTTAATTCTATTTAAGATTATAAATTATTGAGATAAACTAAAACTCTATTTTAAATTAATTTAAATCATGAGTCTACTAGGAAAACAACTTCATGCATATCCTATCCTTATTTAAATTGATCCTAATCATATCCAAATTAACCAATCCTAGTCGTATTCAATTAAGTAGTCTCCACCATTATAAATATCTATTAGACTTATGAATAAACTTTTCTTTCATATTTTTCTTCCCCAAACTCCTCTCTTTTTCGTCCAAAAACAGTTAAAATTCGTCATAAATTCAGCCTCATTTTCTAGTAGTTATGACGACTTAAAAAGACGATATCTCCTATCTCTGGACTCCAAACATGCTCCAGTTTTTTTGTTAGAACTATATCAAGGTTAGTTTTCTGAATATATAGATTATTTTAATAATTTATGAACCTATTTTTCCAGAAAATTTTAAAAGTGCCAGCTGTCCGAAATCAGATGCGTTTTCGTATTTTCGAGATTTCGGGAGATCCCGAATTCGGAATTATGAACCGTTGAAGTTTCGGAAAGTTGATATGATGAACTTAAATAAAATAATATTTCTAGAATTTAACATGTAAGTTTAATCTACTGTAAAATTCGTGCAACGTAGACGTAAATAGAAAATCACCAAAAACTGTCATTTGTGTGCCCTTGTGGCCATAACTCTTTACCGACTGGTAATTTTATGAAATCGTCGATTCTGAAATTTATGTAGCACTAAAATCTATATGATTTTACACACAAATCCAGGATTTGAGTTGGTTGACTTTTTGGTCAACGGATTGCCTCGATTTGCGTGTTACGGATCACAAATCCGTAAAGTTGACTTTCTTTGGACCAAAATTAGGGTTTAACAATAAAATCAGATTATAATATGATTAAAATACTATTTTAGGTTATTTTATTTAGAGTTAAAATAGATTAAAATGGTGGAAACTATTCACCCACTTTTGTAACCTGACTTGTTTAATTTATGTGACGGGTAGATCGGACGACGCCTTGAGTTGGGACTTCATCCTTTTCAGACCAGGCAAGATACCTTGCCAAATTGCTTACAGTACTTTGCATTCTTATTATATTTTTATATATTCATTGCATGTGTGTTTTCTTTCAGTCATAATTATATACTATATATATGTTGACACACACTTGACACATAGTATCATGGGAGGGGAGGACAATCAGTAGGCGTATGGGCTATAACCACTCTGGTAAACCGTAGTATCTAGCACGTACTATGGTAGTATGTCGCGCTGGTCACTACCCTCGAGGTATGTCAATTTCTGGTGTCATGCTGGTCGCTACCCTTAACGTATATCGATTTCTGATGTTCCTGACGTGTGTGTGAGTTGTGAGATTAGATAGAGTAGCCTACCCATGCCCATACGTCGAAAAGTGGTCCTCATTAAGCATATTCATATAGATTGTCTTGTACAGTGTACTTATATATTTTTTATCTATTATGCATGTTTACTGTATTCAATTGGCATACTTTTATGTATCTTGTTACGTCCTTCTGAGGACCTGGTCCCTTTTTAGGTGTAGACGATCATGACTATTTACAGGAGAACGGATCAGGACTTGCTACTTATCACTTTCAAGAAGGTCTTCTCTTCGAGTCTCATTGTTCATTAGATGTTCTTATGTGGTCTCTCTTATATTCTAGTTTGGCAGTGGATTTGTTTCCACCCGACTATCATTCTTTGATACTTCATATTGAGATTCTGTTATATAGTAGATTGGTTATTTATTTCTATTTGATTCTGTGGATGAGATCTAGTTATGTCCTGTGACTTATGACATAAATCTATACCACTTATGAATTATTGTTCATAATACAGCGTACGTATGTATTATAGTTTTTATATATTGGAGTTGCCATATATATACGACTGGCATGCTTACGTATTCCTAGTCCTACGTATTTTGGGACTGGGGCATGACATATTTTTGTGGTGGCCCATGCAAGTCGAGAGCATATTGTCTCGATTACATTACTGTACCGAGCAAGCCTGCACATAGGATTAGAGTATAGGATCTCATCCACTTATTTAATCACCTCCCTTGATTTTATTTCGCATTCTTATTTGATTGCTTGTATTGCATCTTGCTTGATCCTTTCACAACGTCAATCTTATCTTCCTTTCATGCTTAATAGGGGTTAGGAAGGTAACTTGTACTAAGTATATATACTCCATTGTTCAATAACATTATTAGTTAAATTCTTGTAAGTTGGGTAGTATACCTCATAACCTAGGATCACATAGTCCTTTTGAACCATTAATGAAGTGTAATTGAATGACACCAACTATAGACTTGCATAAGAAGTTAGTGTTTATCTAGACTGTAGAAATTAGAGGCCCATACCTCCTTTTGGTCGACCAGAGACTTAGATAAGAAGTTAGTATAGCAACTGTAGAGGCACAACACCGATCTTCTTGGTGAACTTGAATTATTTTTGTATCTTCTTTCATCATAATCTAGCGTACTTATATTTTCTGAACTACCTCGACTTATGCTGCTATTATAGCCTAGTTTTGCAAGCTTATTCTTTCATCGAGCTTGTTCATGACATATCTATTATTTGGTGTGCACACTAATACAATTGTCTATTTAGAATCAGTGTATTATGGTCTGATCAACCTTAGTGTGCTTGGTTCGCTCTTCCCATGACTACCTTACGTGGATTGAGATATATAGTTGACTCAACTTGTTAGATGAATATACTTGCCCCCTAGACAAGTCAGAGCATATCATATCAGGCACATAACTGTTCTGATATGAATATGTAAATAGGAATTTACAAAAAAAAAAAGATTTTTAATCCACAACTTCCTTAACAACTCTCTTTTGAATTCTTAAAATCATTTTGAACCCCGTACTTGTATTCTATCATCTCCTTTTTGAATTCTTTATTATTGTTCTCCGTCTTTCCCTATTTCGGAAAGACGAACGCTCGTGCTTGGTATAAGTTTGATACACGTAGAGTACTAGATATACCCCATAGGCCAATCACATTACTTTGTGACTATCTTTTGTAATTAAGGGCATATCATAGGGGATATATTTGGTGTTAAAACTTTTGAGAATTGAATAAAACGATTAAATAATTTGAGGAATTTTTTCTTAAATATATAGCCTATGTGATAGATCGGTAAATTCTAAGTTGGGTAGAAGTTGCATTGTCAACTTGAGGTAAAAAAAAAATTTAGATTGTAATCAAGTAAGATTAGACTGAGAGATTTAAGTCATTTTAATTTTAAAAATTTTTAGAAGAATAATTTAGATGATGAGGATTTAACTTTAAAGATAAGAATGTCTTATAGAATAAATTTTAAAATTTTGATATTGTGGTCCAAATATTTATAATTTGAGCACATAATTTAAAGTTTGAATATTGGAGATTGAATTAACGATTTAAATCTTGATAAAATAAAAATAAATAATAGAACTCTAAACATGAACATTGATGGATTGAATTCAAAATTTTACAATTTGATGATTTGAATTAAAAGTTGAATTTTGATTGTAGGATCACCTATTTGAAATATTGATAATAGAAATTGAATTTAAAATTTGAAGAGTACAAAATTCTTAAGTTGAAATATAGGAATAAGATTTGATTAGAATTGTTTAAAATTTGTAGGAGATTATGATAGTTGGAAATCGTGATGTAAAATTTGATGTGGGTTATTTAAATCTTCAAGATATCATATAGATTTGAATTAAATTTGGATGTTAATTTTTTAAAAATCTAGAAGAGATTATGATAGGTTAAATTTTGATTTAAACAGTGGTTATTTTAATTTTGAAGAGATTATGATGGATTTGAATAAATTTTGTCTATTAAATTTTTAAGAAGATTGCGGTTGACTTACCTTAGATACGAATGTGAAAGATTTAACAAATCATTCCTTATTTTTAATTTTGAGGACGAAATTTTTGTAAGTTGGGTAGATTGTAAACCCTCTCACCCAAAATAGGTATTTTGTGTATATTTTATAATATTATATTTATTATAAATTATTTTAAATATTAAATTTCTTTAGAGTATTCTCCTAGTTAAATTATTTAGAATTACTTTTAGGCTATTTTAGATTTTTGGAGATTATTCTAGAATTTTAGGGTAATTAAAACATAGGAAACATAAATTTTTAGAACTTCCATGATTTACTATGAGACCATACTTGCATATTGTTCCTACCAAATATTTATTTTAGGTTAAAATATTTAATTATATTTTTCTGTAATTTATTTAGAATTTTAAGAAATTTATTTAGATTTTTGAAATTATTTAGGATTTATTTGGATATATATAGTCTTAATATTAGATTGATGCTAATTTAGTGTTAATAGATATTAATAAGATTATATATAAATTATTTATATTTTCTTTAATTCTATTTAAGATTATAAATTATTAAGATAAACTCAAACTCTATTTTAAATTAATTCAAATCATGAGACTACTAGGAAAACAACTTCATGCATATCCTATCCTTATTTAAATTGATCCTAATCATATCCAAATTAACCAATCCTAATCGGATTCAATTAAGTAATCTCCACCATTATAAATATCTATTAGACTTATGGAATAAACTCTTCTTTCATATTTTTCTTCCCCAAACTCCTCTCTTTTTCGTCCAAAAATAGTTAAAATTCGTTATAAATTCAGCCTCATTTTCTAGTAGTTATGACGACTTAAAAGACGATATCTCCTATCTCCGGACTCCAAACGTGCTCCAGTTTTTTTTAGAACTATATCAAGGTTAGTTTTCTGAATATATAAATTATTTTAATAATTTATGAACTTATTTTTCCAGAAAATTCTAAAAGTGCCAGCTGTCCGAAATCAGACGCGTTTCCGTATTTTCGAGATTTTGGGAGATCCCGAATTCGGAATTACGAACCGTTTAAAGTTTCAGAAAGTTGACATGATAAACTTACATAAAATAATATTTATAGAATTTAACATGTAAGTTTAATCTACTGTAAAATTCATGCAACGTAGATGTAAATAGAAAATTACCAAAAACTGTCATTTGTGCGCCCTTGTGGCCATAACTCTTTACCGACTTGTGATTTTTTGAAACCGTCGATTCCAGAATTCATGTAGCACTAAAATCTATAGGATTTTACACACAAATTCAGGATTTGAGTTGGTTGACTTTTTGGTCAACGAATTGTCTCGATTTGCGTGCTACGGATCACAAATCCGTAAAGTTGACTTTCTTTGGACCAAAATTAGGGTTTAACAATAAAATCATATTATAATATGATTAAAATACTATTTTAGGTTATTTTATTTAGAGTTAAAATAGATTAAAATGGCAGAAACTATTCACCCAATTTTGTAACCTAACTTGTTTAATTTATGTGACGGGTAGATCGGACGACGCCTTGAGTTGGGACTTCATCCTTTTCAGACCAGGCAAGATATCTTCCAAATTGCTTGCAGTACTTTGCATGCTTATTATATTTTTATATATTCATTCATGTGTGTTTTCTTTCAGTCATAATTATATACTATATATATGTTGACACACACTTGACACATAGTATCATGGGAGGGGAGGACAATCAGTAGGCGTATGGGCTATAACCACTCTGGTAAACCGTAGTATCTAGCACGCACTACGGTAGTGTGTCACGCTGGTCACTACCCTCGAGGTATGTCGATTTCTGATGTCGCGTTGGTCGCTACCCTTGAGGTATGTCGATTTCTGATGTTCCTGACGTGTGTGTGAGTTGTGAGATTAGATAGAGTAGCATACCCATGCCCATACATCAAAAAGTTGTCCTCATTATGCATATTCATATAGATTGTCTTGTACACCGTACTTATATATTTTCTGTCTATTATGCATGTTTACTGTATTCAATTGGCATGCTTCTATGTATCTTATTACGTCCCTCTGAGGACCTGGTCCCTTTCCAGGTATAGACGATCATGACTATTTGCAGGAGCACCAATCAGGACGTGCTACTTATCTCTTTCGAGGAGGTCTTCTCTTCAAGTCTCATTGTTCATTAGATGTTCTTATGTGGTTTCTCTTATATTCTAGTTTGGGAGTGAATTTGTTTCCACCCGACTATCATTCTTTGATACTTCATATTGAGATTCAGTTATATAGTGGATTAGTTATTTATTTTTATTTGATTATGTGGATGAGATCTAGTTATGCCTTGTGACTTATGACATAAATCTATACCACTTGTTAATTATTGTTCATAATACAGCGTACGTATGTATTATGGTTTCCATATATTGGAGTTGTTATATACATACGGCTGGCATGCTTACGTATTCCTAGTCCTACGTATTTTGGGACTAGGGCGTGACATCAATTGATAACTTAGTTTGTAGACGAGGCATGGTCTTGGATAACTTGTGAACAAGAGATATCGTTCTACGAATGGTCGTCGGGGCACTAGGACCGCTTCGACCCAGGAAGAAAAATTTGCTAGTGTAGTCCTAGCATTGGATGGGTCCGTGCGTCCGCCAAAGGCTAGCTACCCGAAGCGGAATGGTAGATGACCCATCTCTCGTTCGAACAAGTGATGTGTTATGTATATTTAAACTGTGCAGACTAACTATGTCTTCGTGGCAGGAAAGGTCATGGTAGGTTTTGTACATGTGGTTCAGACGGTTCAGGTAAAGTCACCGAACGGTGGTACATTTTATTATGTCATTCCCTTTTATCATATATCAAGAATTGAACTAGGGTAAGATAGAAAGATCACATAATAATATTGCATGTTCACATGAATACGATGTCCATTTTGGTATGTTGGGTTAGTGTAAAACCCCTATTTTAAAAAAATTGTATTTATTATTTTTTTTATTAATTAATAATTTAATTATGGTAATTATGTGCTAAATAGGAGAAATAGATTTTTATTAATTTTTATTTTAGGTGTTCAGGCACTTAGAGGACTTATGGGACCATCAGGAATTTTTTTGGAATTTATTCCATGTAGGAGATCCCTTGAGCAGTTGCTAGCCTAACGGTGTGCATTATTCTAATCTATAAATTTTCTTATATGTGTATATATATATATATATATATATATATATATATATATATATATATATATATATATATATATATACAAATATATATATGTATATATATATATATTTAAGAAGAAAAGAAAAGAAAAGAAAAGAAAAAGAAGCATATAGAATAATATAATAATACTAATAACACTTGCTGCGAGACCCCATCCTTCAGCAACTTTTGCTTGCTCCCTAGGACCCGCCCCCTTCATTCTTTAGCAATTTGCTAAGCCCAGGGACCCGCCCCTTCAGCCCCATTGTATTAGCCCCTTCAGCCTTCAGCAAGCCTATTCGCTTCTTTTTTTTCATATGCGCGGCCGCTCCACATCCTCTCTCTCCCGATTATATAAAAATATATATATATATATATTTATCTTTCAAAAACCCTAACCTAAATCTCCAGACCCTCCTCTTCTCATCTAGAGCCGCCATCACAGCCAGAGAACCCCGTCAAGCCGTCCAAACCATCCCGACGACCCCGACCTCGCGCACTGCAGATTTCCACACGAGGCACCTTCACTCCGGAGTGGTTTCCCGTCGACTCGCTCAACCAAACGTCGTTCCGTCTTCACCGGTATGCTCACCCCTTAACCCTCTTCCATATTTGTATTATAGCCAATATCGAAAAACGTGTACCCCTAGGTGAAAAACAGCGTCCAAGTTGGCGCGAGCAGACCGAATTCTGGGATCGCAGAAAACTGCGGTGACCACCCATATTGCCGAGTTCGTATCTCCCACCACAGAGATCCGAATTCGGTGATTCTTTTTGATATGTGTAGAACACTTGACCTAGTTTATTTTCTGTCAAATAACCCTAGATTATTGGCTGCTGTGGACAGAATTAAATTCGTCACAAAACCGCGCGAACCTACTTTTTCTATATTTCCAAAAGTTGGAAAACGGAGCGCGCCCCGCCAAACGGGACCGCCCCGCTGTGTACCAAGTGTACCGAACGGTGCATGCAGCGTAACAGGACACGTGAAAATTCGTGGGGACTGATTCGGATGCGTGTGCACGCCGGAATCAGGCCGTATCCGCGGACACACTCCGTGTCGCAACTTTTGTGGAACTCGCGCGTATTTTATGTACGCTTGTCAGATTGCGACGAAACTTGTTCCACTGGACTCGTGGTAACGTGCTGGTCCTGTGACCCAATTTTCACGCAATTCTGAGACGGTTGACCAAATCGCCAATTGGCGGGCCCCACAGTTGACTTTTTGGACAAAATTATGTTCGGCCCATCGGAATCCACATTTGGACATACCGTTGGGTTTGTATTGACATTTAGAGTTGTTTGACCTATAGTTTGTCTCATTTAGAGACTATTACCTTTGGCACGCTTTTCGGTACAAAGTGGGCCACATGTGGACCCCACTTTTACCCGAAATTACCGTTTTGCCCCTGTGTCCAAATTGGACGAAAGGGAAGTGCTTTTTAGCTATTTTGCTTATTCTAGGAACATTAGTGATGTTTATTTCAGTATTCGGAGACGTTCATTCTGAGGCCGTAGCTTCTGACTCTTGGTGTTGACATTGGGACACTACATTTTGCAGCTTTCTTGCCAGGCAAGATACCTTGCCAAATTGTTTACAGTACTTTGCATGCTATTTATATTTCTGTTTATTTATTTCATTTTTGTATAGTTCTTGCATGTGTAGTTTTCCTCCAATCATTACTATGTATTAGATATGTTGACACACACATGGCACCTAGTATCATGAGAGGACAATCATTAGGCGTATGGGCTTTTAACCACTCTGGTAAACCGTAGTATATAGTTCGCACTACGGACGTGTGTCGCGCTGGTCGCTACCCCAGAGGTATGTCGATTTCTGTAGAGTCGCGCTGGTCGCTACCCAGAGGTATATCGATTTCTGATGTTCTAGACGGGTGTGTGAGTTGTGAGGCTTAGATCGAGTAGACTACCCTTGCCCATACGTCAAAAAGTTGTCCTCATTTGCATTCATATAGATTGTCTTGTACAGCGTACTTATTTATTTTCTAATTATATGCATGTTTACTGTATTCAAGTTGGCTCGTATTTTTTGTATCTTGTTACGTCCCTCTGAGGACCTGGTCCTCTGCCAGGTGTATCTGCTCTTGAGTATTTGCAGGAGTACGGGCCTGGACCTGACGCATTATTTTCTGTCGAGGAGATCTTACCTTCTGAGCATCGTTGATTATCTGGCGATGGATTCTTTTAGCTGATACACTTATGTCTTCACATTATTTTATATTGGAGATTTTACACTCCTCTCTCATTTTAGTTTTGGATATAGTCATTGGTAGTGGATTTGTCTCCACCCGACTATTATTTTAGATATTTCAGACTCCTTATTCTAGTTTAGTATTTCTTTTCTATGACTTATTGTGTGGATGAGATTAGCATATCTGTGACTTGTGACATTATATATACCACATGTGAGTTTATATTCATATTACAGCGTACGTATGGGTTATGGTTTCCATATATTGGAGTTGCCATATCCATGCGGCTGGCATGCTTACGTGTTCCTAGTCCTACGTATTTGGGACTGGGGCGTGACATGTTTTTGTGGTGGCCCATGCAGGTCGAGTTAGCCGTTTCGGTTATGTCACTGTACCGAGCGGGCCTGCACCTAGGATTAGAATTATAGATCTCATCCACACTTGACTATAACTTACCTTCCTTCCAACATGTCCTACTTAAGTTCTTGCATCCTGCTTGATTCATGTACTCTTCTTAATCCTTCGTCCATCTCTTGCAGAGAGATGAATTTGAATAACGGGCATGCCGCCACCGGGGACAACACGTCTCCAGGGGACAACGACCAACCACTAGGAGTGACCTCAACACCACCTCTTCTTCCCGGACCGGATGGACTGACTAGCAATCCAACTCCATCAACCCCTTCCATGATACCTAATGGGACTTTTCCATCTCCACTAGCACCACAAGATGGCCAAGCGCAGCTGTTCCAATTCTTTCAGATGATAATACAGGAACAGAGGCAGCAAGTAGCAGAGCAGAGGCTAGAATTTCTGGCAGCGCTTGAGAGAATGGCTGTACTAGCCCCTATTCCAACCCAGGCATTAGTTTCAGTACCACAAGCTCGGGTTGGTTCAGTCAAGGACTTTGTGCAGATGGGCCCTAAGCCATATAAGGGCAATGAAAGTCCAGAGGAGACCACAAACTGGATTGCCAATACCAAGAAGTTGTTAGAGGCATCACAATTACCTTCTGACCTATGGATGATAGGCATAAGGACTCAGTTAGAAGGCAACGCGCATCACTGGTGGGAATCAATGGAGCGCCAGTTGGGTACGCGCCAGACTTGGGAACAATTCTTGGAGTGCTTTGAGAGGAAGTACTTCCCGGATACTGTAAGGGACGCATTGTACGATCAGTTTCTCCATCTAGAGCAAGGGGACAAGAAGGTTGATGAGTATGACGCAGAGTTTAGCCGTCTCAGTAAGTATGGCACAGTCCTAATACCTAATGACTTGGAGAAGGCTAAGAGGTTTCACCGTGGGCTGACTCAGGAGCTCCAGCACTACACTAGCTCACAGTCCCGGATCTCTTATGCCGAGCTATTGACAGAGTCCAGGATCGAGGAGGCCATCAGCAAGGGAAACAGAATTCAACAGAGAAGTCACCAAGGACCAGTAAGGATACAGCAAAGAGGACCCATTCGACACCCTTTGACACGCCAGCAACCAAATAGTGTCGCACCATATCCAGCCAAGGGGCATCGTACTTGTAACTTTTGTGGTATACCAGGTCATATTCATAGAGATTATCGTCGTCGATTGGGATTGTGCATGGTATGTGGATCAAGTCACCATCAAGCTCGAGAATGTCGTCAACAGAACCCGGGGTCTATGGCATTAAAATCAGGAACACCGCATACACCCTCAAGTATAGAAGACCAAAGGGACCCACCACTGCTTCTATAGTCTGCACAAATGGAGGGGACTAGACCCCAGTTGATCAATCAAGGACAAGGCCAAGCACTCATTATGACAAGTATGGGAGAGCAGACACAGGAAGCCGTAGATACAGGTACGACCTTTTAGTTATAATTGTCTTTGCATACTCATAACCCCATTGTGACATAAGATCTTAGATGTATAAATAGATGTAGAATTATATATAGTAGTCTAGCAGTTCTAAGGATATATTTCTATTCTACCCAGATGGCATACACGCGATGCTAATGGATGACGTGAGTAACAGTAGTAGTATTCTCCCCTATTTTTATCTCGCCCTCTTGGGGTGACTCATCTTCTCCTTTTATATTAATTCCTTATCTCGTGCGTAACTCTTCCTATCATAGTCGTATCTTTCGTGCCATTATGAATTGTTTGATTCATATCAACCTCACCCCTATTTTGTTAGTTAAACATAAATGTATTAGTAATGCTTGATAACTAAGGATGAGTTCTTAATATGTATATGCACTATAGCAATATATGTATTCTTTATTAGTTTAACCCTTAAGTAGCACCATGCAGCATAGTAGAAATTGTTAGATCACTTGAGCTAGATCATGGCCCTAATAGTTAGTCAAGACCTTAAGTGTCTCCCTAAAAAAAAAACTTAGACTATGCCTAGGAAAGAGTTGAAGGCACTTGTTACGAACTGATGACTATGACAAATCGCCGGCGAGGTAGCGACAGTTGCCGCCAGACGATTTTGGTAGAGTAGTCGAATTACTTGCAGCCATACCGGCCAGGTGGCGTGGTAGTATTAGACTACAATACTTGACGGTTACGGGAAAAAGTCATAGTTATGAGATTCCAGACAGATATCCCAAGATTCTCGACCTAATAAGTATAATTGCCTTACAATCTAGATAATAGCTTCAAAGAAGGTGACCACTAGTAGAATTCTTGTAAGTTGGGTAGTGTAGACGAGTTAGAGGATGATAGAATAGTGTATGGACAATAGATGAGGAAGTGTTAGAATGGCAGACCATGAGTTTTAGGACTCCTGCTAGATACCAATGTAGTGTAATAGTTATAGTTATCATTAGGAATATGGGTTAGTGTCAATTTCGAGGACGAAATTTTTGTAAGTTGGGTAGAATGTAAAACCCCTATTTTAAGAAAAATATATTTTTTTATTAATTAATAATTTAATTATGGTAATTATGTGCTAAATAGGAGAAATAGATTTTTATTAATTTTTATTTTAGGTGTTCGGGCACTTAGAGGACTTATGGGACCATCAGGAATTTTTTTGGAATTTATTCCATGTAGGAGATCCCTTGAGCAGTTGCTAGCCTAACGGTGTGCATTATTCTAATCTATAAATTTTCTTATGTGTGTATATATATATATATATATATATATATATATATATATATATATACATACAAATATATATATGTATATATATATATTTAAGAAGAAAAGAAAAGAAAAGAAAAGAAAAAGAAGCATATAGAATAATATAATAATACTAATAACACTTGCTGCGAGACCCCATCCTTCAGCAACTTTTGCTTGCTCCCTAGGACCCGCCCCCTTCATTCTTTAGCAATTTGCTAAGCCCAGGGACCCGCCCCTTCAGCCCCATTGCATTAGCCCCTTCAGCCTTCAGCAAGCCTATTCGCTTCTTCTTTTTCATATGTGCGCCGCTCCACATCCTCTCTCTCCCGATTATATAAATATATATATATATATATATATATATATATATATATATATATATATATATATATATATTTATCTTTCAAAAACCCTAACCTAAATCTCCAGACCCTCCTCTTCTCATCTAGAGCCGCCACCGCAGCCAGAGAACCCCGTCAAGCCGTCCAAACCATCCCGACGACCCCGACCTCGCGCACTGCAGATTTCCACACGAGGCACCTTCGCTCCGGAGTGGTTTCCCGTCGACTCGCTCAACCAAACGCCGTTCCGTCTTCACCGGTATGCTCATCCCTTAACCCTCTTCCATATTTGTATTATAGCCAACCTCAAAAAACGTGTACCCCTAGGTGAAAAACAGCGTCCAAGTTGGCGCGAGCAGACCGAATTCTGGGATCGCAGAAAACTGCGGTGACCACCCATATTGCCGAGTTCGTATCTCCCACCACAGAGATCCGAATTCGGTGATTATTTTTCATATGTGTAGAACACTTGACCTAGTTTATTTTCTGTTAAATAACCCTAGATTATTAGCTGCTGTGGACAGAATTAAATTCGTCACAAAACCGCGCGAACCCACTTTTTCCAGATTTCCAAAAGTTGGAAAACGGAGCGCGCCCCGCCAAACGGGACCGCCCCGCCGTGTACCAAGTGTACCGAACGATGCATGCAGCGTAACCGGATACGTGAAAATTTGTGGGGACTGATTCGGACGCGTGTGCACGCCGGAATCAGGTCGTATCAGCGGACACACTCCGTGTCGCAACTTTTGTGGAACTCGCGCGTATTTTATGCACGCTTGTCAGATTGCGACGAAACTTGTTCCACTGGACTCGTGGTAACGCGCTGGTCCTGTGACCCAATTTTCACACAATTCTGAGACGGTTGACCAAATCGCCAATTGGCGGGCCCCACGGTTGACTTTTTGGACAAAATTGTGTTTGGCCCATCGGAATCCACATTTGGACATACCGTTGGGTTCGTATTGACATTTAGAGTTGTTTGACCTATAGTTTGTCCCATTTAGAGACTGTTACCCTTGGCACGCTTTTCGGTGCAAAGTGGGCCACATGTAGACCCCACTTTTACCCGAAATTACCGTTTTGCCCCTGTGTCCAAATTGGACGAAAGGGAAGTGCTTTTTAGCTATTTTGCTTATTCTGGGAACGTTGGTGATGTTTATTTCAGCATCCGGAGACGTTCATTCTGAGGCCGTAGCTTCTGACTCTTGGTGTTGACATTGGGACACTACATTTTGTAGCTTTCTTGCCAGGCAAGATACCTTGCCAAATTATTTACAGTACTTTGCATGCTATTTATATTTCTGTTTATTTATTTCATTTTTGTATAGTTCTTGCATGTGTAGTTTTCCTCCAATCATTACTATGTATTAGATATGTTGACACACACATGGCACCTAGTATCATGAGAGGACAATCATTAGGCGTATGGGCTTTTAACCACTCTGGTAAACCGTAGTATATAGTTCGCACTATGGGCGTGTGTCGCGCTGGTCGCTACCCCAGAGGTATGTCGATTTTTGTAGAGTCGCGCTGGTCGCTACCCCAGAGGTATGTCGATTTCTGATGTTCTAGACGGGTGTGTGAGTTGTGAGGCTTAGATCGAGTAGACTACCCTTGCCCATACGTCGAAAAGTTGTCCTCATTTGCATTCATATAGATTGTCTTGTACAGCGTACTTATTTATTTTCAAATTATATGCATGTTTACTGTATTCAAGTTGGCTCGTATTTTTTGTATCTTGTTACGTCCCTCTGAGGACCTGGTCCTCTGCCAGGTGTATCTGCTCTTGAGTATTTGCAGGAGTACGGGCCTGGACCTGACGCATTATTTTCTGTCGAGGAGATCTTACCTTCTGAGCATCGTTGATTATCTGGCGATGGATTCTTTTAGCTGATACACTTCTGTCTTCACATTATTTTATATTGGAGATTTTACACTCCTCTCTCATTTTAGTTTTGGATATAGTCATTGGTAGTGGATTTGTCTCCACCCGACTATTATTTTAGATATTTCAGACTCCTTATTCTAGTTTAGTATTTCTTTTCTATGACTTGTTGTGTGGATGAGATTAGCATATCTGTGACTTGTGACATTATATATACCACATGTGAGTTTATATTCATATTACAGCGTACGTATGGGTTATGGTTTCCATATATTGGAGTTGCCATATCCATGCGGCTGGCATGCTTAGGTGT
This sequence comes from Iris macrosiphon, assembly GCA_036927795.1. Classification (NCBI taxonomy): domain Eukaryota; kingdom Viridiplantae; phylum Streptophyta; class Magnoliopsida; order Asparagales; family Iridaceae; genus Iris; species Iris macrosiphon. The sequence goes on along the minus strand of JAYESA010000001.1, from coordinate 36,346,807 downwards.
TCCTAGTCCTACGTATTTGGGACTGGGGCGTGACATGTTTTTGTGGTGGCCCATGCAGGTCGAGTTAGCCGTTTCGGTTATGTCACTGTACCGAGCGGGCCTGCACCTAGGATTAGAATTATAGATCTCATCCACACTTGACTATAACTTACCTTCCTTCCAACATGTCCTACTTAAGTTCTTGCATCCTGCTTGATTCATGTACTCTTCTTAATCCTTCGTCCATCCTTCCAACATGTCCTACTTAAGTTCTTGCATCCTACTTAAGTTGTTGAAAAATATGCTGAGAGGATCTACACAGCATCTTGATGCAGAGCAACGTAAACAGAGGCCTCCAGAGCCATCGAACGTGAAACAGAGCTTTTTCTGCCAAACACAGCGTGAAATATGAGCTCAAAGGACCATCCGCGTAAGTGCAGTACGTCCAGGCCGTTTCAGCGTAAACAGAGTTCTTCATCGCCTCCATGGCGTAAAACTCAGCCGCTCTCAAAGCAGCATTAAAGCGTACGAGGAACGCTTCGTCTTCCCCGAAATGAACCTGTCAAAGTCACGCAGTGAACCTGACCTCTGACTCCTGACAAAAAGTGCTGCACGGCTACCCAGACGATGGCTGGAAACGATGGCAGACCCCTCGGGACGCGCCCCACAGTATGATGGCAGATCTTCGCATTTAATGCAGAGGATTTGGTTAAGATATCACCGAACCATCGTTTACTGAAGTCCCCTCAGCATAAACCGCTCTTTCGCATACAAGAGAATACGCTGTCCTGTTTTACACAGGCAAACATGAGCTGTTTTACATCCCGCAGTAGACAAACCGCCTGCCACGTCAAAAGTTGCACTTCGAACGGGGCTCGAGGCACGTCTCTACGTCTAATTGCACAGAGCGGTGACAGTTTCCCTCGAGACACATCTCTGCGACGGATGCACAGAAGGGCTGCAGACCTTCAAAATACGTCTTCGCATTTAATGCACAGGATGATGGCAAATCTCTGTAGAAGATTTGATTATATCTTCGAAAGCCGTAATTCCGGCTAAGACGTCCACATCAGCACTTCGGCACGGTACGCAGTGGCTTCTATGCACATTCAGGATCAGTGCTCACATGGCTTCCAACGCTCTCTCAGTCTCTACGACCATTCGGCTTCTATGCCTGTTCGGCTTCCATGCCCATTCGGCTTCTATGCCTGTTCGGCTTCCATGCCTGTTCGACTTCCATGCCTGTTCGGCTCCTATGCCTATTCGGCTTCTACGCCTGTTCGGCTTCTATGCCTATTTTGGCTTCTACGCCAGGGTGACAGTCATTTGGCTTCTACGCCAACCTCTTCTACACGAGGGATACCTACCTACGTGGCTTCTACGCCGTGATCTTCGCAGCATATATACGCGTTTTGTCCCCTTAGTTGGACACGCGTCACATGCTCACTCAAAAGGTCATTTATACGTAGGCATTGGTTATTTTAACCGTTGTGTAAAAGGGTATTGTACTGTCCACTCCTTGGTTTTCACACCAACAGAGTAGTCACTGTCACCAAAACTCTATAAATAGAGACCCCTATCAATGGGGAACAAGGTCGAAAAACTTCAAACTGGAAGATCAAGCAAGGTCGGAACTTTGAAGGAAGGATCGAACGTCGGAGAGAGAGAGAGAGAGAGAGAGAGAGAGAGAGAAGAACCCGGAGCTCAGGCAAAGAGCAGGGATCGACGACTTTGGCATCGTGCATCCACCCTCCTTTGCAACCTTCGAAGCTGCTATCTGTCTTCCACGGCACTTCTTCAACATCGTGTGGTCCAAGGGCTAAAGTGATCGACTCAAGATCAGACACCTATAGCAATTTATACTCAGATTAAATAAATTGTACTCCCACATCCTCGTATAGGATTACATTGTACAAGTTTGTTTGTAAACAAAAGGGCGCGGGTTTCGTATAAGCCCCGTCATTGAAATACACTTTCATTCTTTCGTTTAAAACCACAAACAAGATAGCGACTCTGCTGGGGACGTCTTTCTCTTCTGACGAGGAAGTAATTGCTCAACACGATACGGTATCCATGGGAACCGTGAAGAAGACACTGGTCGTCCATTTCGACCAGTCAGCCTACGAAGACATGCTTCGAACCGGGGGTAGCTCTCACCCTCTCTGAGTCCAAGACAACAGGAAACTGCGCAATGTGTGGATGCCCAAGACATCCTCTACTATTCCTGTGGACTCTCCGATCTCTCCGATCTCTTCGACCAATGAGGTTGTAGCATTGCTCCCTCCGTGCCCCGCACGTAAAATTCAGTCTCCCGCTACGCGCGGTACAGACAAAACTTCGGGCAAAGCCTCAGCGCTAACCCAAGAGTATCCACTGTGCTTTACGCACAGAAATCAGTCTCCCGCTACGCGCGGTGCAGGCAAAACTTCCGGCAAAGCCTCAGCGCTAGCCCAGAAGAATCCTCTGCGCTCTACGCGTAGAAACCAGTCTCCCGCTACGCGCGGTACAGACAAAACTTCTGATGGTGCCTCGACGCCAAATCGGAAGTACAGATCACGCTCCACGCACAAGACAATATCTGACCTCTACGGCAGACCAGATGAGCGCTGTGATCTCCGCAAGGGAAGGCAAGCGGGCAAGTACTCAATCTCTCGGCCCTTACGCCAGCGAGGGAATGATCTGCATACCCTCCGGATTATGCGAGAAGATGGTGGCCGACTGAGGGCCTCTCCAGCTTTACGCCAGTCTGGGCGAATCTCCGAATTACGCCAAGCAAAGTCCCTCGGCGTAAAACAAGCCCAGGTTGCGGGAAGACGTCCTCCCAGGGGATTATCCGCCACCCAGATGGCCAACCTATTGGTGCCTAGCATCCGCACACCCACTAATGGGAACAAAAGAAACGAGCCTTCGTCTACTCCTCCTGACCTGCGCAAATATCTAATCCAGAAGCGTAAAGAGAGGGGACCTTCCTATATGTCTACTACGCCTCCTAGCGAGCACTGTTGTAATAGTCATAAGGTCGTGATTAACTGCTGCTGTTCTAAAGCAAAGCGATCGGTTTTCGACCGGTTGAGCTACTCTCTGTCTTTCCAGGAAGAGGAACCCGCGCATGCATCTGTGAACATGGCTTCACACATACGTAGAGGAGGGTCGAGCTCAAGACGTCATCCCTCCAGGCCCCCGAGCCAAAGGAGGTTCGATGAGCTCCTCAGCAATACTGAAGCCGGGGTGTTCCAAAACACTCGCGCAAGATCACGACAACCAGCTTCGTCCTCTTCTGATTCCGACGCTGGGGGTCGCCAAGCCCCCGAATCAGAGGTAGAAAGTGTAGAGTCGACTTCTGCAGCGACCTATACTAATCCTTCAATGACGCCCAGGGAGATGGGAGTTTATGCCGTTGAAGATGAACGCGAGGAAGCTTCGCCGTCGGGGAACGCGGAACAACGCATCACCACACTGGAGACTTCTCTGAAATAAATGCAATCCATGATGGAGAACATGTACCAGATGATGCTAACTCAGCACGCAACCGCCATGGCTCAAGCATCGGCCCCGCCAACTCAGATACGAGTGGGGGTGGACTTACCACCATCCAATCCGAGCCAAGAGCCTGCGCTAGATCAGGAGTCGGCAGTTCCTCCGCTTCCTCACTCGGAGAATGTGTTACCTCCCGCTGGAGTTACAATACAACCAACTCCGCACCACTCCGTAGTCCCGCTTCCGACTGAAGATCCGATGCGGGCAGTACGGGAGTTGAAAGCCCAGTTCGACGCCTTGAAGCACAAAGATCAGCTCAAGAAACTGGGAATCAATCAGCCTTACCCAGCTATCTGGGAAGAGGTCCCTTTTCCTCCGAAGTACAAACCTCAAACTATGGCTCTGTTCGAGGGAAAAATATCACCAAGCCAGTACATGAACTATTTCAGTATGATAACGGTGTTGATACAAGGGAACGACGCCCTCCTCACTCGGGTGTTCAAAGGCTGTCTCTCGGGAGTAGCCTATCAGTGGTACCGTAGCTTGGCGGACAACTGCATTATTTCCTTCGAGGACTTCAGAACTTTATTCTTCATGCGATTCTACGAGGGAGGAATGGACATGTCTATGTCCTCTCTCATCGAAGTCAAACAGAAGGAAAAGGAGGACGTTCGCTTCTTCATCGAACGTTTTTGTCAGGCCACCTTACATATGCCTCCAGGAGTTCCAGACTCTGCATTGGTAGACATTTGCAGGAAGAACCTCCTTCCCGTGGTCTCGGTGTTCACAGGACCATATCAGTTCCATGATTGGCCCTCGTTCATCATCTCGGCCGTAGCCGCCGAAGACAACAGTCGCAAGGCGCGCGACAATGGCATCATGATCTCCGCCTCTGAGAAAGGCAAGAGGTCATCTCCTAGCAGCGACCATCCTCGTGGTCCCAAAGGGAAAGAGGCTCTGGCAATCAATACGTCCAGACCAAAGATTGCGGCAACCGCGCAAACGAGACCCGGGACTGCCAGGCCCGTCGAAGTCTACTCTTTCGACGATGACGATATCCCAAGTATATTCGAATGTCTCGTCAAAAGCGGCAAAATCACCCTTCCGGAGCTGAGGCGGCCCCAAGAAGTCGGCAGTACTAGCGACCCCAAATACTGCATCTTCCACAGATATGTGCACCACCCGACAAAGGCGTGTTACGTACTGAAGAGGAAGATCTAGGGGTTGATCGACGCTAAAGCCATCACTCTGCACAACACTGAGAAGACGGTCACGGCCAACATGATCTCTCTACAGTTTGGCAATCTGCCTCCCCAAGAGATCCTGAATGGTGTTTCACCTATTTCCTGGACAACGATGAACATCATCAATCTCCCTCCAGCTAGGGGTCAAAATCACGACCTGGTACCCCTAACCACTCGGCGGGGCGAGATCATGTGGGTTCACCCAGATCTGGTGTAAGAGCTCGAGGAGGACACTAATGCTACTAGGGCTGCATCCAAAAAGAGCTCCAAATGCAAACTATGCCATATGGTTGCAACTTCTTCGCCATCAGATGAAGACGAAGTACTAGCTGCGACCCGTTCAGGGAGAGCTTACCTCAACGACCATGGAGCAAGTCAGGAAGGTGCACCGGCAGATGCTCCAGCGACCAAGCCTTCAGAGCAAGGTCCCGTCACACCAGATATTGTAGCGCCCCGTTCTCCCGGTGCGGAGAGCGCGGTTAAGAAACACAAGACGGTATCGTTCGATCGGGATAGATTGAATTAAGAACTCGTCCTCGTTATGGATTTGTTTCTTCGGAATCGATTCCCATATTCAGTGGACCGTGCCCCCGGGATCGACTTAGCGGCAGAGTCAGGAGGGACCTCTCCGTTGCTATCTTTTATTGCCTCGGTTTTCAATGTCGTTTGTTGCTTTCGTGCTTTAAATTGGTTTTGGGATTTGCTTGTTTTTCTTGAACAGTTTCGATGGTTTTCATTGTTTTTGTTTATTGAACTGCACTTCTATTCCGAGATTGGAAAGAGAGGAAGAGGTATTAATCGAGCTGTTCGTGTGCAGGTGAATGAGCAGTAGGCGGCTTATGAGCGGAGTCGTGATAGCGCCTCTTTCCTTCTCCCTTCCGAAATCTAAGTGAGTGGCTACCAACCCGATTAGCTAGTCCTGCTTCCAAGCTTCATACCCTAAAAGCTTGAACTCTTCTTTGCCCCGATCAAACGATACCAAGTAATAATAAAAGAAACCAAGATAAAAGAGAATAGACTTGGTTCATTATGCTTGTCAATAACTTCATGAACGGATACTGAACTGCATGCTTGTTCGTTTGGGAATAAATCATGAATTGTTGCTTGTCTTGTACATACTTGTCTCGTACTCGTGTTGCCTGAAGTGCATGAATGTTTAACACTGTTATATGTCCCGTACTCGTGTTGCCTGAAGTGCATAAATGTGAACAATGTTATATGTCTCGTACTCGTGTTGCCTGAAGTGCATAAATTTTAAACAATGCAAATCTTATACCATCATTGCATTCTATCGTGGCTTAATTTTAATTTCGAGGACGAAATTTTTATAAGTTGGGTAGAATGTAAAACCCCCTTCCTAGAAAATCGTAAATACATTTTTTATTTATTAATTATTAATTAAATTATAGTAATTAGGTCCAAATAGGAGAAATAGATTTTTAATAATTTTTATGTTAGGTGTTCGGGCACTTAGAGGACTTATGGGACCTTCAGAAATTTTTCGAAATTTATTTCATGTAGGAGACCCCTTGAGCAGTTGCTAGCCTAACGATGTGCAATACCCTATTATATAAATTTTCTTATGAGTATATATATATATATATGTATATATATTTTATAAAAAAAAAAAGAAATAAAAAGAATTAATACAATAATAACTAAGTATAAAATAATAATAGTAATAAAGTTAGCTACTTGCTTCTTAGTTGAGTCTTAGCAATTGCTAAAGACTTCCAAACGAAACTTGCAGCCAACTTACATGTAGCACTCCTTAGCAAATTCTACCCGAGCCATCAGCAGCTTTGCATGCAATGAACCGCCCATTTTAATCCACTTCACCCGGCCTTCAGCGGATAGTCACCCGCGGATCCAACTTCCCCTCTCTCTCTCAATTAATAATATATATATATAATAGCTCTCTAAAACCCTAACCTAAAACTCCAGACTTTCTCTTCCCATCTAGAGCCGTCACCGCAGCCAGAGAAGCCTTCCCAAGCCATGCAACCATCCCGTCGACGCCGACATCGCGAACTGCAGTTTCCCACTCGAGGCACCTTCGCTCCGGCGTGTTTTTCCGTTGACTCGCTCATCCAAACGTTGTTCCGTTTTCATAGGTATGATCTTCCCTCAACCCTCTCCAGTATTTGTTTTATAGTCAACCTCGGAAAACGTGTGCCCCTAGGTGAAAAACAGCGCCCAAGTCAGCGCGAACAGACAGAATTCTGCAATCGCAGAATTCCAGATTGACCACCCATATTGTCGAGTTCGTATCTCCCACCACAGAGATCCGAATTTGATGATTCTTTTTTATACCTGTAGATTACATGACCTAGTTTATTTTCTGTATAATAACTTTGTGCTATTAGTTGCTGTGGACAAAAATATATTCGTCACAAAACTGCGCGCACCCACTTTTTTCGGTTTTCCAAAAGTTGGAGATCGGAGCGCGCCCCGCCAAACGGGACCGCCCCGCCGTGTGCCAAGTGTACCAAATGGTGCACACAGCATAACGGGACACGTGAAAATTCGTGGGGACTGATTCGGACGCGTGAGCGCGCCGGAATCAGGCCGTATCCGCGGACACATTTTGTGTCGCCACTTTTGTGGAACTCGCGAGTATTTTGTGCACGCTTGTCAGATTGTGACGAAACTTGCGCCACTGGACTCGTGGTAACGCGCTGGTCCTGTGACTCAATTTTCACGCACTTCTGAGACGGTTGACCAGATCGCCAATTGGCGGGCGCCACAGTTGACTTTTTGGACCAAATTTTGTTCGGCTCATCGGAATCCAAATTTGGACATACCGTTGGGTTTGTATTAACATCTAGAGTTGTTTGACCCATAGTTTGTCCCATTTAGAGACTGTTACCCTTGGCACGCTTTTCGGTGCAAAGTGGGCCACACGTGGACCCCACTTTTGCCCGAAATTACGGTTTTGCCCCTGTGTCCAAATTGGACGAAAGGGAAGTGCTTTCTAGCTATTTTGCTTATTTTGGGAATGTTGGCGATATCTATTTCAGCATCCGGAGACATTTGTTCTGAGGCCATAGCTTCTGGTCCTGTGTATTGGATATCTGGACGTGACATTTTGCAGCTTCTTGCCAGGCAAGTATACCTTGCCATTGTACTGTTATTCATGTTCCATATGTTGCATGCATCTTTATTTTCTGTCTTTAGTTCATATATTTTAACTGTTATATAAAATGTGCGCGACAGTGTCGTCGCGATATGTTTTTATTTATGTATTTTCATTGACCTTGTTCATGAGACTACCCCATTATCATGTAGCATCATTAGGTTCATTGGCCGGAACACAGTTGTTACACGAGTGTGAGTCTCATATAGAGATCACGGACTTGCGTGCAGGGTTGGCCTCCTGTACGTGTGGGCCGTGCGTTAGGAATAATTGCTGTTAGAAACTTTGCATGCTAGAAGACTTAGCAGTTATTAGAGGTCTATGGACATAGCCTATTGTAGTACGGTGGTCCCATCCTTGTCCTTGTTTGGTTGCAGGATTGGACTAGGGTACTAAGGATAGGCTATGGACCAAATCGTGTCATGGATGTGACATGCTTAGAGCATGGGGTGGGGAGAACAACAAGTATCACATTTGAGCTCCTTTACACTTTCTTTCTGTCACCCGGAAGCTCCGCTGGAGATACGGGCGGTGATGACCCCTATACTACTTGGCGGGCCTCTGCCGTTCAAAAGACGACATGCCTTTGAGGCCCCTGGTTCTCCGAGAGAGTCATGCCAATCCCAGTTCTCAGCCAGATAGCTCACTTGTGGGAAAGTTGTTCTTAACTGCATTCACTTTAGACGGTTAGGCGACCCCATTGGATATTTATTTTAGTACTTTATTGGCATGTGTTTAAGTATACTTGTTATGTCTCTCTGAGGACCTGGTCCGCTGCCAGGTGTACCTGTTTCTGAGTATTTGCAGGAGCGCAGATTGGAAGGATATAGATGCTCCGTGGATGTCTTCTCTTCGAGCCGTGATTGGTAGCTGGTACTTATATTGTTTGAGTGAGTTATACTTATATTGTATTTACTTTTCCCATTTGAGTTGGTAGTGGATTTGTTTCCACCCAACTATCATCTTTAGATACTTCTCGTTGAGATCTAGATTCATAGATACTGGTTATTTCTTTCTATATGATTTTGGTGGATGAGATTTAGATTTTAACCTGTGACTTGTATTTCATTTTATACCACTTGTGGATTTTATATTCATATTACAGCGTACGTATGGATTTGGTTTCCATATATTGGAGTTGCCATATCTATGCGGCTGGCATGCTTACGTGTCCTAGTCCTACGTATTTTTGGGACTGGGGCGTGACATGTTTTTGTGGTGGCCCATGCAGGTCTAGAGCATATTGTCTCGGTTACGTTACTGTACCGAACACGCCTGCACCTAGGACTAGAGTATAGGATCTCATCCATAATTGACTATGATTCATCTTCCTCCTCTCTGTTCTATTCGAACAATTATATCCTGCTTGATTCATGTACTTCCCTTATAAGTTCCTTGAGTATATATAGCCTTCTGCTAGAATATAGGAACCCCTGTTATTAGGATGATAATTAGAGTAGCACACCTATTAAGAATACAACGAGATTATAGATACACCACTAAGTTTAGAAAATCTAGTGAACCTAGAATTCCTTATCTATAGATTGGTATACCATTACCCCTTGATGTATTAAGAAGACTTGAGTAGTATAGACACTACTCGAGATAGTTAGAAGTTTTACCATAATGTTTGACCCTAGTATTGAGGAACCAATGGAGAACCAATATTGAACATTAGGACTGAACCTAACCTTCATAATTGGATAGTATTAGAGAATTATAAACTTAGATCATTGTCTTATTATTAGTAGACAACACCTTAGGAAGCCTAGAGGAATGTAATCAACACTTCTCCCTTGATCATACCTCAAACACAGAGACTAATACCCCACTCCCCTTAGAGAACCATGATGCTATCTAGAGCCCTCTATCTTTATTTTATTTGTTTCCCTGCGACCATAGCGCTCGCTATTTTGCGACAGCTAATTAAGTTTCTTCTCTTCATCTTTCAACTCGTGCCATCTGACACTTCGGGTAGTAGGCCAAGTAAATTTATTCTTTGTTAAGGGCTCACAGTTTACTAGGATTATAGTTGTAGCCTTGAGTGTGAATTTTTATGCTTGATAGTTAGAACTTGATAAGTTTAAGTTGTTTTGTAGATTGTGACCAATGATTAACCCTTAGTTTTTAAATCATGTAATTTGTACCCTCACCTCGATACAAGTTAGACCCTTCCTCCTTGACGGCCAGTAACTCTTCTATCCTTACTATTGACACATGTACTATGAGCACTATGATTAAGACTTAAGGTGACCCTTACCTATAAAATGTAATAGGAGACCCTAATAAGTACCAAGATTTTTCCTCATATACCCTAATAAAGAGTTTCTATTTTATTTACATGTGCAAGATTATTGTGTAGGACCCTCTTAAGACTATCACCGTATTAGTTTAATTCTTTTAAGTTGGGTAGTATACCTCACCACCTAGTATCACGCAGTCCTCTTAAACCCATTGGTGAAGTATAACCAAATGACACCGACTTTAGACTTGCATAAGGAGATAACATTAATTGTATGCTAGCTGTAGACGACAGTATTAATTCAGACGGTAGAATTTAGAGGTTCATGCCCTATTCTGTCGACTAGCGACTTAGACAAGGAGGTTGTATGATAACTGTAGAGATTGTAGAGTCTTTTGTTATTGTTGCTTATGTTGTTTTGGTTTTGCAACTTGAATTATTTGTAACTTCTCTCATCATAATCCAGCGTATCTATAATCTTTGTACTACCTTGACTTATGCTGCTATTATAGCCTAGTTTTGTAAGCTTATTCTTTATCGAGCTTGTTCATGACATGTATTATTGGAGTACTACACTAATACATATCAGAATCAGTGTATTACGGTCTGATCAACCATAGTGCGCTTGGTTCTCCCTTCGCATAACTACTTTACGTGGATTGGGATAAAATTTGCTTAGTTTCTTAGACAAATATACTTGCCCTAGACATGTCTGATATCTCGTATCAGTTACATAACTGTACTGATACGAGCATGTGCATAAGAAATTACCAAAATAGGATTTCAATCCACAACTGCTTTGACAATTCCCAATTGAATTCTTTAAACGCCTTGATCCCAATACTTCTATTCTATTACGCTGCCCTTGAACTCTTTATTATTGATCTTCGTCTTCCCCTATTTCGGAAAGACGAAACCTCGTGCTGGGTATAAAGTTTGATACACAGAGAGTACTAGACATACCCCATAGGCCGATCACATACTTGAGGATTATTCTTTCGTAATTAAGGACATATCATATGTGATATGGTCGGCGTTAAAGTTTCGAGGATTGAATGACATGAGTAAATAAATTAAGGAATATTTTCTTAAGGTATATAGCCTTATGTGATAGATGGGTAAATTCTAAGTTGGGTAGTAGTGCATTGTCAACTCGAGAGAAATTTCTTTTAGATTGGGATTGAGTAAGATTAAATTGGGAGAGGTTCAAGCCATTTTAATTTTGAGAATTTTAGAAGAATGGCTAAGATGATGAGGATTAATGAATTGATATTGAGGACCCAATATTTATACCTTAAGTGCATGAGTTAAGTTTTTGAACAATGAAGGTAGAATCACCAACTTGAATTTAGAGGATAAATATAGAATTTCAGACTTGAATATTGGTGGACTGCATTTAAATTATTTTTTCAATTTGGTGAATTGAATTAAGAATTAAAAGTTTGGCTGGACGACCTATTTAAAATAATGAGGATGTGAATGGAATTTAAAGAGTTGAGGCATACAAAATTTTATAAGTGAAAATGGGAATATATTGGACTCAAACCACTTCTAAAGGAGATTATGATAGTTAGAGATCGTGAGGTAAAAGTTATATGCGTATGTAAATCTTGGAGATGTTATGTGGATAATTTGAAACAAGGAGAGAAGAGATAACCATAGGTTAAATTTTGATTGGAGCAGTGGTCATCTTAACCTAGAAGTGATTGCAATGGATATGATTAGGATTTTAGTTATCGCAAGAAGATTGCGACTGACTTGCCTTATTGTACATAAAGGATTAACCGATTCTGCCTTATTTCAATTTTGAGGACGACATTGTTTTAAGTTCGACAGATTGTAAAACCCCTCACCTAAGAATTTGACCTACTTGGCTTAGATAGTGAGACTGAGGCTAGCGAATCCACTTAGAAATAGAACACGGTATTTTTATTTAGTTTACAACATGATCTCACTTGACACGCCTTACCGTGCTCCGATAATTGGAGCACTATACTAGCCACTGCCTTCCTACAAATTCTACACCCTTATCCTAGACATGCCCATCATCCAATTCCCATCTTTGTGCAATTTTCCAATTGTTGGACGCTTTTATGCAATAGAGCATTTATGTGTCCACACCATTGGACATGACACATGAAGAAACCTATTTTTCGCTCATATGGATTTTCCATGATTTTTTCGGGATGTGCAACGTGCAACGTGCAACATCGCCCACCCCTTCAAACCTAGCCTTGCATTTTAAACAATGCAAATCTTATACCATCATTGCATTCTATCGTGGCTTAATTTTAATTTCGAGGACGAAATTTTTATAAGTTGGGTAGAATATAAAACCCCCTTCCTAGAAAATCGTAAATACATTTTTTATTTATTAATTATTAATTAAATTATAGTAATTAGGTCCAAATAGGAGAAATAGATTTTTAATAATTTTTATGTTAGGTGTTCGGGCACTTAGAGGACTTATTGGACCTTCAGGAATTTTTCGGAATTTATTTCATGTAGGAGACCCCTTGAGCAGTTGCTAGCCTAACGATGTGCAATACCCTATTATATAAATTTTCTTATGAGTATATATATATATATATATATATGTATATACAAATATATATATATATATGTATATATATTTTATAAAAAAAAAAGAAAAGAAATGAAAAGAATTAATATAATAATAACTAAGTATAAAATAATAATAGTAATAAAGTTAGCTACTTGCTTCTTAGTTGAGTCTTAGCAATTGCTAAAGACTTCCAAACGAAACTTGCAGCCAACTTACATGTAGCACTCCTTAGCAAATTCTACCCGAGCCATCAGCAGCTTTGCATGCAATGAACCGCCCATTTTAATCCACTTCACCCGGCCTTCAGCGGATAGTCACCCGCGGATCCAACTTCCCCTCTCTCTCTCAATTAATAATATATATATATAATAGCTCTCTAAAACCCTAACCTAAAACTCCAGACTTCCTCTTCCCATCTAGAGCCGTCACCGCAGCCAGAGAAGCCTTCCCAAGCCATCCAACCATCCCGTCGACGCCGACATCGCGAACTGCAGTTTCCCACTCGAGGCACCTTCGCTCCGGCGTGTTTTTCCGTTGACTCGCTCATCCAAACGTTGTTCCGTTTTCATAGGTATGATCTTCCCTCAACCCTCTCCAGTATTTGTTTTATAGTCAACCTCGGAAAACGTGTGCCCCTAGGTGAAAAACAGCGCCCAAGTCAGCGCGAACAGACAGAATTCTGCAATCGCAGAATTCCAGATTGACCACCCATATTGTCGAGTTCGTATCTCCCACCACAGAGATCCGAATTCGATGATTCTTTTTGATACCTGTAGATTACATGACCTAGTTTATTTTCTGTATAATAACTTTGTGCTATTAGTTGCTGTGGACAAAAATATATTCGTCACAAAACTGCACGCACCCACTTTTTTCGGTTTTCCAAAAGTTGGAGATCGGAGCGCGCCCCGCCAAACGGGACCGCCCCGCCGTGTGCCAAGTGTACCAAATGGTGCACACAGCATAACGGGACACGTAAAAATTCGTGGGGACTGATTCGGACGCGTGAGCGCGCCGGAATCAGGCCGTATCCGCGGACACATTTTGTGTCACCACTTTTGTGGAACTCGCGAGTATTTTGTGCACGCTTGTCAGATTGTGACGAAACTTGCGCCACTGGACTCGTGGTAACGCGCTGGTCCTGTGACTCAATTTTCACGCACTTCTGAGATGGTTGACCAGATCGCCAATTGGCGGGCGCCACAGTTGACTTTTTGGACCAAATTTTGTTCGGCTCATCGGAATCCAAATTTGGACATACCGTTGGGTTTGTATTGACATCTAGAGTTGTTTGACCCATAGTTTGTCCCATTTAGAGACTGTTACCCTCGGCACGCTTTTCGGTGCAAAGTGGGCCACACGTGGACCCCACTTTTGCCCGAAATTACGATTTTGCCCCTGTGTCCAAATTGGACGAAAGGGAAGTGCTTTCTAGCTATTTTGCTTATTTTGGGAATGTTGGCGATATCTATTTCAGCATCCGGAGACATTTGTTCTGAGACCATAGCTTCTGGTCCTGTGTATTGGACATCTGGACGTGACATTTTGCAGCTTCTTGCCAGGCAAGTATACCTTGCCATTGTACTGTTATTCATATTCCATATGTTGCATGCATCTTTATTTTCTGTCTTTAGTTCATATATTTTAACTGTTATATAAAATGTGCGCGACAGTGTCGTCGCGATATGTTTTTATTTATGTATTTTCATTGACCTTGTTCATGAGACTACCCCATTATCATGTAGCATCATTAGGTTCATTGGCCGGGACACAGTTGTTACACGAGTGTGAGTCTCATATAGAGATCACGGACTTGCGTGCAGGGTTGGCCTCCTGTACGTGTGGGCCGTGCGTTAGGAATAACTGCTGTTAGAAACTTTGCATGCTAGAAGACTTAGCAGTTATTAGAGGTCTATGGACATAGCCTATTGTAGTACGGTGGTCCCATCCTTGTCCTTGTTTGGTTGCAGGATTGGACTAGGGTACTAAGGATAGGCTATGGACCAAATCGTGTCATGGATGTGACATGCTTAGAGGATGGGGTGGGGAGAACAACAAGTATCACATTTGAGCTCCTTTACACTTTCCTTCTGTCACCCGGAAGCTCCGCTGGAGATACGGGCGGTGATGACCCCTATACTACTTGGCAGGCCTCTGCCGTTCAAAAGACGACATGCCTTTGAGGCCCCTGGTTCTCCGAGAGAGTCATGCCAATCCCAGTTCTCAGCCAGATAGCTCACTTGTGGGAAAGTTGTTCTTAACTGCATTCACTTTAGACGGTTAGGCGACCCCATTGGATATTTATTTCAGTACTTTATTGGCATGTGTTTAAGTATACTTGTTATGTCCCTCTGAGGACCTGGTCCGCTGCCAGGTGTACCTGTTTCTGAGTATTTACAGGAGCGCAGATTGGAAGGATATAGATGCTCCGTGGATGTCTTCTCTTCGAGCCGTGATTGGTAGCTGGTACTTATATTGTTTGAGTGAGTTGTACTTATATTGTATTTACTTTTCCCATTTGAGTTGGTAGTGGATTTGTTTCCACCCAACTATCATCTTTAGATACTTCTCGTTGAGATCTAGTTTCATAGATACTGGTTATTTCTTTCTATATGATTTTGGTGGATGAGATTTAGATTTTAACCTGTGACTTGTATTTCATTTTATACCACTTGTGGATTTTATATTCATATTACAGCGTACGTATGGATTTGGTTTCCATATATTGGAGTTGCCATATCCATGCGGCTGGCATGCTTACGTGTCCTAGTCCTACGTATTTTTGGGACTAGGGCGTGACAAGTTCAAGGAGCCAGTGAGCCACACCAAGCATCGATCCCGTCCAATGAATATTGCGGATGTTGGAGGAAAACCAACAAAGGGACGAGGCTCGCTACGAACGGGCCGAGAAGCGGGCGGAGGAGAGTCAGCTCAAGTTTCAAGACAATATAGAAGCTCGATTCTCAGTTCAGCAGAAGCAGGTGGATGCCCTGCAACAAATCGTTCAGACTTTGGCTTCCAACCATTCCGCTGTAACAGCAACGACTTCAGTGGAACAGCCCGTGCTTGAAGTAGAGACGCCGCAAATTCCAAGGGCGAGGGACGTGACTGCCTTCGACTTTGGCCACTTCAAGAAAGTCTGCAATACCCCATTCAACGGGACTGAGGACCCAGTCGTAGCTCTAGATTGGTTGGCCGAACTTGAAGATCACTTCGCTCTGCTAGAGGTCCCCGAAGAGAAGCGCGTCGCCTGCGCGCAACTACAGCTCCACCTCAACGCGCACGATTGGTGGGACGTGCATCGACGATCTCTCCAATTTGATCACGGAGAGGAGGCGATCTCGTGGACGACTTTTCGTGCCGGGTTCGAAGAGGAGTTTGTACCCCCTCCAGTACAACGTCATATGGAGAACGAGTTCGTGCAACTGCGGCAGGGCAGTATGACAGTTAAAGAGTACTCCGTCGAATTCAACCGACTCTCTAAATTCGCTAGGGCCTATTTACCTGATGTAGCGAGTCGAGCTAGAAGGTTTGAAGGTGGACTACGCCCTGCCATCCATTCGCACGTAGCCGTTCATCAGTATCGGACAATGCGTGAAGTCATGAATCACGCCTTATCGCTTGAACCACTCTATCCTCACGTTTCCACCGGCGCTGTGCATACATCCAGTCACAAACGCCAAGGCAACGAGAGAGGAAACAACGCTACAAAGCGTCAGAATAACGGCGGGAAGCAGAAAGCAAACCAGCCTTTTGTAGTTTCTACAAAAAGCCGGGACATTCGATCGATAAATGTCGCCTGAAACTTGGTTTATGCCTAGCCTGTGGCGGATCAGATCATTCTGTTCGTGATTGTTCCTTGAGTCATGATCGCCATCCCCAACGCAATGTTCCCTAACGGTAGGTTCTATCCTAAGTTTCTGGACGAAACTTCCAATTAGTTGGGTAGGATGTAGCGCCCCGTTCTCCCGGTGCGGAGAGCGCGGCTAAGAAACACAAGACGGTATCGTTCGATCGGGATAGATTGAATTAAGAACTCGTCCTCGTTATGGATTTGTTTCTTCGGAATCGATTCCCATATTCAGTGGACCGTGCCCCCGGGATCGACTTAGCGGCAGAGTCAGGAGGGACCTCTCCACTGATTTCTTTTATTGCCTCGGTTTTCGATGTCGCTTGTTGCTTTCGTGCTTTGAATTGGTTTTGGGATTTGCTTGTTTTCCTTGAACGGTTTCGATGGTTTTCATTGTTTTCGTTCATTGAACCGCACTTCTATTCCGAGATTGGAAAGAGAGGAAGAGGTATTAATCGAGCTGTTCGTGTGCAGGTGAACGAGCAGTAGGCGGCTTGCGAGCGGAGTCGTGATAGCGCCTCTTTCCTTCTCCCTTCCGAAATCTAAGTGAGTGGCTACCAACCCGATTAGCTAGTCCTGCTTCCAAGCTTCACACCTTAAAAGCTTGAACTCTTCTTTGCCCCGATCAAACGATACCAAGTAATAATAAAAGAAACCAAGATAAAAGAGAATAGACTTGGTTCATTATGCTTGTCAATAACTTCATGAACGGATACTGAACTGCATGCTTGTTCGTTTGGGAATAAATCATGAATTGTTGCTTGTTTTGTACATACTTGTCTCGTACTCGTGTTGCCTGAAGTGCATGAATGTTTAACACTGTTATATGTCCCGTACTCGTGTTGCCTAAAGTGCATAAATGTGAACAATGTTATATGTCTCGTACTCGTGTTGCCTGAAGTGCATAAATGTTAACAAATAGATCATGGACAACTTGTGCACAAGGTATAGTTCCTGCGGGCGGCTGCTGGGGCACTGGCACCGTTCCGGCTCCGGATGAAACTCACGTTTAGTCTCACGTTCTTGGACGGGATGGTATGCCGCACCTCACGTTCTTGCAGCTGCAAACCATCCTTGTCATTGACTAGTGTCCATTATGGCTATCAAGCCAGTGATCATCCTGTATATTTAAACATGTTGCAAACTAACTTGTGTCTTCGTGGCAGGGAAGGCATGGTAAGTATTGTGCAGGTAATTCAGACGGGCAGGTAAAATCTACCGAACGGTGGCACATTCATTTCAGTAAACTCTATATGCTGCTTACTTGTAAATGAACTAAGGCAAGATAGAAACCCACAAATATGCATGCTTCATTAAAACAACGTGTTGATTGGTATAGTCAGGCCAGCTCGCCTTCACCAGCATGTTTCGATATGCTGACCCTCGTTGAAACAGGTTCTCCGCACTAAGGCGAACCGAGCGAGGAGCCGAAGTCGTCTTCCCGATCCAGTCCAGCTGTTGGCGCATCCTGACCGCGCCGCCTTGAAGTACTTGAAGAACCCGGAGCTTGCAACTCTTCTTACACAAATGCAGCTCCGTGGCAAAGCCGTCCTCCAGCCTGGAGGTCTTTATCTTTTGGAAGTTTATAAAGGGATATAATGTACAGGACTGCTATCTCATTTTGTGTCAACACTTTTGTAAGCCCGTGCGGCATATTAGCTGACTCGTTCAAGAGTTTGTAATAGATGTTCATTATCAATAAAGAAAACTTTTCCATGTTTCAAATATGTGTTTCAATTTATCTGCGTACTCTGAATATGTGCTCGTTATGCAAAATACTTAAGCCTTGTGCGGGTGCAACTCCAGGCCCGCACGGCATCACGATTCGGGGGACGCCCTAACGATTTTACGAAATCGGGTCGTGACAGATATCAGCCCTTCGAAGCCAACTCCGGCGGAGAAGGGGAAGCAAAAAGAAGTGCGCTTTGATAAACCTGTAAAAAACATTCCAAGCAAAGGTTTAGAGAAGCCATACAACTTCGACATCCTGGCCCAACTAGCTAATACGCCAGCCAGGTTGTCCATCTTCGAGCTACTCAGGCTCTCCCCAGACACTCGTCTAGCCCTGCGTGAAGCACTGATGCAGGCAGAGGCGTACTTGACCCAGCTCAAGTCCCCCGACGAAGAACCAGCGGCGTGTCCTCAATGCCACAGTGTGATGGAGGTGGTCCCAAATATCACTTTCACTCAAGGCGACATGCTGTTAAAACATAACAGACATGATAGGCCCCTCTATCACACCGGGTACGTCGGTTCCATGGAGGTCGACCGGATTCACATAGATCCGGGATCATCGATCAGCATCATCCCTCACAGTTTGCTCAGGCCACTGAGAATTCCTACCAGCGAACTGGCTTACACCACCACTACAATCGTGGGTTTCAACGCTGGAAGAAGTAAGCCGTTGGGAAAGATTCGCTTGAGAATCCAGATCGGCAACCTTAGATCGGTGGCCACATGTTACGTCATCGATTCAGAGGTATCCTACAACATTTTGCTAGGAAGACCGTGGATCCACGACCACAACATCGTTCCTTCAACCCTACATCAATGCCTTAAATATGTAGACGCACAAGGAACAGTACAAACGGAGGTTGCTGACCTAAACCCGTTCAAAGGAGTCGAATCCTACTATTCCGATGCCGTGTTGTACTCTCAAGGCCACACGGAAGAAGTGTCAGACGAGGCTGAGAATGAATCCCACCGGGAGCCAGAAGAACCCTCTGCCACACTGCCGCTGTCAATCAGAGTGAAGGGACGAACCACTCGTCCAAAAGCCATGGAACCTATGGCTATCCACCTGAACAAATCCAGGTCAGGGGGTGATCCTCTCGTGATCACTTTGAACCATAAGCCTCCACCCTTGGTCATCAACCTGCGGCACAACAAGCAGCCGACTGATGTAACCACAACCGGGAACGGAGTCCCAGATGATAATAAACATCCTCTTTTCCCGTATGTCAACACTCCAATTCCAAATCAGGAATCCACCCCCCGTAACGAGGTAGAACCCATAGCACAAAACTTCTTGGCAGCTATAGATTCCTATCACCCGTACATCTGGGAGGTAGCATCACCATCCAATGTCATCACGACATATGGACCGCACGAGGACTCCATCTTCCTTGTCCCGCCTACCTGCAGCAGTCAGCGTACGATAGTCTTCGGCCGCATGCGCAATCAACCGACCGTCCAGGAAGATTCTTTCGATGACGATGCCGGAGAAATGCAAGTTCGCCAATACAGCCCGCAAGTATTAAAGATCATGCAAAATATGGGCTACGACTTGAAGCGGAAGCCAGGTCTCAACTGCGGACAGGGCAGACGAACGCCGCTACTCGGCAACCCCTGCTATCAACAAACTCGCTTTGGGTTAGGGTATGCGACATCTCTTGCAACTTCTGAAGATACCGTTGCCTCTCCTCGACGTGGCTCGACGTCCTCCGACTCGTCCGACGATCTCGGGCAAACTGTCTCGGTGAATATGGTGTCAGCAGGTTCCCCAGAAGCAGACGAACAAGAATCTGAATTGTTCGAAGACGACGCTTGGGCTCAGCAAATGGATACACAATGGGAGTTCCGCTTCGAGCATAGAGAACCTCCCACTGAATATGAAGTTATCCAGATCGACGTCGGGGATGAGCTCTCACCAAGACCGATATTTATCAATAACAATCTTGCCCCAGCTGAAAGGGAAGAAGTTATTCAACTGATAAAAGAATACATCGACGTCTTTGCGTGGAATTATGAGGATATGCCGGGACTTGATCCAAAGGTGGCTACCCACAGGCTCAACATACGATCCGATTCGAAGCCTGTAAAGCAGCACCAACGCCGGTTCTGCCCGGATATGATGGACGCCATTGAAGCTGAAGTCAAGAAGTTGATAGCCTGCGGTTTCATCCGGGAAGAACAACATCCTGACTGGGTCACCAACGTTGTCCCGGTCATGAAGAAAAATAGGAAAATACGCATCTGCATCGATTACCGAGATCTGAATGCAGCCTGTCCCAAGGATGAATTCCCTCTTCCCATCACAGACATCATGATCGACAACACCTGCGGCTTTGAGCGCATGTCTTTCATGGACGGGTTCTCAGGATACAATCAAATCAAGATGCATCCTGAAGACGAGAAGCACACGGCCTTTCGAACACCATTGGGGGTATACTGCTATACGGTCATACCCTTCGGATTGAAGAACGCCGGGGCTACATACCAACGGGCTATGAGTAACATATTCCATGAGCATTTACGCAAAACAGTGGAATGTTACGTAGACGACATAGCCGTCAAGAGCCGCCTCAGAGATGATCACATTCGAGACCTGAGAACGGTATTCGAGTTAATACGCCAACATCAACTCAAGATGAACCCTACGAAGTCCTTTCTGGGTGTATCTAGTGGCAAATTCCTGGGATTTGTCATTACCGCCAAAGGCATCCAAGTGGACTCTGACAAAGTCCAGGCAATTATAGAAATGCGACCGCCCCGTAATCTGAGGGAGATCAGGGGATTTCAAGGACGTTTGGCTTATATCCGGCGATTCATATCCAACCTCTCGGGGAGATGTCAGCCCTTTTCTCATCTCATGAAGAAAGGTGTATCCTTCGTATGGGACGAAACCTGTCAGCAAGCATTCGGAGATATCAAGCGCTACCTCACCAGTCCGCCAGTTCTGGTGCCTCCCATCGTGGGGAGACCATTCTTGCTGTACGTTCGAGCAATGGATCATTTGCTAGGAGCCTTCCTCGCACAGAAGAACGACACGGGCCATGAACAGGCTATCTACTACCTCAGCAGGATGATGGTCGGAGCCGAACACCGGTACAACCCAGTGGAGAAAGAATGCTTGGCTCTGATTTTCGCTATCCAGAAGATGCGGCACTATGTCACCGGCCAAACTATTCATATCATCTCCAGGATTAACCCTCTCCGGGTACTGATGAGCAAGCCAAGTGCTCTTAACTCCCGACTCGCGACTTGGGCGATGCTGTTAACACCATATGACATGGTATACGTCCCGCAGAAGTCCATCAAAGGCCAAGCATTGGCCGACTTCCTAGCTGCTCATCCGATCCCGGAGACTTCCAAATTATACGAAGATATTCCTGATGAAGTTGCAGAATGTAACTCTGCAAAGGAAGGTGATGCGTGGCAACTATTCTTCGATGGTGCCTCCAGAACCGGTCCCAAGGGAAACATAGTTTCAGGAGTAGGAATCGTCCTGGTCACCCCTGATCAGCTCGTCATCTACCGAGCGTATTCTCTTAGCGAGCCCTGCTCCAACAATGTGGCAGAATACAACGCCCTACTAATTGGGCTCCAAGTCGCTAAAGAGCTGGGGGTCGAGTCCCTGGAAGCTTTCGATGATTCTCTGCTTATCGTCAATCAAGTCAAGGGAATATATGAAGTCCGAAATCCAGACCTCATCCCCTATCACCAGGTAGCGGTCGAGATAGCCATGACATTCAAAGGCTTCTTCCTAGAGCATGTACCTCGATCTCAGAATCTGGAAGCTGACGCCCTAGCCAGTCTAGCCGCAGATCTAGCTACTCCTATAAGAAGGCAGAATTCGGTAACCCTTCTTAACAGAGAATTGTTCTGTGTGAAGAACAACTTTTACATAGAACACAGCCACGCTGTAAGCACCGATCCTCCTACGAGAGATTGGAAAAGTCCCTTCATAGATTTCGTAGCATACGAAATCTTGCCGGAGGATCCCAAAGAAGCAGTATCTGTCAAGAGACGATCATTACGCTTCTACTTAGACGCATCTTCACAATGCTTATATCGCCGGACCTACGACGGACTGCTATTGAGGTGTCTCTCTAACGACGAAGCACAGCAGGTCATCCGTGAAGCTCACGACGGCGTATGCGGAGCGCATCAACCCGGTCCTAAGCTACAGGATCGCATTAGGAGAATGGGCTATTACTGGCCTACTATGATCGCAGATGCAATACGGTATGCAAGACAATGCAGAGCTTGTCAGGTTCATGCAGACTTCATACATCAACCATCTGAACATCTACATCCTACGGTCACATCCTGGCCTTTCGAAGCATGGGGTATGGATATCATCGGTCCTATTCACCCGTCTTCTTCCAGAGGTCACCAGTTCATACTGGCCATCACGGATTACTTCTCCAAATGGGCAGAGGCAATCCCTCTTGCTGAGGTGAAGGCGTCTAATGTGATCAGCTTCATCAAGCATCATGTTATTTATCGCTTCGGGGTACCCCGGAGGATAATTCATGACAATGGGCCTCAGTTCATCAGCCAAGCGTTTCATCGATTTTGCGATAAAAATCGGATACACAATATCGCCTCTACGGCATACTATCCAGCTGCTAATGGTTTGGCGAAAGCTTTCAACAAAACCATTATCAAACTCTTGAAGAAGTTCGTCTCTTCAAACAAGAGAGATTGGAATGAGAAGCTGGGCGAATGCCTCTGGGCATACCGCACGACGGTACGAACACCGACAGGTTGTACTCCATTCGCACTGGTCTACGGGAGCGAAGCAGTTCTCCCCATTGAGATCCAGATCCCGTCACTCAGGATAGCCGTGACTAATGAGCTGAATCAAGAAAAGAATGACGTTTTAAGGCTTCAAGAGCTAGAAGGATTAGACGAGAAACGCCTCCAAGCTCAACAGTGCATCGCGCTCTACCAAGCACGCATTTCCAGAGCTTTCAATCTTAAAGTAAAGGAATGAGTGTTCAAAGTCGGCGAGCTAGTTTTAGCCGTGAGAAGGCCGATGATTCTTACTCACAGAAGTAAAGGCAAATTCCAGCCCAAATGGGAGGGCCCTTATGTGATCGAGACCACGTTCTCAAACGGCACTTACACGTTAGCCCAGCCTAATGGAGACCTGTTGATGGCTCCCATCAACGGCAAATTCCTGAAAAGGTACTATGCTTAAACTCCTCTGCTCAGGTGGAATATAGCGAAGACCTCAATTCTGACAAAACTACTTCCAAAA
Source organism: Iris macrosiphon (assembly GCA_036927795.1). Classification (NCBI taxonomy): domain Eukaryota; kingdom Viridiplantae; phylum Streptophyta; class Magnoliopsida; order Asparagales; family Iridaceae; genus Iris; species Iris macrosiphon. The sequence continues at coordinate 36,323,325 of JAYESA010000001.1, read as the reverse complement.
CAAAACTAGTCGAGTCATGTTCTTTCATGTCCATATAACCTCTGAATAGATGCGGTCAACTAATTTGGAAACCAAGAGCCTATCACGTCCATATTACCTCTGATAGTGTCTTACATACAAACCTTAGCCAAGGCACATTCTATCATGTCCGTATGACCTATGAATAGATATGTCCTGCTGAAGTTTACCGAGAGTTTATCACGTCCATACTACCTCTGATATCACTCTCGCCCAAACCTGTCATTTATATTCCGAAATGATGGGTCCACAAAGTCAGAAAAGAGTCGCTTTATTTATTCCCAAAAGAGAGCAAAATTACATCTGGGGAAACAAAAAAGGGAAAGGATACATCATGATGGCGGAGTAGTCAGATCGCGAATCAGCCGCTCCAGTGCAGCTATCCTCTCATTCCTAAGAAACAAGGCATCGACGCGAGCCTGCTCCAGCCGTGCCTCGGGGGTGTTCGTAAGGGTCAGCTCAGCCCTTGCCCGAAGACAGCCCGTACGGGCAGCTTCTGCACGGTCCAGATCCCGTCGCGCTGCGCTCAGTCGACCAGTCGCTACATCTAGACCTGCCAACGACTGAGAAGCCCACTCCTCTGCCAAAGCGAGTTTTTTCCTCAGCTTGCGGGCCCTCGCTTCGTTCCCTTCGTGCTCGGATCGACATTTCGTCCCAACAGCAAGAGCCTCTTCCACGACGGCTTTTCTTTCATCCATCTCCAGCTTGTGCGTCTGGATGGAGTTGTCTAGACTTTCCAGCTTTGTAGCGAGCCGCGCAGTCATGAGATCGTATCTGGCCTGGACATCAGAATCAAGGCTGCCCCCAGTCAGCTGCAAGTAGTCGTTAATAGGTTGCTCTAAACCATTAACTACCGCCTCCAGGGCGTCTGCTACCCCAGGATCGCCAAGCTCCCTGACGACCCCGATCGAAAACCGGGAAGTCTTCTTCAAGCGCTCGAAGTCTAGACTCTTCGCCAGCACCATTGATATCATCATTTTCAAACCGGTATAGAAGAGGCTGGTATGTTGCTCGGTCAACACAACTAGATTCGACTGAACGCCAGGAGTGGTCGTGATACTAGCAAGTTCCCCTCCGGGAATGATTGCAGACGAAGTGGCCACACCCGCCACCTCAACAGACGGTGCGACCGGATGAGGTACGACAACAACGGTCGAAGTCATCGGCATATTCACAAGAGGCGAGGTCACGATGACAGGTTCGTCCTCCTCTTGAGATGACGAAACCACTCTGGGCGAGCTAGCCCCCGAAGGTATTTCCTCCTCAAAATTAGGTGCCTCCGTATCATCGCCAGGAGCCGGAGCAGAGCCAGAAGGCGCTTCAACGCTATACTCCCCGTGGGCGCAGCCCCCTGAACAACGTCACAACGCCGGAAGGGCGGCTGACAAACGACCCCTGGTCAGCTCCTCTCAGATGAAAGATCTTCCCCGGCTTGCCGTGAAGATCAGGAGTCAACGTCCACGACATCCTCCTGGGATGCGTCGCATAGAAGAAAGCCGAGATGGGATAATCCCTCGGCATCGTTGGCAGATACAAGACCAAATTCCCGGCTAGGAAAACCCAGGGTTCCCTCTTGGGCTTTGTCTGGGACCGTTTGTCAATCATGTCCCCGAAAAGGAAAGCCGGCTTTATGTACTGCTCCCCGTCTAGGGATGTCAGGGGCTCTCAGTTGATCATGTTCAGCAACGTCCGCTCACCCTGGGCCGATATCAAAAACTCCCTTCCCTCAGGATACTGGGGTCCGGAGATGGAAAATGCCACGTGGGACAGATCCTCCAGATAGTTCGAGTGCAGCATCCCGGCAGCGGAACCCATCACCTCGGCCAGTGGAGACTCACCCAAATCAACTGTAAAAGTGCAAGGAAAAACATGTCATTACGAATCCTGCACGAACATACAGACCAAAGAAATGACAGTCTGTGCTTTACGCCAAGACTGTACAAATTTGGTCATTTTACGCCGGAAGTCTCATCCGAAGGCGTAATTGGCAGTATGCAGTCCGTGCTTTACGCCAGACTGCCAAAATTCTAGTGGTTACGCCGAAGGTTCCGTCCCCAGGCGTAAAACTAAAATTTTATAGTATACACCAAGTTTTCGACAGTCAGAGCTGTTACGCCCAGAACTGCGAAAACGATGGAGTTTTTACGCTGGCACATTAGAAATGTGGGCGTAAAAGATGAAAATGCCTCCATGCATCATCTTCCTTAAAAGAGGCTATCAGCACAGAAGATGACCTAGCGCGGTCACGTTCAACATGTGCGAAGGATTTTTTGTCATTTTTTGTCATCCCAAAAGCTCTACCTCTCAGACCGGGTGCACTACTCGTCGGCGGGATACTTCGCTCAGAAGGAAGTTCGCCTTGCCCGACCGGAGACTCTCTCGCTGGGACAGGAGAAGAAGAACCTATGCTCTTTTCCTTAGTGGAAGGGGTTTGTTTCGACGCCATTTCTGAAAACTCGAAGTGCTCGGAGAAGAGACGAAGAAAAACTCGAAACAGTCGAGAACTCTCTTTACGGATGAAAAGTTTCTCTCTCCAAAGCTTAGGATATATATAGAGTTCGGGTCGACTCCTCGAATCCTCGGACGGACTCCTCGGGACCCCAACCAGATCTCGCAATTAATAGTTGGTTATGATCGGATGCTACGTCAGCCCACTACCCTCGAAAGACGGACAATCAGCAAATTCGAAAAGATTTTCGTGCAAAGCAGGTTCGTGGTTCTACACTAAAGAGCTTTCTACGCTCGACAGCAACAGATCTACGGTTTTACGCTCGCAAGCTATAAGTCTATGGTTTTACGCCCGGATGCCTTTTGTGCTCAGTAGCTTTCACGCTCGAGAGGCTACAAACCTACGACTTCACGCTCAGCAGTTACCAAACCTACGATCTCACGCTCGGTGGCGTTTAGTTTACGCTCGGAGGCAACAGATCCACAGACCCTACGCTCTGAAGATTTCTTTCTCTAAACAGGCTACGAATCTACAGTTCTACGCTAAGGAGTTTTCTACGCTCGACAGCAACAGATCTACGGTTTTACGCTCGCAAGCTACAAGTCTATGGTTTTTCGCCCGGATGCCTTTTGTGCTCGGTAGCTTTCACGCTCGAGAGGCTACAAACCTACGATTTCACGCTCAGCAGATACCAAACCCGCGATCTCACGCTCGGTGGCTTTCTACGCTCAATAAGCTATGAACTCAGGATTTCCAGCTCATCTACACTACGGATCTCTGACTTTCCGCATATCCGAACAAGTTCTCCAAGTGGTCAATTACAAAGAGTTCGCACAGAAGATACTCGTTCTTGACCCAGAGCATCCCAAGTACCCGAAGCATACAGAGTTCAAACATTGAGAAATTACTCTTCTCGGGTCCAAAATTGGAGGTTCATCCAGACTCCAGTCTGAACATCTCGTCTATCAAGATGGCAATTCAGTTTTTGACGGCCAATGCCTCGACCCTATTCCCAGGGAGTTTCGAGAGATCATTCTTGAAGACGAAGTCTGAACAAAAGTTCTGTTCATCAGAAAAACTCTACGCGGTCCCTCAGTCCTAGCAACAGGACAGTTCTAAGTGTTCAAAATGCTCAACAGTGTTCCTTGGACAGGGCCTAGTACTCTTTCTATCAGAGTCAGCGTAAAGGATCAGATGTGTCAAAGCTACACATATTCAGACTTCACAGCAACGTATGGCAAAGCGATCATATGCGAAGAAGAAAGACGACTTTATTAAAAGACTAAAATCATGATTATATATGAGGGAAATCCTGTCTACAAGGGATTTTTCTTCATTTTTCATGGTTACATATGAGGGAAATCCCCTCTACAAAGGGTTTCCCCATCGTCGTCTGAAGACCGCCCCAGAATCTGTTCTACCGGGTTCTCACATCGGTGCAGGTCTTCCGCTCCTTCCATGGCAGTTCATGACCACCACAGTCATGAACAAGAAGATCCTCCATTCGCCATGGACGATCCAGTTGGGGCTTCTCTAAACCCAACTCGATCGAGGATGACATATTACGGTTTGTCTAATCTCGTCCGCGGGGATCTCAGAAGAAGAGATACAGCTTGCCAACCGTATGGTGAAACATGATCCTTCCCATCTCCCGGAAGAACCACCATACAAAGTTGCTGATTATCCCGAGCAAGGGAGGCTAAGATATCCTTCCATGATCCATCGTTGCAATGGACACTTGCTCGAAGACGCCGTCTTTTTCGGCTCCCTATATGCTGGAAGAACATGATCTCCTTCTTCCTCAGATCGACCCGACGAACTCCGGCGATCATCTCTGCATGGTGATAGGAATGTGGGGAAAACAGGTAAACCCCCCCAGCCTTTTTATAGGCGAAAGAGATCACAGCGGTCCCCAATAAATTCGCCATAAAGTCAGCATCGACCGTTTTAACGCTCCATTCAGAAACGTTTCGAGTTACGAGGGGCCGTTCATGCTTCATTCAAAGCGTTTCAAATTCCGAGGAATTTAAAAGCTTTGAAGGGGGTCTTGTAGAAGCATAAAAAATACGTTGAGAGGATCTACGCAGCATCTTGATGCAGAGCAGCGTAAACAGAGGCCTCCAGAGCCATCGAACGTACAACAGAGCTTTTTCCGCCAAACACAGCGTGAAATATGAGCTCAAAGGACCATCCGCGTAAGTGCAGTACGTCCAGGCCGTTCCAGCGTAAACAGAGTTCTTTATCGCCTCCATGACGTAAAACTCAGCCGCTCTCAAAGCAGCATTAAAGCGTACGAGGAACGCTTCGTCTTCTCCGAAATGAACCTGTCAAAGTCACGCAGTGAACCTGACCTCTGACTCCTGACAAAAAGTGCTGCACGGCTACCCAGATGACGGCTGGAAACGATGGCAGACCCCTCGGGACGCGCCCCACAGTATGATGGCGGATCTTCGCATTTAATGCAGAGGATTTGGTTAAGATATCACCGAACCGTCGTTTACTGAAGTCCCCTCAGCATAAACCGCTCTTTCGCGTACAAGGGAATACGCTGTCCTGTTTTACATAGGCAAACATGAGCTGTTTTACGTCCCGCAGTAGACAAACCGTCTGCCACGTCAAAAGTTGCACTTCGAACGGGGCTCGAGGCACGTCTCTATGTCTAATTGCACAGAGCGGTGACAGTTTCCCTCGAGACACGTCTCTACGACGGATGCACAGAAGGGCTACAGACCTTCAAAACACGTCTTCGCATTTAATGCACAGGATGATGGCAAATCTTTGTAGAAGATTTGATTATATCTTCGAAAGCCGTAATTCTGGCTAAGACGTCCACATCAGCACTTCGGCACGGTACGCAGTGGCTTCTACGCCCATTCAGGATCAGTGCTCACACGGCTTCCAACGCCCCCTCAGTCTCTACGACCATTCGGCTTCTATGCATGTTCGGCTTCCATGCCTGTTCGGCTTTCATGCATGTTCGGCTCCTATGGCTATTCGGCTTCTACGCCTGTTCGGCTTCTATGCCTATTTTGGCTTCTACGCTAGGGTGACAGTCATTTGGCTTCTACGCCAACCTCTTCTACACGAGGGATACCTACCTACGTGGCTTCTACGCCGTGATCTTCGCAGCATATATACGCGTTTTGTCCCCTTAGTTGGACACGCGTCACATGCTCACTCAAAAGGTCATTTATACGTAGGCATTGGTTATTTTAACCGTTGTGTAAAAGGGTGCTGTACTGTCCACTCCTTGGTTTTCACACCAACAGAGTGGTCACTGTCACCAAAACTCTATAAATAGAGACCCCTATCAATGGGGAACAAGGTCGAAAAACTTCAAACTGGAAGATCAAGCAAGGTCGGAACTTTGAAGGAAGGATCGAACGTCAGAGAGAGAGAGGTCGAGAGAGAGAGAGAGAGAGAAGAACCCGGAGCTCAGGCAATGAGAAGGGATCGACGACTTTGGCATCGTGCATCCACCCTCCTTTGCAACCTTCGAAGCTGCTATCTGTCTTCCACGGCACTTCTTCAACATCGTGTGGTCCAAGGGCTAAAGTGATCGACTGCAGATCAGACACCTATAGCAATTTATACCCAGATTAAATAAATTATACTCCCACATTCTCGTATAGGATTACATTGTACAAGTTTGTTTGTAAACAAAAGGGCGCGGGTTTCGTATAAGCCCCGTCATTTAAATACACTTTCATTCTTTCATTTAAAACCACAAACACACCCAAGGTGGTTTATGTATTTTGAAATATTAGTAAGGATGTAATGTATGGATCAGTTATCTCATTTTGCGTCCAAGTTGTAAGCCCGTGCAGCGTTCTTATTACTTTTGGGTCAAGAGTCTGTAACCAGATGTTCATTATCAATAAAGAGAACTTTTATATATCTTAATGTGTGATATCTTATTTGCATACTTTGTTACATTTGTTCTAAAGTATATCATTATGCCTAGGCCTTGTGCACGCGCGCCTTACACGTGCACGACATCACTCCCGGGAAACGATTATCGATTTAACGGAAATCGGGTGTGACATATTGGTATCATAGCATGGCTTCAGATCCTTTGACCTTCCTGTCAGAAGAGTTTTCTCGAAATGACCATGTCCCTCCCAGTTGAACTCTTGAATTCGCTTGGATAAAATGAGATGCGTTCCATATAGTGAGTCCATAATATATTTTGACACTGATGCAAGTTACTTTTCTTTAAAGGAACGACCTCAGAGCCGGATGCACAAGAGCAGATGGTGGCACAGGTGAAGGGGAGCAGTTCTGGCACATCAGACAGCTCGGAAAGTCCAGCAGCCGCACCCTCTATCGATCCGTTCGAGCGGATGAGGCATTTGATGGAAACGCAGCAGAGACAGGCAGAATTATGTCAAATCCAATTCGAGTCCCGGATTGAAACTCAATTTCAGGTGCAGTGGACTCAGGCCGAGGCACAGCAGAAGCAGATGGATAGCCTGCAAACGATTGTGATGACGCTTGTTGCAACAACCATTCTGTATCAACGGCTGCCGCGATAGTGCCAGTTATAGCCGAGATCGCGGGACTGCAAGGCTATCAGGAACCTCCGCCCTCAGATAAAAAGTGTCACGCCCCAATCCTAAAATACGTAGGACTAGGAATACGTCAGCATGCCAGCCGTATGTATATGGCAACTCCAATATATGGATACCATAATACATACATACGCTGTAATATGAATAATAACTCACATATGGTATATATTATATCACAAGTCACAGAAATACTAATCTCATCCATACAATAAGTCATAGAAAAGAAATAACTAAACTAGAATAATGAGTCTAAAATATCCAAAATAATAGTCGGGTGGAGACAAATCCACTACCAAAGACTATATCCAAAACTAAAATGAGAGAAAAGGGTAAATCTCCAATATAAAATAAGATGATGATATAAGAGTATCAGCTAAGAGATCCATCGCTAGAGGTAGTCAAAGATGCTCAGAAGGTAAGACCTCATCGGCATAAAATAATGCGTCGGGTCCCGGCCCGTACTCCTGCGGATACACCTGATCGTCTATACCTGGCAAGGGACCAGGTCCTCAGAGGGACGTAACAAGATACATAGAAGCATGCCAATTGAATACAGTAAACATACATAATAGGTAGAAAATATATAAGTACGATGTACAAGACAATCTATATGAAATGCATAATGAGGACAACTTTTTGACATATGGGCATGGATAGGCTACTCTATCTAATCTCATAACTCACACACACGTCAGGGACATCATCAGTCATCATACCGCGAGGGTAGCAACCATCGTGACTCCATCAGCCGACATACCGCGAGGGTAGCGACCATCGGACACGACTACCATAGTGCGTGCTAGTTACTACGGTTTACCAGAGTGGTTATAGTCCATACACCTACTGATTGTCCTCCCCTCCCATGATACTATGTGTCAAGTGTGTGTCAACATATGTATAGTATATAATTATGACTCAAATAAAATACACATGCAATGAATATACAGAATATAATAAGCATGCAAGGTACTGTAAGCAATTTGGCAAGGTATACTTGCCTGGCAAGAAAGCTGCAAAGTGTAAATGTCCAGGCGTCAAGCACACAAGAGTAGAAACTATGGCCTCAGAATAAACGTCTCAGGATGCTGAAATAAACATCACCAACGTTTCCAGAATAAGCGAGATAGCTAGAAAATACCGTGTTATGACCCGCACCCGGAATTTGGGGCACGAGAACGTGGGTACGTCCAGCCTACGCCGTAGCATCGACGGTAGAACGCTGTCTAGGTCAAGCACTATCTAAACAATCTCGTACGAGTATCCAACTCCATAAGGAGACACGGATAACAAAAATATAATATGAACAACATACTCAATCACATAACTACAGCACGATAAGATATCGAAAAAATAAAATAAAATACAACACAAGTCTAATGTAAATAATCTAACTCAACAAATATCCAAGTCTCAACAAGTATGCCGGAGACAAATCTGGTACCAATAATCTACTAAAGAAACTAACTAGATAACTAGTGATTCCGGCTAGACCTCCCAGAATCACAACTGAACTACCAGGTCCAAGTCTGCAGCTACTCTCCCTGTGGTCCATAAAATGTCGGACACCGGTCCTCTAAGGCATAGTCTGGAAAAATATTTCCAGTCAGGAAGGAGCAAAGTACATTTCTAATAGCAGTTATATATCAATGATATAAACTATGTAGCAGTAAATAGATAAAAATATACAAGATGCATGTACATGTATGAGAGATATACAATAAAGGAAATACTAGAAATACTGTAAGTAAATGCGGGAAGGAATAATATGTCAATGAGCAAGAATACTATGACTAAGTGTGTGAGTACTAGCTTTAACATATGATCGGCTTGGGAAATTGTACAGGAATAATGGCCTGGCTAATCATACGTGCGGTGTATGACCAACACTAACATGTGAACAAGTCTTGTACATGAAGGGTATGATCACATATCTACACTAAAATACTCCCCACCCCTGACTGGTATAGTAGATCCAACCATGGTACGCTATGGCACGGGATTCCCTAGGAAGGTAGCAAGTCTCCCCGAAAATCAGTGTCTGTACATGCACAAGATAACAATGAAACAAGACTTGTACAAGCTACACCATGAACAAGGAATAACATCTCATGACGAGATTCGGATATACCAATCCGTGTAACCATCGTGTCAAGAATATGGATATTTACACTAGATACAATGAACATAGGGGATATCATAAATAAGAAACTATCAGAGAATGTACTCGCCTTGGGTCCTTAGCTGGTAATTTCGATGTTCTGTCCCAGAGTATCGTCTGAATGATCCAACAGTCCTATAGACATATCATACAATACAATATTGCATCAGACGTTACACTAACACAATCATAAATACATTGAACTCAGGGGCTATGCCAGGTATGGCACTTAGTCAAGTATGGTCAAGTGTGCGTCTAATTGCACGGGTGTCGCGTCTGTGATTGTTGTGCAAGACAGACGGTCAAAATGATACGGGGCTTGCCAGTACGTCAGTGTACATGTGGCAGTCTTCTAACAATTACAGGGTTGCAGGTCAATGTAATTACGGGGTATCCGTAATTACACTCGGGTCGCCTAGTACATTCTTAATTAGACATATATCATTAATTAAATATAATACATATATATGTGTATACCAATAATTACGTACAAAATATGTATAAGTGTATATACACTAATAGAATTATATAATATATATGTATATGTTTAAAAATATACATACCATATTTTATATATATACAACCAATATTTATACGTATACAAGGAATATATATATATATATATATATATATATATATATATATATATATATATATATATACCAATTAATACATATACCATATACGTATATATGTACATATATATATATATACCAATACAAATATATATTATGCTACATATATATATATATATATATATATACCAAAATACATTTTACTAAACATATACCAATACATATATATATATATATATATATATATATATATATATATATATATATATATATATACCAAAATAATACTTATACTATATACAGGTATATATATACCAATACGAACATATTAACATATATCATATATATACTGATATATTAATATATATATATATATATATATATATATATATATATATATATATATTGAATACATATATATAAATAGAGAAATACACGATATATATATATATATATATATATATATATATATATATATATATATATATATATATACATGAAACATACATACACTAATAGAGAATATACTATATACATACATACATACATACATACATACATACATACATACATACATACACACATAAACACATACACGCGTACGTGTACGCGAGGGGAGGATCGAACCTGAGTGCGTCTACGACGACGGCGAAGACGTCGACGACGATGACGAGGAGGTGGTTGGGTCGAGGCTGCTCGGGGTGGCTGCTGTCGACTGGAAACGGTGGGAACGCCGGAGTTGATGGCCGGAGTAGGGGACTCGGGGAGGCACTGGTGGAGTGGTGGTGGATCGGGTGGTGGTGATAGTTCTGATGGTGGTGGTGGTGATAGCTTTGATGGTGGTGGTGGTGATAGTTCTGATGGTGGTGGTGGTGATAGCTCTGATGGTGGTGGTGGTGATAGCTCTGATGGTGGTGGTGATAGTTCGTGGTGGTGATAGTTCGTGGCGGTGGTAGTTCGTGGCGGTGGTGGTAGTTCGTGGTGGTGGTGATAGTTCGTGGTGGTGGTGATAGTAGCAGTGCCGGAGAAGAGAGCTCGGGAAGAGGGCTCGGCGTGAAGGAGATGGAGGAGGAGCGGGGTCGGTGCAGTGGGTCAGGCGGGCGGGTCGACGCCGGGGAACTTCAGACCGCGGGGAGCTCGGAACTGAGGGGGAGAGCTTCAGGCGGTGGAGCTCGATATGGGGGAGGAGACGGAGTGCAGCAGGAAGCCGCGGGGTCCGCTCAGGCGAGGGTGTTCAGGGTGGTGGAGGCTTAACTGATGGCAGAAGAAAGTCGAAGTACAGGGGTGGCGAGTCGGATGGGTGGCCGGCCAGGTGAACAGTGGTGGGAGGAGATAGTTTATTTTCCCTCTCCTTTTTTCTAAATTTAAAAGGAGGAGAAGAAGAAGAAGAAGAAGAAGAAGAAGAAGAAGAAAGAAGAAGAAGAAGAAAGAAAAAATGAAAAGAAGGAGGGAGGCTACGGTTGAGTGAGGAGGGAGGAGATGGGGGCTTTCCTAGGTTTGGGGATTAGGGCATGTTGGGAAGAGTGCCTTGAGGAGACATTAAATAGGAGGTGGTGAGTGGGAATGACTGGTGATGATGCTCCCATTTTGAATGGGTGATCAGGATTTGACATGAGAAATTACTCATGCAAGGGTGAGGGTTGGGTTGACTAGTCAATATTAGGGCTTCTCCATTGGTTTGAACCAATGGGGTTTTGACACCTAATGCAACATTTGCAAATGAGCCCCCTTAAATTTGGGTATTTGCACAGACACATAAAATGATAAAAATTTGGTGGGCGATTTGGTGTTTGGTGTTTTGTAGGGTGAGGGGGTGTTGTGTGTTTGGTATGGGCTTAATTACTGGGGCACTTTGATTAAATTGTTTTAAAACGGGATTAGTCAAAGTTGGTATCCCCAATTTAAATAGAAACAAATGCAAGCGATGTTCTAAAATTAATTACAAATACATGGGGCTAAAATTAGGTTGGGCCACAAATATCATTAGTGAAGAAGACTCAGAACAGAATATTACCCTAATTTGGGTTGCACGAAATGGTCGAGATTGTGTCTCCAATTTCGATTGGAACGCACAACGATACAAAGTTGGATTTTATTTAGAATTTAAATAAACGTCTGCGACGAATATTGTGCGGCTAAAATGAAGCACAAGAGAGCATAATTACGAGTTACAAAAAGGTCAGAATGGAAGGCGGGCACGTCTAGGGCAAGGTTGTGAAATTTGTTGGAAGGTAAAAGCTAGGGTAGCGCTCCAAATATCGAAGCAACGGCAAGGCGCAACAATTAAATAAAATTACGGTAATTAATTATAACCTCAATAATTAAATCCCTAATAACACAATTTAAATTCATAACCCTATATTTCGGTCAGGTGTTCATCTAGTGGGCTTCTAGGTCAAGTCTACTAGCTCAACATTAAGAACACAGTATATAATATATTTATAAATACACATCTCATGCAATTATTTAAATTAAATACACGAAATATCAAATACATATAAAAAGTTAAAAGTACCCCTATTTTTGGAACGTGGTAGTGACAAGTCTACCCTCCTTAAAAGAATTTCGTCCTCGAAATTTAAATCCTCATAGTAGTATTTACTCGTTATATTATTTTCCATCAAAAGTTAAATTCATCAACCCACATAATCATGAAATAATCCACATTGTCATCTCACAAATTTTCAAAATTCTAAAATTATTGTATTCCTGAAAATCCTCGAAATAAAATTAATTTCCATTTTTCTCACAATTCCTCCGAAATTTTAAGTTAAAAATTAAATACTCAAAATTTAACATCCAATCCTCTAATTTAAATTCACTCAATGCACATTAAGAAATCCCATCTAAAAACACTAATTCATAAATCCAATCCTTCAATTTAATTTCAACCAACGTATATTTATAAAATTTGAAATGTCATCCGAAAAGTTTGAATTTAAACACTAATCCATTAATGATTTTATTCCTTGATTTCCTTTTTCCACAAAATACTCAACAATGCGATACTTATGGAATCTTCAAATGCAACATTCATAATATAATTTCAAAATTTATATCCTGCAATCAAATAAATATAATGATAATTTCCTTAATTTCCTCGAATTTTTAATGATAATTCAATTCATATCTCAATCTTCATAAAATTAATGATTCATCAATCCTGTCATATTAAATTCTTAACTCCTATTTAAATTAATGATTATCCTCAAAATTTAAGCATCTTGTCTTTCTTGTCAAGTCATAACCTCTTCATAAATCTTTGCTATGGTCAAACCCCAATAATCATGGTCTAAGAAAATTTTACCTATAGTCATACAGCATACAATCTAGAGGAAACATGCATGGTTATGGTCTATTTTGTCATGTATTGCAGTCTCTGTCAGGGTGTACTACTAACTACATTCTAACAAGAAAATCACGAACACAACTACGGTACTAAGGAATCAATCAATCAATCAAATAGAGAGGACAGAAGAAAAGAAGGAACAGAACCTGCTAACACGTTACCTGCAGTATCGGTCTCCTCGACCGTCATCGTAAATGCTCCGCCCTGCTGGGGTGGCTCCCTCCGCGGGTGCTGAGCAATCTGCAGTTCTACAGGTGGCCTAACTGGATCTCTATAATTTGGAGCTGCGCGCTGAGCTAGAGGGCAATCCCTCATTCGGTGTCCTGTATCACCACAGCGCAAACAAAGTCCTAGCCTCAATCTACAGCTCTCCCAAAGGTGACCTGGCTTCTTACAGAAATGACAAGTCTGTTGTGTCTCTCTCGGAGGCTGCTGCTGATCCTGCTGAACACGAACTGGTGCCTGGTACTGCTGTTGATACTGAAACATCCTCGGCTGTTGCTGAATATGGGGACGCTTGGCCGGTCCTGCGCTACCATTTGTATCCCCAGAAATATTGTGACTCCTCTTAGGCCTGAGATCTAGATCCTCTTCTGCAATCTGGGCATCCATCAAGATATCCTCAAAGGTAGCGGTACGACGACCAGAAGTGCGCGACCTAATCTCTCTTGTCAGCCCCTTTCTAAACTTCCGGGCTCGATCTCCTGGGTCCCGAATCATAGATGATACAAAACGGCTTAATCGACAGAATTCTGCGACGTACTCGTCGACCGACATGTTCCCTTGGACCAAGTCATGAAACTGACTTTCCAAGGTTCCCAAGGCCACGTCGGGAAAGAACTTTTCCTTGAAAAGCAACTTGAAGGTCTCCCAAGTAAGTCCTTCGTCAGTGAGTCTCGGCTCCGTACGATACCACGTGAGTGCGATATCGAACATCTGACTGCTAGCGGCTTCTATCTGCAAGCTCTCCAGAATCTGGGCTCCTCTCTATATCCTCTATCCAGTCGTCTGCGTAGAGTATCCCTTCGGTGCCTTTGAACTCTCGAGGCATCATCCTCTTGAAGTCCACTATAGTGCCTGATCTCTGCTGTTGCTGGCCAGGAAACTGCTGGTGTTGTGCTACTCTCTCCACAGCTTAGAGATCCACCT